>CAHIKZ030005067.1:1675000-1687500 GCA_903632075.3 Acanthosepion pharaonis
GGTACTGGATAATGTGAAAAAGAGGTAAAGAAAGACGAGAAAGTTGACTGATGTCATGACAACTAGCTTTCCTAATAACCACACCCCTCTCGCTTGCATCCTTTTCTTCTTAGTGAGCCTACCTTTGCTTATGGAACGTTACTATCGCAACCACCGCCATGTTATGTCCATCGTCATTGTCACCATTAATCTTAAAATTCTGATATTTTTATCTTGTGGATTTGAGTTCAATAATTGGAACCATATATGAGACTTGGAAGGATAATGAAACTTTTGCAATTATTTCCTTCCTTTACCGTATTTTTCTTAGGGTTCACGATCTCTTCTGTATTTATCGATTTTTAAAATTATTTTTCATTGTTCATTCCATGTTTTTTTTTTGCTTCATTTTACTTTTCATCTTCTTTAACGTTTTCTTCTTCTTTAACGTTTTCTTCTTCTTCGTTTGCCTCTTTTTTTGACACTGCTTCGTGAATTTCTTCACAAAATCTTGCCTTACGGTCAAATTCCGATCAATTTCTCCCTTTCCTTTTATACCTCTTTCGTCCTGCTTTGCCTTCCGCTACGCGCACTTTCCTGCTCATATCTTCTTCAGTCTACTTCTTGCCTTACCTTGCTGCCTTTTTGTTCACCCTGTATCTTCTCCAAGTCTTACTCTTCTTTTCCTCCTATACCATCGTCTGTTCATATCTTCTTGTTTTACACACGCTTTGCAGCCTATATCTCATCGCCTTACTCTCCTCTCCCTGCTTATAGCTTCTTTACCCTATATTTCTTCCCCTTGCCTTACACATCTTTGTCCTTGCCATCTTTTCTTTACATTATCTTTTTGTCTTACTCTCCATTTCCTGTCTATATCTTCTCTTTAGCTTACTCTCCATTTCCTAGCTATACCTTCATTTTGCCTTACTCTCCATTTCCTGTAAGTATCTGATATTTGCCTTACTCTCCATTTCCATGCTTTTTATTATTTTTGCCATACTCTCCATTTACTGGCTATATCTTCTCTTTGTCTTACTCTCCATTTCCGGGATATATATTTTCTTTGCCTTACCCTCTATTTCCTGGTTATATATTATATTTGACTTACTCTCTAATTCATCACTATATTTCTCTTTGCCTTACTCTCCATTTTATGTCTATATATTATCTTCGCTTTACTCCCAATTTCTTGTCCATATCTTTGCTTTACGCTCTATTTCTTGGCTATACCTCCTTTACCTTGTATTTCTTTCTTGCCTTACACCTAGACCATCACCACTTTATCTCTTCTCCTTGCCTTACTCTCCCTTTCCTCCTATATATTCTGTTTATATCTTCCTTTTAGTTTATGCTTCCTTTCCTGTCTATATGATCTCCATGTCTTACTCTCCTTTATAGCTTATATCTTCGCTGTATTTTATTCTTCTCTTCTATTTTCTGATTTTCCTTTGTATATTATTTCTTCGTTTTTCACTCCCCTGAATCGATAAGCGTCTCTTTTTTCCTTTTCTTGTTTATCCCGTATCTTCATTTTACTGCTTCTTATTCTCCTTCTAATACTCTAATCCGTCTCTTACAATACCTTCTGCATTTTCCTTTCCCTTTCTTTCTTACTCGTCTTCAACATAAATACATTTTTTTTCCAGAAATCGCTAACCCCTTCTTCAGAACGTGACCAGTGCAGTTTCAGACATTCTTCGAATCACTAATTCCTTCCATATTCTCTCTCAGCATGGTTACAAGAAGGCCAATTATTATGGACACAGTTTATATTTTTGTCAATTCCCAACAGTTTCCTCGCATTAACCCCCCCAAAAAAAAAAAACCATAAACTTCTTTTCGCTATCCTTAGACATTCCTCTGGGGTTCGCTGACAGATTTTCTTTTATGTGTTAAAAAAAGACATAGCCATTTGACAGATACGACCAGCCTGAATTTGAAAGTCCCAAATTATAATATTTTTTGTTATAATAATTCTATTTTCACACAAGAATTATCTGGTAGTGATTGCTGTGTAACAGATGACATCAAAATTCTAGAATATTCTCCATGATATACACGGCGGCATCGGACTGTTTTCCAATTTCTTTGAGTTTATCGACTTTTTACTATTCTCCTTTCCCAGACACAACGCCCACAAGATATTAACACCTCGGATAACTTCCTTACGGTATAGCCACAAACCAATTTTTGTTTCTGCATCCCAATATCGTTTCATTGGAAGTGTAAAGACCTTTATATCTGTTGAGTTTCTCCGTCGCCAGTATTGTATATGATTTCATGATAAGTCACATGGTTTCTCGTTAAATCTCGTAAGTAAATTCTCTCGGTAACTGAATCTCTTGGGGAACTATCTTAGAAATATCTAAGAAGCATCTCACTGTCTCTGTAAGTATTTTTTTCATATATATATTGCTCTACTAGCTTCCTCCCATAATTCCAGGTGGAACAGTTCACTGATGGAGGTTGTGATATCGAACTCTATGATAATATTTTCAAATCGATTGACTGTATAGAAAGGAAGCAATTTATGTTGAAACTTAAATATATGTGATGTAAAATAAACAGTTTCGACGTAGTTTATTCGCCTTTTCTTCGACTGTTTCTGCTTTTCTGCTGTTTTTTTGACAGGCTAGTGAATTTTGTTATAAAAGAACGATTTCCGTTTTCATTCGCGTAATTCTTACAAAAATCTTGCATCGAATGCAAGTAGAAAAACCTGGAGAATATATATTATATTTTCAAAATTTATAATCTTCTCAGCGTGGGGCAAACTCAGATATTATGTTTGTTTTTTGTCTTGACGAGGAAGCAGATTGATCGTTTCGTGATAAATAACTTTCAGCTTTCTCGATGAGTATTGAGGAAGTAATTGGTATAACGAAGTTTCAAGTTTCTTTACTATTTCTTTGGGTGTCAATATTTCTCATACATATATATATATATATATATATATATATATATATATATATATATATATATATATTTATATATATGTATGTATGTATATTGATGCATGTTTCATTAATTAATATAGACAATAATGATAGCCTGATTTTGATTATTTCTGAGGAAGTGTTTCTCAATTAAACGGAGAAACTTCTACCTTAATTTAGTACTAGCCATTTGGTTAAATGGGGTGCGTACCAGATGGAGCAACATTCTTTTCATATCGTCTGAAATACTTAATAACATTATCATTAAAAGGCGAAAGAAAATCACAATATTGATACATATTTTTTATTCCTATCTAAGCTTTCGGCTTACTTAAGCCATTATCAAAGATGACAATTACATTACAATGTATTAAACAATACAGGGACAAAACAATAATGATAGTCTGTTTTTGTTTACATGGAAGATTTCCAAGCAACGACAAACTTGTGCATACGAGAAGCTGGAAGCAAAAATAGCACCGCAGCTCATGACGTCGTACATGACTACGCGAGAGTGTTTTGTCCGTGTATTGTTTAATATATTGTCATGTAATTGTCATATATATATATATATATATACATATATATATATATATCATTTAATTCAGAACGCTCTGAAATATACTAATGCTGCTAAAATTTCCAATTCAGGCGAAAACTACTTAACCAATGAATATCAGAGAACACAGAAACAAAGATGCTAAAATTTCGTTCTTTCTACATATCTCATGAAATTTGCTACATTTATTAACGATCCCTATTTGTGATTATACTATCCTATATATATATATATATATATATATATATATATATATATATATATATATATACAAATGAGAGAAAAGAACAGATGGAGTAACATTTCACTGTTTGTAGATTTTACTTTTTAAAAAAGTGCTCAATATATGTAGAGCAATATATTATTATATTTTTGTTATAAAAGATTATAATAAAAACATTTTGAAATCGCTACACAAAGCTTTCATGTTTCAATACTTTGATTGTACTTCTTCAGGCGATGGTAAGTAACTGGTGATTAAATGATTTTAAAGAAAATTAAAAACAAAGTGTTATCTCTTTTCCGAAGGTTAAAGAAGGGGAACATAAGATCAGACATTAAAAATAGGCTTGTGGGTATGTCTTGATTAACCAATTACATGTCAGATCTACGCTAAATAGAAAAGTAAGGGTGAGTTATTTTTCATACCATGATAAACCGGAGCATAGACATGCCATCACTGACAATTATGGAAAATATATAAGTGCCAAATGTATCGTGATTCTAGACAAATATGACATGTTCAAATTTTTGAAAGTGCGTTGAAGGATAATCAAACATAAAGTTAATTTCAACAGAAAAAATTTAAAAAATTACATTCAGGGAGCTTCTTGAAGGGGCCTGTAGATAAAATTAAAAATGCGGAACATCTATATAAAATATTAATAATACTAGCTGAACAGCAATACCTAGCAATATTAAAGCTGAATAAACAACATAAGGTAATTACTCGTAGAATGTGGACTAATAAATATTATATATTATAATATACTAATAAATTCTGGCTATAAGAAATGGTAATATGTTATTTTAAAAATTTAAGTATATTTTAAGGTAAAAGATAAACTGGGCCGGCAATTTACATTTAATTCACTCCTTTGGTTTAATAAAGATTTTTTTCCGGCAAATTTTATAATTTCTAGTTTTTCATGTAAACATAAGAAGCAAGATTCATTTAAATATTTACAAGTTCTAGTTTTTTTTTTTGTATTTTCCATTTTGGTGAAAGATAATATACGTTAGTACTACCTAGTTTTAAAGGAATTCTTGGCACTCGCGATATCAAATTTTAACTGTTGGATTTTCTATAGTAGAAATAGTCCTTAGGTAAACAAGAGAGTCTGTTTGACATCAGTTTTGCAATGGGCATTCGTTAGAATTTCTACAATTACACGTGTTGGTATTATCACTGTTTGTTGCTTTGGAATGACTAGTATTACTTAGAATTTTGTATTGATTTAGAATTTTATTATTATGTTTTTTAATAATCATTTCAAGATTATCGGTACAGCTACAGCTTAGTTTTAGTGTATTTCTGTTAAAAATCTTACTAAGTTGATTATTTCTGAGGAAGTTTTTCTCAAACGGAGAAATTTCTTGCTTAACTTAGTACTAGCCATTTGGTTAAATGGGGTGTGTACGAAATGATTTTTCTTTTTTTTTCTTTATCTGTTCTTATTCCTACGATCACTGATGTTATGTTTTACATATTTGATGTCAGGGCACTTATAGCCACTATTTTTAAAGCAGTGATATAAACTTTACTATGCTTGTAAAAGACACCTTCAATGGAAGAGTTATTGCTAATCCTATATTCTCTGGAAAAGTGTATATGTTTGATTACGGATAGAGGCTGGTTAGAATTTGGCTGGATATGTATTGGCTTGGCGTTTGTTTTCATGTAGGGTTGGAATACATTATAAACTAGGTCTAATGTAACATCAAGGAAATCTCCTTTTTTTAAATTAGTATTGATCTCAACTTTAAGGTTGAGGCCTTTAAATTCTCTATGTATTATTTTCCTGATTTTGTCAGCATTAATTTTTGTGGAATTTTTCACCACAATAAGACTATCATCTCTATATAACCCTATATTATTAAACCAACATGATCGGAAGACTCGGCAAAGTCTAACGATCCCATGGAAATATCGAATTGGTCAGCAGAACAGTGGATTAGCTGCACTGGGGATTAGCTAGCTGCTAGCCGCCCTAGTTTCACTGGCATCCTCGGATTCGCGTGGCTGTGCCATTTATTTTATAGTCACAGATAATATCTGCCTTATTCGTATATTCTTATTTTTTATCATCACTCAAATTATGGAAGTTATTATCTATAAATATAAAGTTTAATTCTCTGTCTGTTTCTTATCGATCTCCTTCTAGGGTTTTGGAGATAGACTTTATAACCATTTATATTCTAAATCTACAAAACTACAACCTCCATTGATTTTTTTACCTTTGATTTGAATTAAATTTAAATTTGAACGCGATAATGACTCCTATTCAAAATATGGAAGGAGAAAGCCAGAAGATGGAGGTCACATCGGTAAGATCAAAATAGGACAATATGGACGTCAGATTGAGCCAGAAATTACCAATCAGTGGGTAGTGCCTTACAATGCATATTTATTGCGACAAGTCAACTGTCATATCAAAGTTGAAATCTGCTTATCAATTCATTAAATAAGTATCGCATCAAATACACATCAGAAGTTGTTTTTGCACCCCAATTTTTTTTTACCTTTGATTTAAATGAAATTTAAATTCGAAGAAAGGAATGATTCCTATGCAAAATATAGAGGGAGAAAGCCAGAAGATGGAGGTCACATCGGCAAGATCATTGAGTAATAATGTTATACATCATTTTTCTTCACAAATTATAACAATGATTTAAAATCAATCATCCTGTGTACGCAGGTAATTCGGCTAGTTATTTATTAAGTACGCTACACAGAATTGTTTGAACTGCTTCTTAGGCTTGATTTATTTCTGAAAAAAAAAATTAGAATGACCCAGAACTTATATTGAGAAAGAAGCACCTGTAGGCTGATAGAAAACGAATTCAGTAAGTACATAAAAATAGAAAGGAGCGTAAGACCCGGATGTGTAGTTTCAAAGGACTTATTCAACTGTTACCGTGACGTGATCGTGAGGAAATTAGAAGTCCTACTGGGTTTTCATTATTGATAGCTATAATCTTAAAAATATAAGATATACAAATAGAAGCAGTGTTGCTATCTGAGACAGAGATGAGACTAAAGAAACCTCTACTGAAGTTAGTAAAGGAAAAGTAAGAAAAAAAAAAGGTCTAAACCTCAATTGTGAGAAGACAGAACGTATGGTTGTGGGTAAAAGGAACAAACCAAAAGATGGAAACTAAGAATTGGATGGCACCAAACCAGTACTAAAAGACTAATATATTTTCCTCTTTCCTCGTTATGTGCCATAGAAATTTCAACTACCTCTTTCTTTTTCTTTTTGCTTCCATTTTCTCTAAAACTTCGTCGTCAACCAAATGTTCGTCCCATGGTATTCTCAGCATCCTTCTGTAGAACCACATTTCTGTTGCTTCAAGTGTCTTCTTTGAGGAGATTGTCCAGTATCTACTGCGATACAGGAGGGCAGATATCACGCAACAGTTTAGTACTCATTTCTAGCGAAGTTTTTTCTATTTCTTAATACTTTGCTTGGATTTTGGAAGGCATCTTGAGTTATCCCAATGCGTCTTTGGTTATCAGTGTCGCATTTTTTTCTTCATCTCTATATATTTAAATTTTCGTACTGGTTTGATTCGCACTTTCGGATCATCCTTTTACTAACAAAGGAAGTAATTTCTTTTAGCATCGACCGCCGAATGCGAAAAATCTACCTCCACCCCCGTAGAGAATAAGGCCTGTGAATACAACAGTCGAAACGTTGTGATTATGACAACCAAGGCGAAAACACTTGTCTTTGCAGGTCGAGGACACTAAAATCAAGCATGTGCGGAAGTGTAAATATCAGGGAAGTGTTTTGACGGAGGACAGTAGACGCTGAGATCCGTAGACATATTAGGATGGCGAAGAGCGCATTCCAAAAGCTAGGCAGAATATTGCGAGACAGAAGGATTTCTTTGGTCACAAAGAAAAGAGTACTGGGCTGTTATGTGGCATCTGTTCTCCTATACGGCAGCGAATGTTGGACGGTCTCCTCAAAGATGAAGACCCGAGGCAACGGAGGTATGATTCTACAGAAGGATGCTGAGGATATCACGAAGCGAGCGTGTGAGCAACGATGAGGTTTTGGAGAGGATGCAAACAAAGAGGAAGCTTATGCTTAACATTAGAAAGAGGAGATGAAATTTCTAGAAAGGGGGGACTGGAGAATCTGATACTCACAGGTCGAACAGAGGGGAAAAGAGAGACACGGTAATGCAACACATGACATATCTGGCGGGCTTAAGAAAGTGAATGGCAGAACGTAGCCTGGGGGTGTTGGCAGAGGCACGAAATTTATTTGGAGGCACAAAGGATAGAAGGAGGGAGGTGGAGAGTCATGATCGCCTACACCCTGAAAGGACACAGGACACAAAAAGAAAAGACTACGTCAGTTTATAACCGCTATTTTTTTCAATGGTTGATGTACGGGACGTAGTTGTAATTATTTACCAAGAATAGCTTAGATGCAGCACAATGCTGAAAGTATGTGGCACCCAATGAGGATCGAACTCACTACTCAGTCGTAATTGTTCCAGCGAGCCAAGCTTGCTAACCATTACACCACCTGGAGGTGCCCACGAAGGCGTGGTTGTATGCCTTTACCAATGGGATCAGAGCGAACAGAAGAGCATCCACTTCCTCTATGTATGTATATATGTCTTCGTTCTCCTTTTATTTATCTACGGACATATAACACCAGCAGTTGATACGGAAGTACACGGGAATCCATATAGTCAGTTTTATCTTTATATCAGTATATACATGGCATATGGAGACTTACAAACGTACTTAGGGAATTTTCAATTAAAATCAATCTCAATAAAATGGCTGAACACAGAGAGATAACATTTCATGAGATCTGTTAATAACACTTTTAAAACAGAGGAGAGTTTTAAGAAAGAAAGAAAGAAAGAAAGAAAGAAAGAAAGAAAGAAAGAAAGAAAGAAAGAAAATACGGAAAACGAAAGAAGGTAGAAAGATGAGTGATGGCGCGAAGGGAAAAATTCAAATAAGGGATAGATAAAAAGAAAAAGAAAATTGAAAGAAAGAAAGAAAAAAGGAAGAAAGAAAGAACCAAACAAACAAAAAGAAGAAAGAAGATAGGTGATGGCGCGTAAGGAAAAATTCAAATAAGTGATAAATGAAAAGAAAAAGAAAATTGAAAGAAAGAAAGAAAGAAAGAAAGAAAGAAAGAAAGAAAGAAAGAAAGGAAATGGAAAAAGAAAGAACGAAGAAAGATGAGTGATAACACGAAGGGAAACATTGAAATAAGGGATAGATAAAAAAAAAAAAGAAAAAGAAAATTAAGAGAAAGAAAAAAGAAAAGAAAAGAAAGAAAGAAAGAAAGGAAATAGAAAGAAAGATGGGTAATGGGGCGAAGGAAAACTTCATATAATGACAGATGAAAAGAAAAAAGAAAATTGAGAGAAAGAAGGAAAGAATGAAAGAAAGAAAAAAGAAATAAAAAGGGGTGGATTAAAAACAGGAAGAAAGAGGAGAATATAAAATAATCCTAACAGAAAGAAAGAAAGAAAGATGTCATTAATGAAAAAGAATGAAAGAAGATAAATAGAAAAGAATTCATAAAGATGATTGAAAGAGAAAAAGAAAGAAAGAAAAAGAGAAAAAAGAAAAAAAGAGAAAAAGCGAAAAAAAGAAAAGAACGAATTATGAAACAAAGGAATTTACGACTATATTAAGATAGGGAAGGAAAGAAAGACACGAGAAGAGAAGGAAGGAGAATTTCGGGAAGGAAGATAAAAAAGGAAAAAAACGAACAGTAAAAGAAAAGAAGGATAGAACACGATAAAGACAAGAAAAAAAGACAATACAATTAGAAATGAAAAATTGAGTTGAAAGAATAGATAGAAAAAAAAGACAAAAAAAGCGGATGAATAGGGAAAGATGAAGAAAGGTTTTAAAAAAGTCAAGTCCATATATAGGTGTAAAGTGCAGAAAAAAAAACAAGAACATTATTGACTTTATCATGAATAATTCTAACCATCTTCGATAGATTAATAATTTCGACATTCTTCGTTTCTCTTCTGATCAATTCAGCCTTTTCGCGGCCATTTTCTCTGTTTTGCAATAGTCGCTATTATTTTTTGCCGCCTCCCTACAATATCCTTTTCATTCATTTCTTTTCAAATCACTTCGTTTCAATCATTCTAACTTATTTTCCAATCACACTGCTTCTTTTATCTGTTCGTTTTTATTTTCATACGCCAGTATTCGCTCAATCGATAACTTGTTTTAATATTTTTCCTTCCCTTTGACGATATACAGAAATGAAAAAAATTGCTTTTCCATCGCTGTCGACTCGTAACAGAAGAGATTCAGTTAAATCCGTGCTGGCGCATGCGCTGTCATGTCCTTTAGATGTTTGTCTGCTAATCAGAAAAGCCAAGAGCCTTTCCCTGGGGATATAGACGAGGAATGAGAGTTTTCTTCGCTCTTTTATCAGGGATGACCAGATCGGCCTGATAAATGGGGTCAACAGGTAGTATCAGATGCCGGGGGGGGGATGTTTCAAGCGTACAGATAGTCAATAAAACCGCCACGTTACTCACTGCTATGGCGTCGGCAAAGAAAACAAATCTATAAGATTATTTAGAAAAAAATGTTGAAAAAAATTTAATCTGTCACCTTTGTTAAAAAAATTATATTAGCTCTGAATAAATTCAATTCATCCAGTATCCTTCTTCTTCTTCTTCTTCTTCTTCTTCTTCTTCTTCTTCTTCTTCTGCCACCACTACCACACTCTAGTACTGGGTACGACGATAAATTACATCCGGGGATTGGCTGTTTTGAAGAGTGTAGAACCACCTCTTAATAGCTGTTGTTCCAAATTCCACCCTAATCTGGGGTGGTAGCACTTGTTACGGTCCCAGCTATAGGGAAATAGTGATCCCCCACAAAAAAAAACAAAAAAAAAAAACTATGAAAGTATAAAAAGACATTTTATACTAAAAAAATACCAGCAATATATTTTTAAATAAAAAATACCAACAATATTCATAGACAAACTAAATTTAGCGACTACACCCAATTCTGTTTAAATTACTACCAAACAACCAATATGGAAGAACTTTCTTCACATTAAGCCTTATAGTATCCTTATAGTATCCGATAATTTCTTAAAGCGATCAAACTGTATTCCAAAATATAATTTCAACAAAATCACATCACAAAACACACATCACCACCTCTAGTAATCATCCCCACACAAACATGTAAAGGCGCAAAAGCTGAGTATCATCTACCATGTATTCAATTGTGAAGGCAGAATAACGTATCGTATCTTTATTAATTCCAAGCTTCCCAGAAAATTAAATTTCGTCATTAAATGGCCCATAACGAGTTGAAATGACTGTTAAACAGTCAAATCAATCAATTTTCATACTTTTCTTTTCTCTTACTCATTCCAACCTCCATCAAGCATCCTTCCCAAAACATTCTCCCACCATATATATATATATATATATATCGAACACAGGTGTATTAAGGGCCTGCAAAACGGGTTTCCAAACTGTACTACATTCGGAGTCGTGTATGTGCGTATATATGATAAGTACCGTTGATATTCTATTTTCATTCGGTACACGTATGTCAAAATCAGAAAAGGACAAAGTAAAATCTGATTAAACGCTTTACTGGGGTTAAATTTACAGAGTGAGGCAGAAATCGCGCACCTTAGGAATAGCTAGTTAAAAATATAATTACACATGAGAATTTTATTTACTGGCAATTTAATTGCTGTATGTGCTGCTCAAAATGTCCTCCTTCTTTTTTTCTTTTTTTAAAAAAAAAAAACATTTAAATTCTGTGCTTGCGAGAGTATCTCCCGTCAATTTACGGCATTCATATTTTGATGTATCAGGTCATCCCATAAGTTCTGCCCGAATTTTAACATTTTTGTTAAAATGAACGAAATTTAAAGAGTATTTTATAATGTCTAATGGAGCTGAACATTATTTTTATGTTTAGATGCATTTAAACTGATCAAATTTTATTTCAGAGAACAAAAAAATTAAATTTTGTTTGATTAAAACCCTGCTAACATGGAAGTACCCAAGAATCATTTGAGGCACATAATGCTTTATGAGTTCAAGAAAGGAAACTCAGCAGCCGAAGCGGCTAGAAACATTCACTCAGTTTATGGAGAGGAATGTGTGAATGAAAGAACTTGCAGAAGATGGTTTGCAAAATTCAGAGGTAGAGATTTCACCCTTGAAGATGAAGATAAATCAGGGAAAATAAATTGTTGATTGAATCTGTAATTAAATGTAACATTTGGTCACTTGTTTTCTTTATTCAAAATTCGGACAGAACTTATGGGGTGACCTGATATTTCTCTTCTGCAGCACGATAAATAGTTGTCCGTTCTCTTCCACTAGAGCAGCACGGCAATCAGTAGTCGCTATTCGCTAGCACCTGATAAACCAAAGTGTCCATGTTTTATAACCAACCAGGGGTGAACCATCACTCCCCTGACCAAATGAGTCCGTCCAAAATAATTAGGCTTTTCCTAAATGTACACATACATAAATTTCACTGCATAAAACATTACAATAAATATTATGGGGTTGGTGCATAATTATCAGGCGTTATTCGTTAATAAAAATTGCTGTTTTGTTTACTTTTTTTAAATAAAAATATCATTTTATTTTCAGAATGTAAAAATGCGTGTTTATAATCATATTTAAAAAAGTTATTGTTGAATTGTTATGTTTCTTTTTTCATAAAAATATATTGTTTAAAAAACGCCTGATAATTATGTCCCAGTCCAATATAATTCATAACATATATTTAATTCTTTCTTTAA
>CAHIKZ030005067.1:1692500-1750000 GCA_903632075.3 Acanthosepion pharaonis
ATATATATATATATATATATATATATATATATATATATCTCTAAATATATATATATATATATATATATATATATATATATATGCAATTTTATATATATATATATTATTTATATATTATACATGCGCGGTACTTATTGGAAAGCGCACAGGATTAACGATACAGCGAACATATTTAGTTGCGTTGATGTGAGTTTGTGACCCTGGATTTCACGTCCTTTGCGATCGTCAGAGAAACTGATTAATTTTGACATTTTGGATGTATTCATGTGTGCCTATATCGGTGTTTTATGGCAGTGCGAGGAAAGATTGTCGTCGGAACGCCACTCATGCATACGCAGACACACATACACGCACGTCCAAGCATTGCAACTAACACCAACATGCGTGAACGTGCGTGTGTAAAAGAGCGATATATACAACCATATATAAACTCACATCAACGCAACTATATATATATATATATATATATATATATATATAGAGAGAGAGAGAGAGAGATAGATAGATAGATAGATAGATAGATAGATAGATAGATGTTACCGTAACTGTTTTTACAATATTAAAAAGTACGATTGGTCGGGTAAACAAACTGTTATATTTTAAAATTTTCTTAATATGTTCTCTATAAATGTGATAATAAATATAGTATTTAACTTATATTAAATCCCTAAACTACAGTGTAACCCGGATATAAGAGACCCGTATATAAGAGAAACCCGGATATAAGAGAGATTTTCTCTGGTCCCAAATTAGAGCCTGTGTTAATGTATATAAATTAGACCAAACCCGGATATAAGAGAAACCCGGATATAAGAGACTTCTTCGCCGGTCCCGACAACTCTCTTACATCCGGGTTACACTGCATTTGTAAAAAAAAATTAAATATTTAAATTGATAGCAAGCATCATATTAATTTCTTCGTTTTTTTTTTAGACATCTAAATTACTATCAAGCATTAAAATCTATTCTTTACATAAATTGCTAAAACCCAATTACAACCTCTTTCTCTTTACTTCCCTTTCCCCTTCTTTCTTTTTCCTTTTTCCTTTTCTTTTCTGCCTTCTCCCTTCTCCCCTCCCATTTCAATATATTCCCTGCCGTTAAGTTAACCATCTAAATAGGTCAAGGTCTGGTCACTCCTCCTCCTCCAATACAAAGTCTGCTTGAGAGATATATTAAATTAATCCCTCCCTAAACACTACCATGTCTCTTTAACTACTCCTTTTACATTCTCTGTTAAATTACGAAAACTTACACTACCCATCAATTTTAATTTCATTTTTCGTTTCATTTCATTTTTGGAAGTGCTATCTGATGATCCGGCGTCCTTTAAAAGGGCTCTGGTGAAATAAATTATTATAATGGTACGTTAAAGTGGTCTGTTTTTCTTTAATATGTATATATATATATATATATATATATATATATATATATATATATACTATTTACATTATTCGGACTATTGTCCTCATCTTTGTCGCCTAGATTTATTACAACGTTTCGGCAATTGTACGCTCCGGCCTTTCTTCAGGTGGTTGGAATGTCGAACTGAACCCTTTATTTCGATCACTGGGGTAGACTGTTCTAGTTCCACATGCCATGTTTGATGGATGTCAGTTATCAGTTATCTCCTGTCAATTCCCCTCTCCAAGTTCTCCACTTGCCTTAACCGGATATTGAACTCACACTCTTTGGGTCCTGTCACTGGGAAGTGGAAGAGAAAATAACAACTTAATCAAGAGGTTGACATTCCAAACTACTTCAGGCAAAAGCTTAGGAAGGAAATTCCTATTAATATTAAGAAGAGCAACATCAGTGAACTTGAGAAGCCATTTTTCCTCAATCCTTTTTTGAGAGAAACTTATTGACTGAGTAATTCATTTTCTACAGCTTTTGTGGGTTATTTAAAAGCAGGAAATATTTTTAGAATGTAAGAATTAAAAAAAAAAAGTCTTACTAAATAATCCATAGATGAGGGGGAGAAAAATTGGACTCATACCTTTCCATTTGCGCATAGTGAATATAACGAACCAAAAGCGAATTAGAACACGGCTCTCCGATTAACAATTCTGAGCCATTATCCATGACACCACCCTATCACCCATGCTTACAGCATCCAAAGGAATACCCATCTAGATACAGACTAGTCTTTGATGTTGCTTAACTTCGGTGATCGAAAGGGCACCGATGTTTCAATGTTATTTGGTCGTAATTTTATTACCGGAAGTTATGCTAACTGTTCGGTCAATGGATGCTGAATGTTTCTGTATAAGGAAACGGTAAAACTCAGTATTATCATTGCCATGATGAATAGGCTGTCCTGGATATGACGATAAACCACGTCCGCGTCCTCGGTATGACGATAAACTACGTCCGCGTCCTCGGTATGACGATAAACTACGTCCGCGCCCTGGGTATGACGATAAACCACGTCCGCGTCCTCGGTATGACGATAAACCACGTCCGCGCCCTGGGTATGACGATAAACCACGTCCGCGTCCTCGGTATGACGATAAACTGCGTTCGCGTCCTGGGTATGACGATAAACTACGTCCGCGTCCTCGGTATGACGATAAACTAAGTTCGCGTCCTCGGTATGACGATAAACTATGTCCACGTCCTCGGTATGACGATAAACTACGTCCGCGTCCTCGGTATGACGATAAACCACGTTCGCGTCCTCGGTATGACGATAGACCACATCCGCGTCCTCGGTATGACGATAAACCACATCCGCGTCCTCGGTATGACGATAAACCACGTTCGCGTCCTCGGTATGACGATAAACCACATCCGCGTCCTCGGTATGACGATAAACTACGTCCGCGTCCTCGGTATGACGATAAACTACATCCGCGTCCTGGGTATGACGATAAACCACGTTCGCGTCCTCGGTATGACGATAAACCACATCCGCGTCCTCGGTATGACGATAAACCACATCCGCGTCCTCGGTATGACGATAAACTATGTCCAACAGCAAGGCCTCTGATCAGGAGGTTTTGAGGAGCATGTAACCACCTCTTAATTGCTGGTGTTCCCAGGTCCACCCTGACCCGTGGTGGTAGCATCTGTTAGGGTCCCAGCTAAGGGAAAATAGTTAACCCCCAAACTGGAGCCAAAACACTATGAAAATGTAAAAATAGATTTTAATACCAGAAATACATATTGTAAAAAAGTTATTGCCAGCAATACACTTTTTAAGAAAAAAATATTATCAAAAATAGATGTATGAAGGAAAAAAATATTACAAGTAATAAACTTTTGTCGGCATTAAATAACCCATTGAGGTTGATAGGCCATAAAACAAAGCAAACCAAACCAAACCAGACCAGACCAAACCAAACCTGAATACGTTTTTCGGATGTACAGCTCGGATAATTCTATTATGCAAATCATAAAAACTTTGATTATATCTGTTATATTTAACAGCCCCCACCCCCACGAGGGATGTATGTGGCACAAGGCCGAGTTTACCGTGGGTTCTCCGAGCCCGTAGGCTCGGCCAAAATATTCCCTTAGAACCTGTATAAACGTGTTCAGGGTCTGTCTATCTCCCCGGACGAAGCTTTGCCCTTCGGCAAAGCCTCGTCCGGGTTCCTCCCTGCTCAAGGCAGAGAGTTTGACAGTAATGAACAGGCGAAGGCACTGTTACCTCGTCGATTATATCTGAAGTATTCATTGGAGAGGAAATTGGTGAAGTACTAGTTTGACCATTGGGCTGTTACATAGTCTAACAGGCAGTTGGGTAACACAATGTGTTCCTGGGCGAAGCTATTTTGGATATTACGATTTGAGGCAGGGTTTTAGCGAATAAAACTATTACGCAAAGACAGGTTACCGCTTCTCTGAACGTCGTATTTCTGATTTTTGTATTTTTTTTTTGGAAACGATAGAATGCATCAGAATAGGAAAAAGGAAAATATTTACGTAAAAGAGAAAATTATCAATATGTTAGCAGAAGGGATTACGGCAAGCGATATTGCAATGCTCAGTAAGAGGGACGTCCGGACGTTCAAGAAAGCTATTTCTAACATCAACTGTACCCGGAAAACAAGATCTGATACTGGCAAAAGGAAGATAACAAAGCGAGAGAACTATCTGATAATTCGGGCTTTGAAGAAATATCCGTTAGTATCTAGCAAGAAGATATTTCAAGAAGCTGGTGTAGCTAGAATGAACAGAGCTACAAGGAATATCTTGAATGAGCTTGCAAAGGTCCAATCAATCCCTCCTTTATCAAAAGTTAACATTACGAAAGAATTTCATGGGCAAATGTCTAGATGAAATGCAATTTCAGCTCCGTTTTATTCAGGGATGAATGTCGAGCTACTCTCGATGGTCTTGACACCAGAGGGTGCTTAGTGGAAGACGGTGTACGCCCAACCCGCTTCAAACGTCATCAAGATGAAGGAGGAGTTATGTTCTGGGCGGCAATCATCAGTGATACCAACGTTGGACAGCAAGGCCTCTGATCAGGAGGTTTTGAGGAGCGTGGAACGACCTCTTAATTGTCCCCAGGTCCACCCTGACCCGGAGTGGTAGCATCTGTTAGGGTCCCAGTTAACCCCCAAACTGGGGTCAAAACACTATGAAAGTGTAAAAATAGATTTTAATACCAGAAATACTTTTTGTAAAAAAGTTATTGCCGGCAATACATTTTTGAAGAAAAAAATATTATCAAAAAAAGATTTATGAAGGAAAAAATGTTACAAGTAATAAACTTTTGCCGGCATTAAATAACCCATTGAGGTTGATATGCCATAAACCAAACCAAATCAAACCAAACCAGACCAGACCAAACCAAACCTGAATACGATTTTAGGATGTACAGCTCGGATAATGCTATTATGCAAATCATAAAAACTTTGATTGTATCTGTTATATTTAACAACCCCCACCCCCCACGAGGGGTGTATGTGGCACAAGGCCGAGTTTAACGTGGGTTCTCCGAGTCCGTAGGCTTGGCCAAAATATTCTTTATCTTCGTACATGGTCTGAAAATGAATGGCGAAAACTACGTTAAAATTTTCTTAACTCAAATTCATACCCTGGTACAATAAAACATCACGAAGTTTCAAATCCAAGGTGATTTTCATGCAAGACAAGATTCCATCGTCTGAAGCTTAGTTAACAAAGGCATTTCTAGAGTGAAAAGGATTCAAATTTATGGAATGGCCGCCTCAATCTCAAGACTTCTGGGAAATTGTCAAGCAGAAGCTGTACGAAGGAGGAAAGTAATACAACAACAAAACTGAAACAACAAATAATGAATGTCATCTCCAATATAACTCCATCTACAATTCAAAATTTGACTACTTCAATGCACAAGAGATTAATAAAAGTATTGACTGCCAGAGGATCTTACATAGAGATACGAACGAAAAGATGGTTGGGCAGATTAAATCTGAGAGCCGAGTTCAAATTCCAGTCGAATCCATTACATTCACTTACGTGCTAATACCCTTGGGAAAGGTATGAATCCTCTTATTCTCTCCCAATCTATAGGTAAATAGCAGAACAGACCGGATTCTGTAGCCTTAGATAGCAACTGGTCTAATGCAGAAAGAAATGGCAACCTACTGCGGTAAAAAAATCTGCCTCGTCAGTCATGTATCGAAAGATACATGATCACCTAAGCCTGTATCACGCATGGCACATAACTTATTGAATATTAAAGATTACTAAACGATGTTACTCTTAATATTTTTCCTTATTATTGATGACTAAAAACTATTTTTAAGCTCGAAATGGTCAAGATGCATACCGTCTTGGGTAAGACGTTAAACTACATCCGCGTCCTGGGTAAGACGATAAACTATATCCGTGTCCTGGGTACCAGCTATGGGCAAATAGTTAACCCCGAAACTGAGGTAAAAAGCATTATGAAAGTGTCAAACTAGGTTTTAATACCAGAAATACTTTGTAAAATATTATTACGAGAAATAAAATTTTTGAAGAAAAAAAAACTATTACTAGCAATACGTTTTTGAAAAAATATTTACCAGCAATACATTTTTTAAAATGATATTACCAGGAAAAAAAAAGGTTGTCGGCATTAAATGACCCATTGATATTGATATGCCGTAAAACAAAACAAACCAAACCAAACTTAGGGAAAAAATAGAGATGATTCGTTCTTTAAGCATACCAAATAAAATTGCATACATGTATTTCTTTCTTTCGTTTTTGGATCTGATGAAGTCTAGAGAGGCGAAACGCGTAATGAAATCTAGTTTCAATGAAATGTTTTTTCCATTTGTCAAATCTCTTCAATATATATATATATATATCAGATCAGATATATATATATATATATATATATATATATATATATATATATATATATATATATATATGTATGTATGTATGTATGCATGTATATACGTATGTATGTATGTATAAACGACAGCAGAAACTAACAGGACACCCCAAAAAGGAATGTATACAAGATAAAAAGACATAAATTACTGTATATCTATGTACACAATTTTTCACCATTAAATACGCATATAGAAACATTGAAAATTGCATTCTTATATATATATATATATATATATATATATATATATATATATATATATATATATATATATGTATAAACATTTACGCCCCAATGGACACGTTCCCAGTGACACTAAACCTGAGCCAACATACGCACGTGACACATCGCAATGCTATGCAAGAATTCTCATATGCTTTGACGATTACGCACGCATGCGCATACCGTCGCTATCAAACGCATATTGGCGCGCATTTCTCACGTTTTTTACGAACTCATAAACAGAAGCATTTTTCGCTAATATTCAGCTCGCGCGTCTGTCCAGGGTATGCGTGGCATATGCGTATCCATACGTAAAGTGAGGCGCAGAAGGGCGGGTGGATGTATGGGAGAAAAAAAAAAAATACGAAAGAAAACAATCCCAAAAAATGAAAGGAAAACTGTATATGAAATCATTAAAATGCTAATCCATACATAAAGGATAAACAGAAAAAAAATGAGCTGACATCAGCTGGGTTGAGTCGAACCTTTAATATATAATGTAAAAGAGTCATGTTCTGGTTTGTTTTACGTCTACAATAAACAAAAGTTTACTAGCCACGACTTATCTATATTCTATACAGTGCGGACTGATGTGGATATTTACCCAGATTAGATTAGCCTGGCCCTAGGAGGCTTAAATATAATGGGTGGCTGGATTTTATGAAATATCATCGCTATTATAGTTGTTTGCCTTCGCAAATCTTTTCTATTTTTTCACTTGACACATCAGTAAAATAGTGGTCGTGTTTATACCTGAGACTATAAATAAATATTGGTGGCATTTATACCGAAGTCTATGGATAAAAATTGTTACCTGTACCTAAAAATAACATTGACCGCATTTATACTGAAGTCCGTTAACAAAAAGTGGCCATGTTTATCCTTCAGTCAAAAAATAAAAATTGGTAGTTTATATAATCGAGACAATAGGTAAACCTTACTTGAGTTTATACTTGAGTCTATAGATAAACATTGGTCATGTTTATCTTAAATCGATGAATAATATTGGTTTATACCCGAGCCTATAGATAAACATTGGTGGCGTTTGTACATAGTCTATAAATTAACATTGATCGTGTTTATACTGAAGTCAATAGGAAAAACTGTAATGTTTGACTTTCAGTTCATGAATAAACGTTGGTCGTCTTTATACTTGAGTCAATAGGCCAACATTGATCGAGTTTATACTAGATTAAAAAAATAGTCGTGTTTAGACTTGAATGTATAGATAAATATTGATGGTTAGTGCAGAAAATAACAGTTTTCCAAATATAATTTAATTTATTGAATATACAGAACATTAATTAATGACGGATATTGACGTAAAAAGATAGAATAAACATTTAAACGGACAAAGACTGACGGGTCCATTTTTCATCACAATTTGTGGGTAGGTTAACGCTTATCGGCGCTGAAATTGGAATCCAGCCCGGTTTGTTGCGATTACTTCGAAATATTATCCTTGGAAAAGCCACGAATCCGTCACTTATCTCTCCAGCTATGGGTTAAATAGCGAAGTAGACTGAACTGTCTCGCCTCGTATGGCTGCCACTCTAGAAAAAAGAAGAGGTTGAATGAATTAATAAGATGAAAAAGGAGATCACTTCGCAATCTTTCCTAAGAGGTCATATCAATTCACAGATAATAAAGAAAAGGAAACTGTGGAGAACCATGAACACTGACGTCTTGAATGGATGCGGCGTTTAAAAAGAAATGCCGTCCTTCAGAAATAATTTGTGTCTATGTTAATCGAATCTCTTAAATAGCTTAAAGAATTGTTCGCCCGGAATTCATAAAATTATATTTTTCTTTCATCTGCATTGTGTCGAAGTCGAACCTCATACAAATGCAGTCACGCTGACTCCATTTATAGCATAATTTTAAGAGTAATTGACAATATATATATATATGAACATAGGGTCTGAAAAGGGGAGAGTCCTAACAATTGAATAAACAGATTTATCAAAACATATGATGCTATATAATACAATCCTACTTAAATTTCACGTGATAAAAACCAATTCAGTCAATTTTATTCTTGTACTTCAAACGAATACAACAGTAGAATCAGTCAGATCTACGATAGCAAATATTTTATAATTAATTTTAATTTAAGGTTTTCCCCCGGAAGTCACTTTGAGATTTAAATATCTAGCAATTTCATTATTTTTATTATTCAAAAATAGATTTATAGCGAATAAAAATTCAAACATTGTAAATATATTTTCATTTAATTACAAAAAATTATACATCATACATTATCGATTTCACGCAGACACGCTCTTTCGATAACATTCTTCGCAATTGTTAATAATTCTTCCTAGCGCCTTCGAATTTCTGCACAGATATCGTCCTTCAGTTACTAAATTGTCTGCGGTTTATTGGTGTTTTCATGTTCCTTGTCGTATTTCAAGAGTAGGCACGCTGGGGTAATAAATAGCGGCTCGGATTGAGGAATCAGAGAGCCGAGTTCAAATTCCGGTCGAATCCATTGCATTTACTTACGTGCTAATACCCTTGAGAAAGGTATGAATCCTCTTCTCTCTCCCCCAGCTAAGGGTAAATAGCGGGACAGACAGAGATTTTTTTTAGCCTTGTCTGGCAACTGGTAGAAAAAAATCTGCCTCGTCAGTCATGTATCGAAAGATACATGATCGTCTAAGCGTGTATCACGACTGGCAATTGTATGTCAAAAGAAAATGATTGGGAGTCACCAGTGGCCAAAAAATGACTGAATTTCGCGAAAGGATCCAGGGACCAAAAGTTTGGTTAAAACCAAAATCAAATTCTACGATATTTTTCTTTGATCTCTTCTGTATTATTTTTCAAGCGTAATTTTCTGATATTAATCTAAATGCTTAAAAAAAAAAGAAATAAAAAATGTGAACTTCCGAAATGTTCGGCCATATTTAAATACTGATTTTTCGGTCATTCTGCTTGTAAAGATTCTTCGCAAATTAGACAGTTGTAAGTCAATCGAAACGAACAGGTGAAAAGTGGTGAGATCATGAATAAAACCTGACTTTTCATTTCTTTTCATTTTACGGAAGAGCTAGAAAATTGCTAAACCGGAAGTCTTACGCGATTGGAGCGGAAGAAGATTTGAGCGGCTTTAAAAACATTGCGAGAAACTGAAACCATATTAAAGTGAGTGGAACATGAGTAAAGATTCCGTAACTCACCCCTGTGGCACAAATCGATATTTGATCAGTATTGATTTAATCGTCACTGAGAAAGATTATGATGTTGCAAAACCCGAAACCTCTGGTGATCTGCTGTTTACAAAATCACCAATGATGTTTACTTCTGCATCGAAACGATGTGTTCTACAAAGACAAAATGCATTGCTTAACTTACAGAAGCAAGATACATTACACTACCTAACAACTCTATTACAACTACAAATAAAAAGAATTTAGGCAATGTAAAAAGAAAAAAAAATACTATAATGCATCTCGTTTCGTTAAATTTGTACCGTTCATCTTTTTATTTAAAAAAAAAATGAGGAGCTTTCTGATTCGTGTTGAAGAAGAAATAAGTGTAATGGAGATCCTTAAAGGTAAAATCCTTTAAGCATCTCCATTACACTTAAAATATATTATCAGATTCTATTTAAGAGTAGTCAGAATTTATAACCCTCACGGGGAGAAATACACTGAAAATAGTTTTAGTCTTCTCCAATACTGTAAATATTTCATATTCAACGATAAGCACAAAGTTCGTTGAATTTAAAAAAAAAAAAGAATGATAAAAAAATTAAACGAAACGAGATACATTGCATTACCTAACAGTTCGAGCACAACTACAACTAAAAACAATTTATTTAAACTTAGCATAAAAGTTGTTACAACCAGTTAAAAAAAAATAATACACGTAATTAATCAGACCAAAATAATATCAATCTAAGAACTTGAAGTAGGAAATTGCTATACAGCCTGTAATGACGGCCACAAGAAATATATAGGAAAGACCATGAGAAATTTAAAAGATTATATGAATACAAACCAGCATATTCAATGCATTAGTCGCCCAAAGTAATGAGTCTTACCGTAATTTCCATCTAAAAGCGCTACTTTAATTAAAAAAAAAAAAGCAATTTACACTATTTGCATTATTCGGTCTATTTTTCTCATCTTTGTCGCCATGTTTATAACAACGTTTCGGTCGTTGTACGCTCCGGCCTTCTTCAGGTGGTTGGAAAGTCGAACTGAACCCTTTATTTCGCTCACTGACGCATAGCACAGTGGATAAAAGCGTTAGTTAGATCCAGTGACAGGACTCAAAGAGTGTGAATTCAATAGCTGGTTAAGGCCGTGGAGACATTTGAGAGGGGAATTAACAGGAGATTACTGACATCCATTAGACATGGCACGTGGAACTAGAGCAGTCTACCACAGTGAGCGAAATAAAGGGTTCAGTTCGAAATTCCAACCACCTGAAGAAGGCCGGAGCGTATACCTGCCGAAACGTTGTGATAAACATAGCGACAAAGATGAGAATAGTCCGAATAATGTAAATAGTGTACATAATACCTCATCACAGAAATATAGACGTATATATATATCGTTTTTTGGAAGTCATCTTAAGGTATTCCAATATGCCTTCAAATTTCTGTCTGCGAATACACAAACACCGATTCATTCCGCTTCATTATAGTCTTGAATTTCATTATTATTTGGTGAAGTATTGCCAGAGAGTATTAATCTTTTACGAATAATTCGTTCATCTTAATGTCACTTGTCTTATTTAAACAAGATGTCTGAGATGATTTTAGTAAGAAGTACAGCGTATATGATTTTTAATCCCGCTTGAGTCTTTGGATTTTTAATTCTTAAAATATTTTTGCAAAACACTTCAAAACCATTATAAACATGATAAAGATGAGGACAATAGTCCGAATAATGTAAATAGTATACATAATACCTCATCTCAGAAACATAGATATTGAAAGCTATTTACTAAGGTAAAAATGTATAAGAAGTGCACTGATTGGTAAATCATCCACGGTAATTTTACGCCCATCTCACTTTTTTGCAAATCTTCTGTTATCACAATAAAAACAAAAACGAAAGCGTACTGAAACGGAATGATATAGGCCACAGTGTGTGTCCAGACCCGTCTGATAACACTCAATTTAAAAAAAAAAAATAAAATTCATCTTCACATCTTCAGTGTTTTCCTTGGTACATATTTATAACCGCGTTTATTTTTCGCTCTTCCCATCCGATACATATATAATTCCCACCAATATAAAGACATTATTTATTTATTTATTCCAATGAAAGTTGTTCTAGAGTATGGCTTCTTAAGCTGTTCATGAGTGGATTTTCAGGGCGTCCGTGAGGATTAGATATATATATATAAAATATTATATATTATTTGCTAACGGTTTCCATTGAAAGAAATAAAAGAAAATGCATCTCGCCACTACTTGAAAGAAAACACACCCAGCCACTACTTACACTGTCAACCGTTAGGTATCTCTTGACTTGCTGTTGGGTCCATGTTTACCATTTAAACGTGTGTCATTATTCTCTTCCCGACTGCCATTTTTTGCAACTCCATAAGAGGAAGTGATAATTCTTATTTTCCATGGTTTATCACGGCTTGATTATCTTCTCATATACTGATGAGGATTAATTGACAACAATTTCTTTGAAGCGCGGCCAGCTGAAAAGTGATGTGTGCGCAGAATGCATGAGGATACAGCATAGAGAGCTGCATTTACAAGTGTTGTGAAAAACCACTCAGACTATAAGTACCTGCTTGTCTGTCTGTATATGCAAGGCTAGTTCTTATAGGAGTTCGAGACTCAAGAGGTCCTTGACTAAAGGGCTGCCTGACTAAATGGGTCCGTGACTCAAAAAAACCTTACGAAACGCAGTTCTAATGAACAAGATGCGTTATACAGAATTTTTACAATTTGTCTTTCAGTTGTCTAACATCTATTAAACAATATATTTATTGATTTTCGCCTGCTGGTCTGAATATTTTAATAAATAAACGGAGCGTCTGCCCAAATACGAGTATCCACAAGAAATAGCGTTTAAGTAATGTCGGATTAATAAATAAAAAAAATCATGGGTTTCTCCCAGAATTTACGAGAAAAATTTAAGAAAAATTCTAGTCGAAAACACTAACTTTCTTTTTAAATCAAATCGCTGAAACCATCTCGAAATAAGAGAGACCCTATATATCAAACATCTCTCTCCCACTATCAAGCTTACCTTGTTTAACAATGGGATTGGCGTACTGAAAATTAAAAAAAAAAAAAAAAAATAGAAAGACGCTCATTCGAATTCCAGCCGCGCTTAATAAAGCGAACTATCGGAATAAAGGCTTCTACTAGTGTTCAAAACTACACAAAAATTCATCTGACACAATCGAAAGATGAAAAGAAACTAACAACACCAAAACAAAACCCCCTTCAGAATGGCTAAAGAAATGGCCGAAAGTTCTTAGGACGGTATGGACATTTTTTTGGCATTTCTACCAAACGAATAAAAGTAAGAACGTTGGAAAAAATAAATAAAAAATTACTTTACATATTTAACGAAAGATGTTTAAAAGAAAGGTTGTGTCTCAAATATACATTAATTCTTTACACACACACACACACACACACACACACACACACACACACACACACACACACACACACACATATATATATATATATATAAAGAAATAATCATACATAGAATCAATCAGCAATATCGGAGGCCAGTGCATTAGTGTAAGTTTAATATTCATTACTATTAACCTGTCTCAGACAAAGATAACCTTAGATAAATATGGCCTAGCGAGTAACCTACCTAATGTGCTTGCCTAAATTGGTGACAAAACATGGAGTGGGAAACATCTAAAAATACTTTGATAGGATCTACAAATAATAGGAAGTTGTGGAGAGCCATGGTCTTTCACATCCTGAATAAACACGGCATATAGTATTAAGAAATGCATCTTACATACCTTACAAGTGCATTCAAGACCCATGATACACAATATATAATCATCATCATTATTTATAAGCCACTGCCATTCATTCACATCAAGTGATCGTGTACGTTGCACGCTGTTTCCTCACTAACACTGTATACATTGTGAGTATTATATTTTCCAAACCGCCCTTCTGCTTATGTTGGAGAAATTTAAAATGTTTTCTGATTTTAACTGTGCTCCACTTATTAATTCCCTTTTACTTCAGAACTTCCTCCTTGCTCACGTGCTAAGTTCATGACATTCTCAACATGCCTCTGTCAAAGCACATCTTTTCACTGAGTCTCTTTTCCATGTTTAAAAGAATTGTCCAGCGCTGATAACTTTGTTTCTAACGAACTTTTCTTGTGTCTTAATACTTTGCTTATTTTCTGGAAGGCTACTTTCTCTATTCAAATGCGTTTTCGGATCGACGTCTCACACATTGAATCGTAGATTACTAGTTAAATTTCAGTATTTGTTTTCTCCATAAAATTATTCACTCAGTAGAAGATCGAAGAGCCACTCAAGGTAGAAGGTAACTAAATGTGATTTCTGTAATGACATTAACAGAAAGGTTAAGAAGTGCTTATTATGAGGATGGGTGGGATAGATAACGGGTGAACCTGGATTTGAAAAGATCGTAGTGATCGGGGAATATTTTAAACGTTCTGGAGAATAAGCTGTCCGAATGAAATTTTTTTTATATTAATCTTCCCCCTGTACAATACCAAAGAGCCACTTGAGGTAGAGGGCTAATGAAAGATGTTGTTGTATGGGCGATAAGATTAAAAATCAAGAATTGCAATTTATGAGGATATGTGGTATAGATAATAGTTAACCATAGACTTGAAGAGGTTAAGACTAGCGATTGGGAAAACAATCACTTGGGAGTCAGTTCCATAAAATAATCGTTCATGGAAAGAAGCTGTTCGAGTGGAAAGTCTTTCTTACTGAAGGAATATGTAGAGAATTGGATAGTTCACCTCAGTGTATGCGACATGGCGAGCTCTTAGGGTTAGAGTTGGTCGAACTAAGGGACGTAACTTGGTAGAAGATTTTTTCATTAGGAATAGCGATAGAGTAGCGAAAGGCTTGCAACATTTTATCTGTATGGAGAGGGTTACAGGCTAGAAAATAATTCATCACCCACAAGGCTGCGCAGATGGTTTTAAACTTGAAAATAAAAAATGGGTACCTCCAGCCTCGCTGTGGTAGCAAAACTTTATTTTCAGCCTGATCTGGTTCTTGTGAAGATCGAGTATATCAAGATGAATCAAGTAATTACTGGAAAGCTACAAAAAAGAAAAAAACGAAGACAATGGAACTGATTTGCCCTCAAATAAAAGAAAAACTTGAAGGATTATTTGAGAGAATTTTCGCAAAAAAAAAAAAAAAATTAAAAGAATTATTTGGAAAATATCTTTGCTTTTACTATGAAGAGAATATCATGGAATAGCGAAAGTTGAATCCAAAAATTAAGCAGAGTATTAAGAAACAGGAAAATTTGTTTGCAAAAAACAAACAAACATTAAAAAAGAGTACTGAACTGTTATGTAATAGCAGTGTATCCTGGACAATGTCCTCACAGATGAAGAAGAGACTTGAGACAACAGAAGGATGCTGAAAATAACATGAACTGAACATGTGAGTAATGAGGAAGTTTTTAGGGAAGTGGGAACAGAAAAGGACACTTATACATAGAATCGATTAGTTGACTAGTTGACATTTCTAGGGTATATAATTAATAATGACCTTCTTTCATATAATGAGGAAAGAATGTTTGGAAAATTTAACACTCATGGGATGTAGTGAAGGAAAGAGGTACAGAGAAATGCGGCGAAAACAATGACAGAAGAGTGGAAGAGATCGTGAAAAGACAAACTTTATTAAGGGCTACAAAGAATAGGAAGTTGTGGAGAGTCATGATCGTCTACGTCTTGAAGGGAAACGGCACATAGAAGAAGAAGAACAAGAAGAAGAAGAGGAAGAAGAAAAATTTACTTTAATATGAAGAAACAGAAATGTAACTGAGTAAATAAATTGATTTTTTTTTTACCCAAGGAAGAGCATACAATAAAAAAGTTTGAAAACACTTTTTGTTCTTATTTTATCGGGGCAAACAAGAACTAGATAAAAGGTATCTTTGGCTTTAAAAGAAAATACAACTGCGACTACCAAAATAAATTTAATAATTTCTTCAACAATCCTAAAAAAAAATGGAGGCTTTGTGTTTGCCGAACAAGTACAATCAGGCTTCTTTTTTAAATCTAGATATTTGTCTGCTTCAGGGAGAAAAAAAAAACAAAAATTTTGCTCCCAACCCAGACAAAGGAAATTTTTTTTTGTGACTGACGTCACAGCTGCATCAAGCGGCGTGGCGTTGTGTCGGAGACGGTCTTTTTAATTGCTTGCAGCGCATGCGTCGTCATAATGTTGACACATGTGCCTGATTCGGCTGTCGGCCATAATTACTGATATTAGTCCAATAATGGCAGACTCCTCTGACTTCACATAGAAAGATATTTCTGTTATGTCAGGCTGAAGTCTTTAGATGGAATCACGAACGGTTTGACAGGAGACAAGAGTTGGTAGGTGACAATGAATAAGTTTAGCGAAATATTTTCATGACGGTTATTTTTTAGTTTATTTAAGGATAAATGAAATCTGGTCTGTATCAATGATTCATACAAAATATACGCTTATAATCATCTTTACTTGAATTATAAATATATTTACTCGAAAGTTTGACATAGAGGTGCCGGCCTTGGGAAACAGCTGCCTGAGGATGCGCTCTCTCATTGCACTAGAGAGAGGGATCGGTGCACGCTCCGAGTCCAGCGCAACCTACGGGGACTCGGGTAAATTTTGTTCCTTGCCCGGGTGTACGCGCTCGGGCTCCCCACATTAAACCGACCTTGTATCACAACCTGACCTTGTGGGGGTAGAGGAAATACTTACTCGAACGTTGACAAACCTACAAACATCGATTTTCAAAATATGTTTCATATGTTTAAGTACATTTACTTGAAACATACATTTATTTTAAATAATTATTTTTCATTCGAAATATAATTATCTTTAGGTCAAAATATTGTACTGATAAAGCATCATTTACTTCCACTTAAGATCTAGGAGGTATAAAAAGCTCCCTGTATTATCTGTCAGTAGACGTGTAGTTAGAGTAATGTGTAATAAAGCTTTGGTATAATTTTATTCACTATTCTGTTTTTGCTACAAATTTGTGATTTAAAGATAATGTACCGTATTGGTTAACAACGATATCACGTTGAAAGTCACCTGAAAGACACCTTCGATCAGGATGGTTGGCGCTAATCTCCAAGAAAGTGACTTGTTTAGATTTCTTGCTTTTACATTCTCAGCTGATATGAATTTGAAAGACTATATTGAATCCATTGCTAGGCCTGCTGTTAAGAACGTCGGCTCATTGTATCTCGCTGGACATTTTTTCCTCTCCAGAATCTATCTTGCATATTTATAGGTCTACCATTCGTCCATGCTTTGAATACACATGCTGGTCAAGTTCTCCCGCTGTATATTTAGAGATTCTTGATAAAATCCAAAGAAGAATCAGCAATTTTAATGGTGTCTCGGCTTCAATCCCTTTCCCACCGCCATAATGTAGCTTTCTTGTGCTTTTTCTATAAATATTTTCGTGTTAATTGTTCGGACAATCTCTTCGCTATGGTATTGGAGTTAGATTTTTAAATTTGTTGTGTTATTCTCCCCCACCCCAGAAAATGAATTTTACTCATGGGGACCAGTTAGGACTTTCATAGAGATATTGAAGTATTATGATGGATGTACTAAGAAAGGTAAGTAAGAATGCGTTGTTTTGGTGTAAGGAATATTGTATGTTTGGGTCAGTGTTTGTGGCTAGCTAATTTTAAAGTTAAGACAGAAAAAGACCGTCCTTTTCCCCATTCCCCATTTTGACCTCGTGCCATATTTTCTGTACATAGCAGAATAAATATCGCTCTTCTTTATTGTACATAGACTTTAGGAAATTGAGCGCAGTACTAGATTGGCAGCAAGGTCTCATCAATTCGCAGTTGAATCGGCTAGATATAACCGCAAGTCCTATGCTAACAGTTTCTTTTCTTGAACTTCTCCCCTGTGGAACTCTTTTCTGGGTACATGCTTTCCAGCCAACTTTATTCTTTAGAAATTTAAATGCAATGTTAATCGCTATCAAATTTCTTGATTAATCTTCTATTCTTCTCAATCTCTAATGTATTTTTTTTCTTATTTTTCCACACTGAGTAACTCCTTGTGTCTTAGTGGCTTCATTGCCTTGGAAATGATAATATGATTAAAAGAAAAAAAGGACCGGTTCTCGTACGATCGGTTAAGGAATGTTGAGCCTGGTCAATACCTAGATGGTTGACCGCTTAGGCAGTACCAGTGTCTGTAAGCTTGGATGTACGGTTGGTGTAATGGATAACGGCTCAGAATTGTAAAACGAAGAGCCGAGTTCGAATTCCAGTCGGCTTCTTTATATTCACTTACGCGCAAATACACTTGGAAAATTTATGAAACCACCTCTTTTCCCCACCCAGCTATGGGTTAATCTTTATTGTCTTCAAAAACTTATTACAATCTAAAAATATTTTCTGGCTTTAAATAGGTTGCAAAAAGTTGATAAGTCATAAAAACAAATTAATGAGTCAATAAATAAAGTACTATATACCACAACCTATGAGAGAGACACTTTTCGCTAGAAATAAAAGAAAAGAAAACAAGAAGAAACAAAATAAATAACAGATGAGGTACCATGAAACAGATGAGGTACCATAAATTCCTAATAAAAAAGAGCAATCATGATCATTGCACGGAGAGAAATCGAGACAACATGTAAGGATTACTTATAAGTATGATTTCTCCTTTTTCATTAAAGAATTTTAGGGATGCTAAGAATTTGGACCACATATTTGTTTTTTCCTTTTGAAATCTTTTTCAGGGCCCCGATAACAACAGGAAATGCTGTTGTTTTTTGATGCCACATTCTACTGATTTCTATCTCGAGGTCAATGTGTTTACTTAGTTCCTTAAACGTTTTCAAAGATGTGCTTTTGTCGACTCGGGTTGCAACATCTATCAGAAGACAGGTGTTTCATCATGTACGTACTGAGCAGCCCTATTCGTGTCGTTATACGGACTTCGTTGGCACCAGTCAGCCACACCCAGATATTTAATAATAATAATAATAATAATAATAATAATAATAATAATTTGACTAGATATCCTCTCCGACTCTTAGATGTTTCGTCCGGTTGACGATGGTCCTAACCCGTACCTTAAGAGACACAACACTTTCATCAGCACAAGTAGCGCTGCCAATCCGCGCACACCTATTTAGGTATCCCCAATGCGTTTTGCGAAGCGTGAAGATTCCAGGAAAGAGTACCCAGTGGGCTAACCAGAAAAAAAGGGGACAGTTTGAACTTAATACATTTCTCGTGACTTGTCCTGCCAGATTTCGGTACGTCGCCTGCTCCACCTTCACGGTGTTCTCGGCAACAAGGTACCATAACGTACCCACTGATTGCTGTCTTTGTGCACAAGTATGATATCAGCGTGTAATTATTATTATTTGATTTATTTCTTGTGTTTTCTCAGATGAGATCCTAATATCCGGTAATTAATGCATGGAAATCGGTTCACAACCAGCAACTCAAGATATTATGGGATATTCACTTGACTCTAAGTGTTAAAAGGTTTCTGCATTAGACTTAATGTTCCTAAGAGGCTTCAGTTCTGCAAACAGTTCTACTGGGTTATTGTTGTGATCTCCTCCCTCTAAAGAGTCTATGTTGGACTCTTCCGCCTACTATAAGATTAGTAGGAGAGAAGGCCTTGCGGGAACAGTCGCACAGATTGTTCAACTGTCCAACTCTCTGCCTCGGCTGAGATGAACGCGGACGAAGCTTTGCCGCAGGGTAAAGTTTCGTCCGGGGAGGTAGACAGACCCTGAAACCGTTTAGGCGGGTTCAAAGGGAATATATTTGGCCAAGCCTACGGGATCGGAGAAACCCACGTTAAACTCGGCCTTGTGCCACATACATTCCTTGTAGGGGAACTGATAAATATAACAGTCGACCAGATTGTTCATGACTGTCAAACTCTCCGCCTTCGCGGAGAGGAACCCGGACGAGGCTTTGCCGAAGGGTAAAGTTTCGTCCGGGGAGTTTGACAGGCCCTGAACCTGTTTATGCGGGTTCTAAGGGAATATTTTTGGCCGAGCCTACGGGCTCTGAGAACCCACGGTAAAATCAGCCTTGTGCCACATACATCCCTCGTGGGGGGCTGTTAAATATTAACATTCGCATAGATTGTTCATCTGTCGAAATCTCTGCCTTGATCAGATAGGAACCTGGACGAGGCTTTGCCGAAAGGCAAAGTTTCGTCCGGGGAGGTAGACAGACCCTGAACCTGTTTATGCAGGTTGTAAGGGAATATTTTTGGCCAAGTCTACGGGCTCGGAGAACCCACGGTAAAATCGGCCTTGTGCCACACACATCCCTCGTGGGGTGGCTTTGAAATATTAACAGTCCAATAAATTCAACGCTGGGTCAACCGATCCACACTCACTAGTCGTGTAATACTCTTCTGTTTTACTTATTGTTTAATATATGATATATCTGTAGCATTTGTTTTGTTATTTCTTTAAACCATTTACTTGGTCACATCAGTTATCAATGCCAATTTTTTTTATCAATATCTCTATTCGGATAGTCACCCTACCAAGTGCACCAATGAAGATTATTATTATTATTATTATTATTATTATTATTAATAATAATAATAATAATAATAATTATTATTATTATTATTATTTCCTTGCATTTTTATATTTCTTTTATATTTTTTAAGGCGTGGGCTACCAGGAATCCCGCCAGTGAGTCTATCGGTATCTTCATCAATCAATCCGTGAGATTCAATTAGAATTATTGATTTGTTCATGTGTCACATTTTTTTAGATTTCCACTTCAAGCTCTTTGTATTTTGATAGTTTTTTGAAGATCTTCAAAGATACATTGCAGTCTACAGGAACAGCCACATCAATAAGAAATCACATTCTATTTTTTTCTTTGATAACTATGTCTGGGCGATTAGCTTTGATTGTTCTGTGTATTGTAAACTCCCATAAAACTGTTACATGTCCTATGTCTGTTACCGAGTTTGAGAGGTGTTCATACCAATTGCTTGCGCTTCCACGAAAAAGTTACAGATTTTCCAGTAGAGATATTGGCCCATTCTATCATGCCGAGATCTATATTATGTTGCTGCTGACACTGTGCAACCTGACACAAGATGGTCAACTATTTCTGGATATTTATCAGAAAATCTGCATTTGAGTCGCACAACCACCGATGGCTCCTAGAGAGAGAGCGTTATCTAGCAGTGATCAACAGTCTGAACAAGGATAGCATGCTAAAAGCCTCGGTCACGATGGCTTGTGATTTCGTGTTACAACAACCCCGACTGTTCCTAAGGGTTTCGGCTACTCACATTTACTCAAGATTTAGGTCAACCCCGTGATATGGTTTTCAGGCACTTTCCAAAGATGTCGCTGAGATCGCCTCCTCCAGACCTTCCTGACAAATCGACCATGGTGAGATTCGAAACCCGGGTCCCATGATCAGAAAGCGAACCTTCTAACCACTCAGCCACATAATTTGATTTATGTAACCCATTTATCCTCATGGTTCCCAAGTCATTTTCCTCACACACAGTTTTGTCGTCTTTATTTCATTTAAACTGAAGAAGCCAAAGAGAATATAAGTTTCTCCGGCGAAACGCGTCTTTCATAAAAGAAAATGCTCTCATCATCTTCAAAGTCTAGACACCATAAAGCAAAGTTCGTCAGAGGGGTATGTCTACATCAGCTTGTTTGACAGGAGCAGAGTATGGACCATGAAGAGATTATTATTATTAATACTACTACTACCTTCTCCTTTGTGTTCAGTAAAATTCCCTATCTGGTCCTCACCTGCTCCTTACCTAGCCCTAAGGAGTAATATATATATATATATATATATATATATATATATATATATATATATATATATATATATATATATATATTCTTTTCAAAAATCTAATATACAGTGATTATATTATATATTCTTAGCACGATGAATAATCTGTTAAGTTCATCAGTCATTTCACTCATGTCGGATGTGCAGGTGGTGTAATAGGTATCTGCTCGGAACAAGGAATCAGAGAGCTGAGTTCAAATTCAAGTCGAGTACATTGCATTTATTTATGCGCAAATATCCATGCAAACGGTATTAATGTTTTCTTTCTCTTAAATATTAAGTATTTTCTAGTGAAAAAGTTTTGGTCTTGTGCAGCCGTTATAGATTCCTCCATCTCTCCTTTTAGTACTACACTCTTCAGCTCCATTTATATATTTTGTACTTATCTGCCTTGTTGCTGTTTCCATCAAAAGAGCTCAGGCGAACTACATTCCTTATTTTCAGCAGTTCAAACCTCCACGGCTCAGATCCGCCATGCTACATTGTTGCAAACTATTCCCTTTCCATTCGTATTGGTAAAAATGCAAGTAGCTTCTCCCCACGAACCGATGATATGTAGAACCGACTCCAAAGAGGATGCTTCTTCGAACACTGGAATCTTAACAATTCTTGGTTTAACCGTTATCTTTCCCACATATCTATAAACTCTTGCTCTATAATCTTCTACCTCGAGTGGCACTTAGGCCTTGTGCAAGGCGAACATCACTGCAAAATGGAAACTTGGATATCTGGAAAAATCATGGTCACCTCAAAATTCTTTTTAATGCAATATGCACTCACAAAAAAAAAGAATTATTCTTACAATCCAAACTATGTTTAGGTATTAAATAATCCCCAAAGAATTGATAAGTGTTAAAAAACAAACAAACGAATCACTCAGTTGGTATATTTGTCAGCATGAATGGTAAAGTCATAAAGTATGAACTTCTATGACTCCTTAATAGTATTCTTTATGACATATCTGTCTAAACTTATCATGACAGTTTTTGTGCTATTTCGGATTCAGAATTGGGAAATCAGACATTAAGTCTTCAATAGTTTCAAGATAATTTTTATTATGCTTGCATCGTAATTTTTAGTGAATAGGTTTCAGTCTTGTGCAGCCATTATAGATTCCTCCATCTCTCCTTTTAACACTGCACTCTTCAGTCACTCGTGTATTTTGTACTTTTGTATCAAATGTAAACAAATGACGGCATATATTAAGAAATGGACAAAGTCCGAAATTTTCATATTATAAACAGAGCATTTACTTAAATACTTGTATCTATAAAAAAGAACGTTAAACATAAAAATGTCTTTAATAAATAAATTGTCGGACTTTGTCCATTAATATATGACGTCATTTGTTTACATTTGATACGCCAGAGCAGTTATGAATGTACGAGATTCATGGAAGATTGAAGTTTATAAGCAGTAAATTCGACCTTGCCTACCGAACGCTCCTTTTAGGCCGATCGGTAAGGCACGTCAGCGTAAATGACGGTTCCGTATAGGATGCAGGTTCGAATCCTGTCAAAGGACGAATATTTTCTATGAAAATTTCTCGGACATTCAGGCCGGTAAATGTTATGTAATACTGTTTATTATAAACAGAGCATTTGCTTAAATACTTGTATCTATAAAAAAGAACGTTAAACATAAAAATGTCTTTAATAAAATAAATTGTCGGACTTTGTCTATTTCTTAATATAATATAAAGATAGTTAATATCAGCCTTCGATTGGTGCATCGTATGACAAGTCTTTAATTTTGAATCTCTTTTATATCAGCTGCTGTTCAGATAGCAACATTGAAGCGTCATCTATGTCAGTAAATACGGTACTTATATCCAAAGAGTAAGTGGTATGATTCAAAACGTCCTTCAACTAGTTTGAAGCACACGTATCCTTATTCAAAGAATTATAATGCTTTTCTGAATTTCTGGGTGGAGGGGGCAGTTTTGCAAATTAATTTACTCGCCGTAAAGTGTCGACAGCCACAGATGCGGTAATAATAATAGTTTTGAAGTGTTTTGGCAAAATAAATTTAAGAATTTAAAATCCAATGGCTGAAGCGGAATTAGTAATGGCTGTAGTTCTTACTAAAATCATCTCAGACATCTTGTTTAAATAAACCAAGTGAAATTAAGATGAACGAATTATTTGTAAAAGATTAATACTCTCTGGCGATACTTCACCTAATAATGATGAAATTCAAGACTATAATGAAGCGGAATGAATCGGTATTTGTGCATTCGTAGACAGAAATTTGAAGGCATATTGGAGTACCGTAAGATGACTACAAAAACGATATATAAAATATATATATATATATATATATATATATATATATATATATATATATATAAGTTATGAAACACTTGGTAATACGTATGGGTAATCCCAAGGAAGAGCTAATATTTTAAGATTAATATTCATTTTTCGTTTCATTTTTGGAAGTGCTATCTGATGATTCGGCGTCCTTTAAAAGGGCTCTGTTGAAATAAATTATTATTATGGTACCTTAAAAGTGGTCTGTTTTTCTTTAGAATATATATATATATATATATATATATATAAGTTATGAAACACTTGGTATATATATATATATATATATATATATATATATATATATATATATATATATATATATATATATATATATATATATATAGATAGATTGTAATAAAGTAATCGGGAGTAATTGATTTTTTGTTTTATGATTATCCCCCCACCTTTGGAGAACTCTTTTGTTTGTAGAGGACTATAAATAGTCACTAGTCACTACCTTTGTATCATTATTCTAAGCAAAATATAGCTTTCTCAAGCCTTTCTTTGCTTTGTGTTGTTATATATATATATATATATATATATATTTGTTTTTGATGCACCCCACCCACCAAAAATAACATGCGAAATTGCCACAAGTTTAAATTAAAACCTGAAAATTAAAGTGAAATTAAAACGAAAGAGATACTTGTTTAAAATGAATACTGGTGGACAATGTTACATATAATTCTGATAAAATTCAAGAAAATATTACTACAAATACTGTTAGTTTAAAGAAAGAAACTGAAATTAAAATAAGATGAATACTAGCCCCAAAATTATGGTTGGCTATGCTTTATTTCATAAAAATAAGCATTCAAATGATGTTACTTCGAACGTGACTAGAATAAATAAGATATCTGAAATTAAGAATAAATAAATATACATGCAATAATAATGGCTAAAAATATTTAATCTGTTAAAGATAATATATAAATTATAGAACTATAACGAATGCTATTCGTTTACAAAAAAACAACAAACAAATAAAAAAAACAAAAAAAAAAAAATGTAACACTGTCAAAAATCATAGAGTTATAGTTTTATATGTTAACTTTGGTCTTCCGTAGGTCGATTCTTCAGAACTTAGAGGTTAAAAGAATTCATTCTACTAATGCTACAAATATAATAAAAACTACTGAAGACTAAACAAATATGAATAAAAGTTATTAATGGTTGTCAATACTTCAGCTAATAATGATAAACTTCAAGATAATATTATTAATAATAGTTCAAATCATCTATATCTAAAATTCTGTGACTCCTGTTAGTTAGTCCGTCACTCACACCCTCTAAAATATCCAACCATTGACCAATCGAAACCATATTTTCTGGAGAAGTGCAAACAGGTAAGGGGGTACAAAGAACAGTTGGTTTTACTAGGATGCATAGCTTCGTACAATAAATTTTCATTATTTTTTTTGGAAAAATTAAAAGTTTTATTATTTAACGTACGGAAATACCCCCCACTATTTAAAAAAAACAAAAACAAAACAATTTACTGGGTGAAATAAAAAAAAAATACTTATTTATTAAAAATGCAATATTGTTTTTTGTATATCTTTTCTTTTAGACAAGAATATACAAGAATCCAATTTCCAGTTCGACCTGACTTTGCGAGAACTATGAAGAAATCACGGGGTCAAACGCTTCAAAAATTTGGAATTTAACTCCAGAAAGAAATATTTATGCATGTTCTGTTGTATGTTGCATGCTCTAGAGTAAGAAATCCTAAGAATTTATTCTTCGCTGTTAAAAAGGAAAAACAATCTTAAAAAATATAGTTTGCCATGAAATCCTATAAAATTAAAGAAATGAATAAACCGTGAGGTTGATTTTTTTTTTGACAAAGTATTTTCCGAATAATTAAAGTTATTCAAATTTCATCGATTAACGATTCACCTCGCTTGTATCATTATTCTAAGCAGAATAAAACTTCCTTAAGCCTTCTTTTGCTCTTTTGTTATATATATATATAAATATAAAAGTGAACATAGAAGTCAACACTTAGAAGCAACAGTCTGTTTCATGCTATATGCAATCGTCAGGCCACGAGTGCTGTTATTTTCCTCGGCTATTTATATATATACGGGTCAGTGGTGCATTGTGGGTAGTCTATTTTGGTGGTTCTTTTACCGGAAGTCGTTTATTTGTTTATTTATTTATTTGAGTTAAATTATTTTGCTTGTTTTTATTTATTTTTTTATTTTTATTTTTTTAAATTTTTATTTCTTATCTTATATATTTATTTATTTATTTTTTAATCGGTGTTTTTATTAACGTAGTAAAAATACATCACTTATTTAATAGTTTTGTTTTGGTTTGAGAACTTAATTAAAGCTATTTGTTCGGCTTTGGGATTGATTAGTGTTGTTTATTCTGACTATTCTTTTGGCGGGAACAGTTTTTAATTTGTATTTATTTGGATTGATTATCTTTATTTGTTTTTTCTAACGGTAACTTTATCGGCATTGGTTTATTATTTGGATGAATTTAGGTCAATTTATTTTACTTGTTATTATTTATTTGTATATTTTCTCTTTTCGGTTTTCGATTTTTAAGTAACGTAGTATTTTTTTATTTTTATTTTTTTATCGTTATATAACATATTTTTGTTCAGTAGTTAGACTGGTATTAGACTATATTTATATATTATATATATATATATATATATATATATATATATATATATATATATATATATATATATATATATATGTTTTCGAAAAAATAAAAAAAATAACAGATATGAAGCTGCTACAAGTTTTAATCAAACAAGTGAAACTAAAATGAAAGAGATACTTGTCTAAAATGAATACTGGTGAACAATGTTTTATCTAATTCTGATGAAATTCAAGATAATATTACTACAAAGTATTTTTTATTGATTACTTGGAAACTCTGAGGATAAATGGATACCATGAATCAATTTATGCAGGCAGATGGCCTAGTGGTTAGATCGTTCGTTTTCTGACCATGGGACCCGGGTTCGAATCTCACCACGGCCGATGTCAGGAAGGTGATTTCTTGTTATCGGTCTGGAGGAGGCGATCTCAGCGTGTAGCACCTTTAGAAAGAGCCTGAAAACCATAACATAATATAATATAAAACCCTGTATATCTGCCCTTCTTGATGTTATTAAAATTGAACGAAACGTAGAGTTTGTTAATCTCTACAAAAAATGTTAGTGATAAATTCGACGATACTAAATACTGTGGAGATTTCAAAAAAAAAAAAAAATTCTAGTATAACTGAAAATTAAGATAAAGGAAATGCTCGTCAAAGATTAATAATGGTCATTTAATAATAGTAAAAGATTATTTTAATAATAGTCAAAGATTAATAATGTCTCATTTAATAATAGTAAAATCCAAGATGTTACTGAGATTTCAAATATCATGAATCGCTTAGGTGTTGGCTTTAAACTACGCCTTTCTCATCTATAGCGTTTTAAGCGCATACCACCCATCTAATCCACGTCTGCAGCTAACATTCCTAATTTCTGCGTCGCACATCAACTTTTAACATGTTGCGAATCAAACCAGAGGTGATAAGCGGAAAAAATGCATAAGTTTCTTTTTATCTCCTACCAGACTTGCGATCCTTGACACTTAAAAAAAAAAAAACCTTTTCCAAAACCTTACCCCCGTTCACTCTTTCGCTTATTCCTCCAGCTACGAGACTTGTGTATGTATATATATATATATATATATATTTACCTTAATGTTCTCTCCCTTAGGATTTTGACGCCATTTTTCTTAGAAAATACCACAAATTGTCTCTTTCTGACATTTTTTTTTATCTGACTGAAGCATTTTTGGAATCACATTTAAACGATCTCTTTTGAGTGATTTTTTTTTTAGATGACGAGGCTCATAGGACATTCCTTACGAGTTCCATCTTCGTCGTATGTTCCACGAGAGTAGTTTAATATCAAAGCTATATTTTTGCGACATGAGAAAATTAAACTGACCCTTTAAGAGGACAAGATAAGGAGAATAATTTTCTTTTCACAAACACAAAACAACATTTTTCTCAGTTTTATATTTCTAACAGTGAACCCCCACTAAAACATCTAAAAAGTATTTAATAATTTTTGGCATACTTTCTTCCGGCTTCGGCCTCTTCACTCGATATGCGTCTACGGTTTTGTATTCGCTGATAAAAAGGCATATTACTGTATCGTGCTAGATAATCTTTCTCTCCAGAATCTGTTTTACATATTTATAAGTCTACTATATCCATGCCTTGAATATTACTGCCACATATGGTCTAGCGCTCTTGCTATATATTTAGAGTTTACTTACATTATTTTCATTATTCGGATTGTTATCCTCATCTTCATTGCCATATTCTTAACGTTTCGGCCGTTGTACGCTCTGTCCTTCTTCAGGTTCCACCGGAGTAGATTGTTCTAGATCCACGTGCCATGTCTCTTCCGTATTTCTCAGTTATTTTCTTTTCACTCAAATCTCCAAGTTTGGTTCATCACTGCTGTGGCCTGGTATTGAACTCAAAAAGATAAAGACGTTGGTTAGATCCAGTAACTAGACCCAAAGTGTTGTGTATATGGCAATGAAGATGGGGATAACAGTCCGAATAATGTAAATAATCATAATACCTCCTCTCAGAGATATAAACAGATATTTAGAGTTTCTTGATAAAAATTCAATGAAAAATCTGCAATGCTATTGGTCCTGACCTGGCACCCCAGGTTCAGTCACCACCGTAATGTAACTTTCCTACGCATTTTCTATAAATACTTTCATGGTAATTTTTCTCAAGAACTTTGCTCTATACTTTGAAGATGATGAGACAAAGGAGGGTAATTTTTTTTTAATTAAAGACGCGTTTCACCGGAGAAAGTTATGTTCTCTTTGGCTTCTTCAGTTTAAACGAAAGAAAAACGACAAAACTGTGTGTGATGAAAATGTCTTGGGAATTCTGATGATAAATGGTTATCATAAATCAAATTATTTAGGCACATGGCTGAGTGGTTAGAATGTTCACTTTCTGACCATGGGAGCCGAGTTCGAATCTCACCATGGTCGATTTGTCAGGAAGGTGACTTCATGATGTGATCGGTCGGGGGGGGGGCGATCTCAACGTGCAGCACCTTTTGAAAGTGCCTGAATACCATAGCACGGGGTTGACCTAAATCATGAGGAAAAAGTGAGTAGACGAAACCCTTAGGAACAGTCGGTGGTTGTGGTAACACGAAATCACAAGCCATCGTGACCAAGGGTTTTTAGCGTGCTAGCCTTGTTCAGACTGTTGATCACTGCTAGATAACGCGCTCTCTCTGGGAGCCGTCGGTGGTTGTGCTACTCAAATGCAGATTTTCTGATAAATATCCAGAAACAGTTGACCATCTTGTATCAGGTTGCTCTGTATTGGCACCAAAATAATATAGATCTCGGCATATGATAGAATGGGCCAATATCTGCACTTCTTGATGTTATCTGTCTGGCGGACGGTACCTTTGGAAAGTCCCTGAAAACCTTATCACGGTTTGATCGAAATCTTATGAATGAAATTGAGTCGACGAAACCCTTGGGAGTCGTCGATGTTTGTGCTAGCACGAAATCACAAGTCCTCGTGACCGAGGGTTTTTAGCGTGCTAGCCTTGTTCAGACTATTGATCACGCTAGATAACGCACTCTCTTCCAGAAACTGTAACTTAGGTGCTGATCGGGAGCGTAGAACCAGATAGAATCAGGTTTATTCTGCAACTATACAGGCTGTGTGGGTGCTCTATTAACACAAATGTGCTTGAGCAAACGTCCGCAATTGGATTAGCTAGCCGCCCTTGTAGACTGGTATCCTCGGGTACGAGTGGCTGTGTTATTTACATTTATCTTATAAATCAAATTAATTACTCTAACTTATCAGCGCCTTATTTCAAGACCTGGAGAGTGTCCGCCTATGTGATCGTTTTACATTTTATCTATATTAGACATAACTAGGTCTCATCATTTTAAAGTTGAATTGGTTAGATATAGCCGTAAGTTCTTTGTTAATAGCATCTTTTCTCGAACTTCTCACCTGTGGAACTCTCTTCCAGCATCTTGCTTTCTAGACAATTTTGATCGTCAAAAATTTAAATGCAATGTTAATCGTTATCTGCTGTCTGCTTATTCATCTTCTTTTATTGTTCTCGTTCTTTAATAATGTTTGTCTTTTCTTCAATCGTACACACTCAGCAAACCCTTGTGTCTTAGTTGCTTTATTCCCTTGCTTAGTGTGAAATGATTAAAAAAATCGTCTTACTCAGGACGCGAATGTAGTTTATCGTTTTACCCAGGATACGGATGTAGTTTATCGTCTTACCCAGGACGCAGATGTAGTTTATCGTCATACCCAGGATACGGATGTAGTTTATCGTCATACCCAGGATGCGGATGTAGTTTATTGTCATACCCAGGACGCGGATGTAGTTTATCGTCATACCCAGGATACGGATGTAGTTTATCGTCTTACCCAGGATACGGATGTAGTTTATCGTCATACCCAGGATACGGATGTAGTTTATCGTCTTACCCAGGACGCGGATGTAGATTATCGTCTTACCCAGGACGCGAATGTAGTTTACCGTCTTACACAAGACGCGAATTAAGGTTTGAGGATCAACATTTTTTATTTAGAATCTTGAGTTAGAACCGAGCGTTGTCATCGAGTTAGAACTTTGCCATTAGAGTTAGATTTTAGCATTGGGAATTGTATTTAACATTTACAGTGAAGTTTAAATATTTTACTGTTTATTAAAGATTGCATATGGCCGCTTTCAAAATGAAATACTAAACACCGATATTTTAGTAACATAAATTAAACTTTGCAATACATATTTAAATTATTAATATATGTTTGTGAGGTTTATTATAAAAACGTATCATTATAACATCTTCCGATGTTTTCTTTGCTAACGACCGCGTATCTTCAAGATGCAAGCTACAAAGTGAAACCAGGTTTACGGCCATATAGCGTCGAAACATCAGTTCCCGTGTTATCACCTCGATTCATTTCAATCTCAGTTTCAGACAAAACCTTAACGTTCTTATCTCGCAAATTATTGATAGGCAGATTTTCGCTAAAAGTCCCATTACTTTTTCTGTGAGCTAAAGTTTGTTTTTCCTTTCAAAGAAAATTAACAGCCCAACCTCTCTTGATGGGATTCAATCTTTCTCTCTATAATTATCTGGCTTACGGATATACAATCCAGATTTACGTATTACCATCAAAGTTAAGCAAGTTGGTCAGTTTGTGAATTCAGGTGCAGTAAGATTGGATGTGCGGGTGGGGCGATAGATAATGGCTCGGAATTGTTAATCAGAGAGCCGGGTTCCAATTTCAGTTGGGTCCGTTATATTCACTTACGCGCAAATACCATTGAGAGTGGTATGAATCCACTTGTCTTCCTTCAGCTATTGGCTTATTATTAAAACTTTACTAAATCATTATTATCTAAAGAAATTCTTACAATCTAAAAGTATTTTCTGGCTTTAAATAACCTGTAAAGCCGTAAAAAAAAAAAACGAACCGCACAAATCAAACGAAGTGAGAGCGTCAGAATCAAGCGAGTTTCAGAAATTTAACTATCTGGGAAGTCTTATAACGGACGATCGAAAATGCGACATAGCAATCCGAAGGCGTTTGATATACAGAAAGATGCCTTACAAATTTAAACAAACTATTAAGAAACGGGAAAATTTTATTAGAAACACAGAGTTTATCAATTCTCGTATATGGCAGTAAATGCCGGAGATTTTTTTTTTTACAAATGAAGAGAACATTTGAGGCAACAGAAATGTGATTTGACCGAAAGAACCTAAAAATACCGTGAGTGGAACATGCATGCAACGAGGAAGTGTTAAGGAAAATGAGAATAAAGAAGGAGAGCTTGGCGAATTTGACACTCACAAGACTTATTGAAGTTGAAAGGCATGGTCGATGGATTTGGTTGTTTAGAGACATAACAACACCTCTATGGGTTATTTAATGCCTAAATTTAAATATTTTGGACACCGTTTTATGGCTTCAACTACAGATAAAATATATTGTTTTTCATTTTACTATAAAATTTATTGTTTGTAATTCGGCTTTAAAAATATATTGTTAGTAATTCTGCTATAAATCTGTATCTCTGTTGTTTTCTTTTATATATAAAAATATATTTCTTTTTTTTTTACTTTAAAATGTATTTTTATACTTTCATATTAATTGGGGTTTCAATATTTACCCATCGTTGGGTCGCTAACAGGTGCTACCACTCGGGTCAGGGTGGACCTGAGAACACCAGCAATTAAGAGGTGGTTCTACGCTTCCGATCAGAGGCCTTGCTGCCAGATGTAGTTTATCGTCAAATCCAAGATTAAACTGAGAAGTAAAGAGAGAAACAGGAAGCAATCGGCTTAACAAGCACCTGTACATGGATGGCAGAACAGGGTTTCGGATGGATGGTAGGGCGATAAACCTTGCTTAGAGCGACAAAGGATAGGAAGTTGTGAAGAGCCACGATTGTATACGTCTTGAAGGGACACGAGACATGGCCAATTGTTATATAAGTCAGAAAGGAAAGATACGTAATAAGCTATAAATACATGACTACAAATTTGGCATCTCTAAATATTTATTCAACTCATTCCTAAAGTCTTTCCAGGTTGGTGCAAAAATAATGACGTAATAATGACGTTTTTTGACGTATTTTTTAACGTCAAAAACGACATTATTACGTCATTATTTTTGCACCAACCTAATAAAAACATGAAAATATATGAATATTGATTTTCCCCACATACTATATATTGATACATGCTATATATCTTTTGCTGTTCGATGTTCCATTTGAATAGACATTTGTCCTTGTAAAAGATGTTCCAATAACTAGAACAGGTTTTAAATGTGAATTAAGTTTAAGCGTTTTATTATTCTTTTTTCTTATCCCCATGCCCGGAAACAAGGTCTTGCTGGTGTTGTCACTAAAGCATCCTGCGAGGAAAAGTGCGATAAGAGGATGAAAACAGGAAGTGTCCTGTTTTTATCCGTGCCTGATGGCGTCCTCTAATGACTTCTTGTCAAAACTGGCGAAGATATGTGGGAATAACCCACAGAAGTTAAAGGTTCTAAAAGAGAAGATTTGAAGAATACGATGTGCAATACTCACCGAGTAAGGTTGGAAAGTTGACCAGCCAAAGTATTTTCTTTTTCTTTTTCTTTCAGATTTAACAACTTAAGTCTTTGGCAATTTCAACCATGGAAAGATTAACAATCAAACAACGTGTTAAAGTTATCGAAGCCAATTAAGAAAATGGATGTTCAAACAGAAATGCATTTTGCGCACTTCGCGATTTTTGCTTAGAGCTACAAAGGATAGGAAGTTGTGGAGAGCCACTATTGTCTACGTCCTGAATGGCCAATTGTTATATGTCAGAAAGGAAATATACGTAATAAGCTATAAATACATGACTACAAATTAGGCATCTCTAAATTTCTATTCAATTTATTTCTAAATTCTTTCCAGGAAAAAAAACAAAACAAAACATGATGAATATATGAATATTGATTTTCCCCACATACTATATATCGATACATGCTATATAGCTTTTGCTGTTCGACGTTGCATCTGAATAGACATTTCTTTTATATATATATATATATATATATATATATATATATAACGTTTTGTCCTTTTTGTTGCTAAATCTGATACAGTTATCTCATTTTTGTGTGAGTTGACTATCTGTTTTCCGTTATTCGCGGTTAGACTCGAGAAAGCCTAAGTTGTTCTTAGTACCGTATTTTCCAATACAATTTTACATGATTTTCTCACGTACATTCACATCTGCCCGATGTGTATCCAAATGTAAACAAATGACGTCACACATTATGCAATGAACAAAGTCCGACAATTATTCTAAAACATTTTTTATGTATATACGTTCTTAAATGTCTTAAAATAATTGTCGGACTTTGTCCATTTCGTAATGTGTGACGTCATAGCTAACATTATAATGTAATGACTCAGCATACCAATCCACGTGCCTATCAGTTAAGCCAATTAGGTGAACGCTCAAGCTTATTTGAGCATGGGCGTTGATTTACATTCGTCTTGCAAGACGCACACGTCTTTTTTAGGAAAAATAGTGCGACTTGTAAGCTGGAAAATACGGGAATGATCTGAAGGTGCAATTGGTCTAATGAACTTTCTTTCTTGATGCCTCAACTGCATGGGTTTGAGCCTGCTACTATATTGGTAACCTCGTATTTTTACTGTTGAACTACCAAAATGCAACCGTAAGTTCTATTCCGATAGTTTCTTTTCTCGCACTTACCACCTCTGGAACTTTCGATTTTTTTGCTTCCTTTCCAACTACAGTCTTGAAAAATTTAAACGCAACATCAATCACTATCTTCTTGAACTATGTTTCTTTATAGTCCATCTCGCTCACTTCTCACTTTTCTTTTCACTCTTTTTCACTACCTGTAACTTCCTTTGTCTTAGTGGCTTAACCCCTTGACTGGGGTGACATTATCTAAAATAATGCTAAATAATACGGTTTGGTTAGTTTATTTAGTGGCATATCAACACCTTATGGGTCATTTAATGCCGAAATTTTATTTTCTTGTGAGACTTGGTAATTTCTTCTTTTTTTCAAAAATCTATTGCTGGTATTTTCTTCTAATAATGTATTCTTGGTAATTTTTTTATTTTTAATATCATAATATTTTTTCTAGTGAATTTTCATATTTTCATGTTTTGCCTCCAGTTTGGGGGTTCATTATTAGCCCATAGCTGGGACCATAACAATTGCTATCACCCTGGGTCAGGTTGAACCTGGGATCAACAGTATTGTGGAGTTATTTCACAGTGGAGGCTTGTATTTGTACTAAGTCGGTCCTAAAATAGGTTCGACGTACAAAACTTTAGGAACTTGATGTAATAAGTATTACGCAGAGTAATCTAGTTGTGGTCGCTGATACTTTCGTATTCGACTAACTGTCGTCCAACATCGGCTGACTCACTGACTGACCGACTGACCCCCGTTTCTATTACTACTCCTACTTATATTAGGTGGGAGAGTCTATTAACTATATAATAGGTGTGTTTCACCATAACAAACAGCAATTAAAATGTGGTCCTCACCGATCAGAGGCATTGCTGCCGGATGTAGTTTATCGTCATACGCAGGACAATCTTTATAAGGAAACCTTTGGTATTCATTCACCGAGAAGTTTGTACTACTGTTGGTTGAAATCTATAAAAACTTTCTATTAAAAAAACATTTCAGAAAAATAGCTGTTATAGCTCTTTCTAGTATTGATGGGCGTTTCCTTCCTAACCTTTTGTTCAAAGTATTGCGGAATGTCAACATCTTCATTATGTTATTACGTTACATGTGATATCCATTTTAGTTGTTGCTCTTCTTGTAATGTTAAATGCGTTGAATAATGTGAACAAATTAAAAGGAACAACACCCCAAAGAAGGTGTTAATGCCACAAAAAACGCAATTGTCCAGAAGTGAAAGCCGGAAACCCAATTCTAAGCAGTAAGCAAGGGATAACTATCGACTCATGTTCAAAGGACCAGGGAGGAGTGAGAACCGGGCGATAGACGTACCTATCTACTCCTATTGAGGGAAAAACAAATAAATAGTAACTAAAATTTCAGAGTTTAGACAGAGAGGTTGGGACATAGAGTCGAATTAGACTTTAGAAGGAACTGAAAACCCAATCCTAAACAGGAATCAAGGGATTAGCCTCCACTCATGTTCAAAGGATCGGGAAAGAGTGTGAACCGGGCGATAGACAAACCTATTTACTACGTCCTAAAGGAACATGGCCTATGAAAGATTATCAAGAGTCCCATAACAACCACCAAGTATTATTATTATTATTATTTTCTTTGATTTCTGGCGTTTACACATTTCTTTCCGGGTCCCAAGGGACCTAAGGTTAGAAATGGCATCATGACACTTTCCACTGACAAAAAAAAAAAAAAAAATATTACATAGATAAAGCCCTTCGTAAAGTGTGGGCTGTACTTGTCAGAACAATTTTTTGTATCTCCTTGAGGCATGAACTTCCAGGAATCCCTTCAATTAGTCTACTGCAATCTTTTCCAACCAGTCCTAGGGCTCCAACTACAACAGGGATTGTTGATGTTCCCATATGTCACATTTTCGAGATTTCTATTTCAAGGTCCTTGTATTTTGACAGCTTTTTGAATATCTTCAAAGATACATTGCAGTCAGCAGGGACTGCCATATCAATAAGGAGGCACTATTATTATTATTATTATTATTATTATTATTGTGTTCTTCTTTAAATCACTATACGGTGGAGTATTTGGATAGCGGCTCGGACTGAGAAATCGGAGAGCCGAGGTCGAATTCCAGTCCAATCCCTTACATTCACTTACGTATGAATCCTCTTCTCTCACTCCAGCTATGGGTAAATAGCAGGACAGACCGGATTTTATAACCTTGGCTGGTCATTGTCAAAAAGAAAAATCTGCTTCGTCAGTCATGTATCGAAAGATACATGATCGCCTAAGCGTGTATCACGCATGGCACATAACTAACTGATAGCATAAAAAATAAAAAGTGTTGTACAGCGAGAAATAGAAATGACATAATATTCTTTTCAGTAACTAAGTATATTAGTAATGTTAATAGTAATAGTCATGAAATAAGATACAGTGGAATTGTAAAAGATAATTTTAGTAAAAAAAAGTCAGTCAGTCAAATACGGTATATGCATAAAAATTAAGTATCATTTACTATGTATTCAATTATGGAAGCTGAAAAATCCGAAGAAAATTAAATTTCGGCATTAAATGACCCAAAAGGAGTTGATGTGTCGTTAAAAAAAAAAAAACAGTCACTCAATCAAACATTCTAATAATGTCTGTTACTCTGTGAAACACGACAAAATAGATGTTTTCCGAATTGTCTTATATATTTACCGTTACGAAGAATTCTCATTCAAACATTAATCGATTGGTCTTTCTGGGCAACATCCAAATTGTTTTATATATTTAGCATATCAATTTATCTAGGGACTGATTAGTGGAAGACCGAGATTTTATGCACTAACTTTACAGTTTATTAACACCAAATGACATACTTCTTTCTCCCATTATTTACATTATTCGGACTATTGTCCTCATCTTTGTCGCCATATTTATCACAACGTTTCGGCCGTTGTACACTCCGGCCTTCTTCAGTTGGTTGGAATGTCGAACTGAACCCTTTATTTCGCTCACTGGGGTAGACTGTTCTAATTCCACGTGCCATGTTTGAGGGATGTCAGTTATCAGTTATTTCCTGTTAATTTCCCTCTGAAAGTTCTCCACTGCCTTAACCGGGTATTGAACTTACACTCTTTGGGTCCTGTCATTGGATCTAACTAACGCCTTTATCCACTGTGCCATGTGTCCTTGAGGCCGAAACGTTGTGATAAATATGGCAACAAAGATGAGGACAGTAGTCCGAATAATGTAAATAATGTACATAATACCTCACCTCAGAAATATAGACGTTCTCTCTCTCCAGTATCTACATTTGCACGCTTCTAAAATCCTTGATGTTCAAATATTAAAACTATTGCCCACTTTAAGGACGATTTATGACATTTCTCTCTTAAGCTATTTACTTGTACATTTTTTATGTTATTAATGTTTAATTCGGTCGTATTTCTTTTTTCTTCTTTTTATTCAGTTACTTTGAAGCATACCCCACATGGTTATCTTGCCAGATTCTAGATAGCTGCGTCCTCAAGTTTCGTCTGTCGTAAGCGTGTCTCCCTCCGCTTCTACCCCGGCGTCCAACTGGTGCAGAATGTAGTCCATTATTTGTTGAATTATGCGAGAAACCTTTATAATTCGGGATAAAACTTCTCGGCTTAATAGAAAAGATTTTTGTCTCGCCGAGTAGATTTGCTATTTGAAGGACAGGTGAAACGGCGCAACATCAAAAAAAAAAAAAATAAAAATAAATAAAAATAAAAAACGGAGAGAGGACAGCAGAAGTGCGCAGATGTATAACACCCCAAGAATGCGCATGCGTGTGGGCTACCCATTAGTACGATCCCTCTTTAAAAAAAAAAATAAATAAATAAAAAGGTATTGAAATGAATTCGGAAAAGCATTGGACGATGGACGGAAAACTATTTTCGCAAACGATTTACTGGAGCCCACTCTCTTGTGCTCCGTGAATTTGGCCTTGGACCAAACTTAGTGCATTTCAACACCTATCTCGTCTTGAGACCTACTCTATCTTTCATCAGTTAGTTATGTGCCATGCGTAATACACGTTTATACGATCATGTATCTTTCGACATATGACTGGCGCGACAAATTTTTTCCCTCAGTAGGTTACCATGTCTTTCTGCGGTAGACCAGTTGCCATCCAAGTTTTTATAGAACCCAGTCTGTCCTGCTATTTACCCAAGGCTGAGGGGAGAAGAAGAGGATTCATACCTTTTATATACATTAATTTATTCAAACTATTTTTTATAGATGTCAATATGGAGACAGAGGATCGAACAAGTACTCTTTGGCTATCTTTCACTGACAAGAGATATGTATATATGCATAGTGTTATTTATTCTTAACCCCGTCACGTGTTTCATTGTTCATTCATGGTGACTAAACCTTATATATTTCACTACCTGATACAAGGATTGAACTCGTTCCCAATTATACAAAATTATTAAAAGTGGTATGAATAAGACGTGAGAAATATCAGATCTTATAGCGGATCTAAAAGTCTTCAAAAATACAACACTTGATTTTTTGGGAAGGTGATGGTAATATTAGACATTTCCTTATAAGGAAACATTTCATTTGGCATTCATTGATCGATAACTAGTGTTATTTTCAGTTGAAATTTATAAAATTTTTCTAATAAAACAATTTTTCAGAAAAATAAGTTTCTCAAACACACTGTTTTCGATCTTTCCAGTACTGATAGGGGCTTCTTTTCTTAATTTTTTGGTTGAAGGTTTATGGAGCGTTATCGTGACTAAGTCATTATTTGCGCTTAGTGATAAATACGGTGCCTATTTTAGGAGTGGCTGCTGCTGAAAGTCCACAAGGGATGTGCTAACTGCTATTTAGTTCGGCTCTTTGTTTGGGATTCTGTAGCGCCAGTCCCCGAGATTCGAACAGGTATCGTTCTTGCTTCATTCCCTCGACGTCATTTTAACCATTACTCAGTCGTAATTGCTCTATCAAGACAAACTTTCTAACTATTACATCACGTCGAAGTGTATTAGAGATTTTCTGAACTTACATTAGATGTGGCACAAGGCTGAAAGTATGGGGCACCCGGTGAGGATCGAACTCCCTATCCAGGTGTAATTGATCTACCAAGACAAACTTGCTCACCATTACACCACGTTGAAGTGCCCAAAGCCTTGCTGTATGCGTTCACATGCGTTAGACACTACACTCTCAGAGACGAGCCAATAAACTAATTATATATATATATATATATATATATATATATATATATATATATATATATATATATATATATATATATATATATATATATATATATATATATATATATATATATATATATAGGGCATATAGCCCGTATGCGGGCGTAAGGGAGAAGTGAACTTGATTTGGCGCGCTATAACTAAATCACGAAGAATTATTACTCGACTGACAATTTTGATGTGAGCGTAATTAATAATCCGAAGTGTAAATTGAACTGCTTTTCAATTTTAGGGTCTGGCTACATTGCTTTCGTTTGGGAAGCAGAGGAGTCGACGGGGAGGTGGGTCGAGCAGTCGAACATTTCGCGTATGGAAGCACTAAATTGCAACAATTTCAACCATCCGTGAAAAATCTGGAAATAAAATCTTCGTACAACAAGAGAACTTGTTATTTTCCTGACAACCCGACTAATATGTACACACGACTTTCACCGAGGAAAATAAGTGGAAATTAATTAATGAACTAAATTTTTCTTTGAGGAAACAGGAAAGCGTTGATTGCAAACCCGTCAGTCAGTTTTCGAATCCGGATGAAATCTCGGCAATCGAATGCTAATTTTTTAGGAAAATTGGATCTCTTAACATGGGAAATAGGCACAACTTAGCATGTCTCGCTACCATTAGACTTGTGCATTCCTAAATCTATCTATCTATCTATCTATCTATCTATCTATCTATCTATCTATCTATCTTAGTCTCTTCATTATCTATCTATCTATCTATCTATCTATCATAATCTCTCCAGTATGTATGTATGTACATTTCATTGAATACGACTGACAAGGTGCTTTTTATTTAGTTTTTTTATACAAATTCTCATGCGATCTAATAATTTTTTTCCTTTTCAGATGATAACTTATATAAAAACTGTCCGAATGTTCTTTTTATGCGAGAGCTTTCGGCTATACATTTAGCCATTTTTAAGGATTAAATATTTTAAGTGTTAAATAAGAAATAGTTTGTTGTATGTATGCATCTATCTATCTATCTATCTATCTATCTATCTATCTATCTATCTATCTCAATCTGTTCATCTCTCTCTCTCTCTCTTTCTATCTACGGGGTACTATGGGTAAATTGTCATCATTGTATATTTTTAATTTTGTGCATGCACTTTCTTTTTATTTTTTCGACTACACGATATAGTAGGGTCAGTTGGGCATCGTCAGTGAGAAAAAAGAGCACAGTATTGTAATTCACTCCGTCAGAAATTTGGAAACGGCATGTTGTACTGCTTGGCATTCGCACCGGAAACTGCAATACGAACATTTCATAGTGTTTGGGTGTCAACCTGAGGACAGGATTCGAAAATAGTTGGATGAGTCTAATGGTGATTACGAAGGTGTTTGGAGTGATCACTAGTGATGGCAACGTTATGCCTACATTCATCTTCCCACAGAGACTCAGAATGAACATGGAGCCCTACATAAAGTGCCTTGAAGATGTATATACAGTCGTGGTTTAAAGGGTAGCTTCTGGAAGAACCGATGTTTGATAAAAGGACGCTGCACCATGCCGCATAAGCAGGAGAACCCAATCATGGCTGTCAGAAAACTTCTGCGACCACATCACTGCTTACATCTCCGGCCACCTAACTCTCCAGACAGCAACCCTCTTGAGTATTATGTGTACGGTGCTGTTGAACGAGAGAGCAACAAAACTCCTTACAGCACCAGTGACAAACTGAAGGGAAAGATTATGGCAGTATTCACCGAACTTAGTGTCTCTCTCTTTCTGAGATGAGATATTATGTACATTATTTACATTATTCGGACTATTCTCCTCATCTTTGTCGCCATATTTATTACAGCGTTTCGGCCGTTCTACGCTCCGGCCTTCTTCAGTATCTGTCTACATTACTGAGATGAGATATTATGTACATTATTTACATTATTCGGACTATTGTCCTCATCTTTGTCGCCATATTTATTACAACGTTTCGGCCGTTCTATGCTCCGGCCTTCTTCAGTATCTGTCTACATTTCTGAGATGAGGTATTATGTACATTATTCGAACTATTGTCCTCATCTTTGTCACCATGTTTATCACAACGTTTCGGCCGTTGAACTCACACTCATGGCACAGTGGATAAAGGTGTTGGTTAGATCCAGTGAGAGGACCCAAAGACTGTGAGTTCAATACTCGGTTAAGGCAGCGGAGAACTTTCAGAAAGAAATTAGCAGGAGATAACTGATAACTGACATCCATCAAACATGGCACGTGGAACTAGAACAGTCTACCCCAGTGAGCGAAATAAACGGTTCAATTCAAAATTCCAACCACCTGAAGAAGGCCGGAGCGTACAACGGCCGAAACGTTGTGATAAATATAGCGACAAAGATGAGGACAATAGTCCGAATAATGTAAATAATGTTCACCGAACTTAAACAAAGAGACTGCCCAGAAGAGATGTATGAAATTCCGAAGTCACCTGGAGGTCATCGTTCTAGCCAATGACGATTTTATTGAATAAATTTACTCTTTCGTATTTCAAGTAAATTTTACGTAATTTTGGTAAATATATATGTTAAAATGAGATGTCAGCGTTATTTTTATTTTTGCCTAAATTTGGTGACAATTTATCTATCGCGACATCTACCTCAGTCTCTAAATTATCTATCAACTAGCAGCATGGCCCGGCGTTGCCCGTGCTTGATTCAAAAATCGTACGACTCATACAGCAATCGCTATCACTTGACTTAAAATATTTTTGCCCTTCCTTGTCTTTAAAGTAGTGCCCTTTGCCGTGCTGATGTTGCTACATGCCTTACTTCTTGCCTATCTCACACTGCGAATTTTTTCTAAGCTCTATACTAAACATTAAATCTGTTACGAAAAAAGAACTAAACAAAATGAACACAAAGCGATCAGCTTTAAAAAAAAGGACTCGTAATTGGAAAAACCGAATGAAAAAAGAATGTTAAAAACAAATACTTTTTCACATCCAACCCAGTTCTGCGGAATCAGAATCAATGTTGAGTTTAAGCAAGCGAATGCGCCAATTGGAGTAAAGTATGATGCAGATTTAAATTTTTCCCACTTGTGACGAATGCAGCTATCGAAGCTAGTTAACATTCGTGTCAGTCAGCTGTTGGCTCTCATGCTGGCCAATAGAATCTTCCTGCCTATTCGTGGCAGCCAGCTATAGGCTCTGACTCTGGCCAGTAGAAAATGGCAAACTACATGAAAACTGCCGTAGAAGCAGGAAAAAAATCGATTATTTCCACTATCGATGGGAGTTGGGAAATGCAAAGTCAGTCTTGGCCTTCCTGCTAACTGGGAGCATGTGCATGTAAATTTTGGTGCAAATCCGTCGAAAATTGCAGCCCTGCATTCGTTACACACACACACACACACACACACACACACACACACACACACACACACACATCCTGCTTTTTATAGATAGAGATCAAATGTTCACAGCTCTCTCTGTTTCCGTCTGTTTGTCTGTTTTTCTCTCTCTCTCTTTCTCTATCTATCTATATATCCAAGTATATTCGAAGCTCCATTTTAAATCATGATTGTAGCGGTGTTGCGTTTGTACTTGACCCCTTTAGTAAGTGTCCGAGCCTAAATAAAAGACCGGATATTGAATGCGTATTTGCAAAGCAAGCATCTTTTCCTCACTATGAAGACAAGGGGATGGTAAAAAAGAAAAAGAAGTATTTCTAGCAACCATTAAATTTGCGTATTCTTTATTATCTATCTATCTATCTATCTATCTATCTATCTATCTATCTATCTATCACAAATAAAACTTTTAATTTTTTTCTGGCCTTGCTTGCGTGTAAGTGAAATCATAGAAAATGAAATACTGAATCAGGAAGGTCTGTGTACAATACATTGGCAACACGAAATCTACACTACAACACGAATAGACAACATGGTTAAATTAATAACAACTATGGATCTTACGTTGAGCTCAGTAGGAGTGAAGTAATTAACTGACATCATATTATGCCAAAATAAATATAGACAAATTTCATCGCTGTTCAGTAATTTTGCATTTTGACAACCATTTAAGATTCAGCCTTTACCTACACATTATTATTAATTTACAAAATTGAACTAGAAATCGCTTCATTTTTCAAGTTAGGATACTTTTAACTGGATTGCGCAACCAGAAATTACATTGGGATGTGCCGTTCTTGTTTTATTTCGTTAACAAAACTACAATCAGAAAGTGGGTGATTATAGATGCAAATGTGCGATTAAGTGAAATGAGGCAAAGAAAAAAGGATAGAGAGAAAGAAAGAAATCCGAATAAATATGTTCTATTATTAAAATGTAATTTGTCACGAAAACCTTTCCTTTTACCAATGAGAAAAGTTCAATGTGAATGTAATTAATTTCTTGGGATTCTAGACAGATAAATATTATGATAGCAGTGAATTGATCTCTTCTAATTTAATTTAGCAAACGATAGTAAATGATTTTATCTTGGTCTTAAATGTTTTATACTTTTATGACCATAGATAAATGCCTGTGAAGCTGTGTCTTCAAAAGCGCCCCCCCCCATTTAACCAAAAGTGAATAAAATAAAGCATAAATAAATGAATGCTTTTGAGAACAAGTTACAACAAACCAAACTCTGGATGCTACCGATCGCATGTTTATACTAACAGTCACATTTATAGGATGCCAGTCAGCGTGACAAGATTGAATGCAAAGACAGTTCCGATGTCACCTGTTGTAGATCTCAGCGTTGAGCAGAAATGGAAAGAGTGGTGGCAAGAAAGTTATCGCTTGCTGACAGAAAAAAAAAAATGATCTGTCAGTTTGCGATGTCAGAAGTGACAAATATCTTCCCGCCCAAATAGTGCAAATGAAGCCCGAAATATATTTGTAACAGAATTAAATCGCGTTTCTCGCAGTGGTGTTTGTTTTCACCTTTTTTTTTTTTGTGAGCGTGCAACGGACTTTTCCCAGTTTTTGCGCGTACAGAAGTGGATCAGATAATAAAGACGCAATTTGAGGTGGAAAGCGAAGATCCATTGCATGTTTCCAAAGAAAGCGATTCCATTAATTTGTTTGACCCCCCCCCAAAAAAAAACCAAACAAACAAACAAACAAAAAAACAAACTTATATGTCATTTAGTGCTAGACAATTTCCTTACAGATGAAGTGAACATTTGGGGCAACAGAGATGCGGTTCTATAAAAGGATAACTTAAATATCTTGGATGGGACATGTCTGCAATGAGGAAGCTTGAAAGAAAATGGTAGAAAATTACATGTATATTAGTAAACCTAACAAAGAAACAAAAGCTTGGATAATTTGAAATTACCAAGACATACGGAAAGCAAGAGAAAAAGAAAGGAAAACGCCGTGCGATCTTTAGCAAATAAACGGATAAACATGGACTGCAAAGGATGGAAAGGGGAGAAATATGTCTAAGAGTCCATTGTAGACGTTAATTATTAAAGTTGTGCGGATCTATTACGCACGAACATATATACATACATACAAAAATACAAATCACATACAACGCCAAGCATTCATTGGTTAATTAATCACCACTATGTTATTATAGACAATTTACAACTCGCAGCAATGCGACAATTTTGTAATCGCTCTATTTTTATGGAGTCAGTTTTGTACACTTTTGGGAGCTTTCTTGAGTCTCCTCAAAGCTCTCTCGCTGGCTGGTGTATGCCAACCAATCAGATCGTCAGCACGTGTAGAATAATTCTTCCCGCGCAACGATCTGGAGTCTACAGTCACTTATTTAAGCAAGAGTTTTCTAACCCTCATTAGTGAGATTTCCACTGCCAAACGAATCCACGACAGTTGAAACCATGCGCCAACCTTCTCACTCACACACCCCACTCACATGCTGAACATACCTTGTATACACTCACATAATCTTTTCTTACACAGCAAATCTTTCAAGAACTCTTATTACAAGAAACTCCCATGGACATTCTTCCAGTGAACGTTGGAATACCAAAATAACAGGTAAAGAGAGACAACTCTTGGTTAATTCAACCTTTTCTTATTTAAATGCATGCTTTCTTTCACATCGTTGTTTGATATTGTACATCTTGTTAAATACAAATTTTATGTGTAACAATGTCTTTTGCTTATCCTTTTCTGTGTCAGCCATGTTTCCTAATTTAAAGTTAAATTAATGTGGTGAAGTTTACTAATTTTTACTCACAAGACAATTTTTAATCTCAAATTGTTGTTTTACTGTTATCAAAGGCGTTTATATATGTTGTGGAGTTATTTCGCAGTGGAGGCTTGTATGTGTACTAAATCGGTCCTAAAATAGGTTCGATGTACAAAACATTAGGAACTTGATATAATAGGTATTACGCAGAGTAATCTTGTTGTGGTCGCTGACTACTTTCGTATTCGACTAACTGTCGACCACTGTCGTTCGACATCGACTGATATTTAGTCACCCCCCCAACGAGGGTATCATGTGGCACAAGGTCGGTTTAACGTGGGCTCGGCCAAAAAATATACCCTTTGAACCCGTATAAACGGGTTCAGGGTCGGTTTACCTCCCCGAACAAGAATCCGCCCTTCGTCGTAGCCTAGTTCGGGTTCATCCCCGCCCAAAGGCAGAGAGTTCAACCGTTCAGCCGGTCGTCCGACAGCGACTGACCCTCGTTTCTCTTACTACTCCTACTTATATTAGGTGGGAGAGTCTATTAACTTTAGAATAGGTGTGTTTCACCATAGCACTCTTGTAAAAGTGGAGCATGACAGGATAACGTGAAGAAAATAAGCCTAGACATTCTTTCTAAACGTCTGAACTTTATCGTACGTGGATCTATCATTAAGCAAGTTTGACCACCGAAGCCATATAGCTTTTCTCATATATTTAATTTATTCAATTAATCATATTTGTTTAACAGTATAATTATTTTTCTCATTAGTTTAATTAATTACTTAATTTGAATTAATTTTTAATTATTATTATTTTATTTCCTTTGATTTTCGATGTGTACTCATTTCTTTCCGGGTCCCGCCAAAGAACATAAGATTAGAAATGGCATCATGACATTTTCCACTCCAAAAAAAAAAAAAAAGAAATATAAGAAAAATTACATAGACAAAGCCCTTCGTAAGGTGTGGGCTGTACTCGTGAGAACAATTTTTTGGATTTCTTTGAGTCATGGACTTCCTTCAATTAGTCTACTGGAATCTTTTTTAACCAATCCGAGGGATCCAACTACAAAGGGGATTGAGATTTCGATTTCATTATTAATATTTTATTATTAGTCACTGTTTGAGGTTTTTTTTTAATTACGTTTTCAACGACGTCGTCTTGATGTTCTTAGTTTTTTTCCTATTCGGGAGGGGAGAGTGGAAGAGTGTAAAAGGAAAGAAATGGAAAAAAAGAAATGGTGGTCGTGAGAAAGAAAGCAAGAAACGTTTCTGATCATAATTCCTATGGCCAATGAATGTGTTCGATATTTTTTTTTTTAAGCAACACTTCATATGAAAGGAAGCTTTTCTGGCCATTACTTACCTGTTATGTCAAACTATTTGTTGAGAATGTGGGTCTTTCCGCGTGGTGGACCTAAGATGGAAAAAAAGACGAGCATGCTGTCTATTCTTTTTTGTATCGTCTTGGCTGAGGAGGAAGTGACGCAGGTCGTTAATGATTGGAGTGTGGGGAGACTGGCCACCTCTCCTCTTCCTTCCCAGAGAAGAAGGCCTCTGGAAGTCAGGCCACAGTCGACCAAATTACCCCTCTGACCGCGTCTTTGAAATCCGCCATGCCTGCAATCGGCATGCCAGCCACCGGGAGCGGAGTGGTTAAAACCCCGGTTGGGCCTACACTTACAACTAAGACCTCATTACCCGAAGAGACTTCCCCCGCTGCAAGTGCAGTCGTGGAGGAGGAAGAGGGTAATGGCAGGTGGCTAGCAGGGCCAGAGGAAAGCGTCAGACAGCGGGTCCTCATTCCCCTGAAGCCTCTGGGACAAAAGACACAAACAGCCCCACTCCCTCTGTCAACAGTAAGGGAGACGCCTCGGTCTCAAAACGGACTTAGATGAAATTAAAAAGAAATACAATCCTGGTTTCGAAAATACCGAACAAATCAAAAACTTAAAACAAAACTTAGACCATCCACTTCCTTTTCCCATCCCTCTCAGTAGAGATCCCTGCCCCTTCAGACAATCTTATACGGCCCGCAACACTCCCAGTCCTTCCCCAATTAAAACTCCGGAAATTCCCCCTCCCCAAAACAAGAAACTGAGAAGACCTACGCAGAACTCAGCAGAAAAAAGAAAAAGACAGAAACACATATTCAACTCTGGCGAAGATGTGTGTAAAATATCCTCTGCACAAGCCGATAAAGCAAGGGACTACGGCAACCGGATAAATGATCTAAAATACCTCTTGCCCATAAAAGAATTTGCGGACAAGGATATCGAAGATCCTAAAAACTTCCCAAACGCCGAAAGAGTGCTTACAGTCATAAGAACTGGAACGGGGGCTAAACAAATTTGGGCCATCCTCGATGAAGCTATAGCCTCTTTTAATATGTCACCACCAATCGCTATTGTGCAAAACGAAAACTGAAAAAAATTAAATAATTTTGTGCCGGGAGGGTCCCTATTTTTGTTCACCCCTCCCTCTATAGAGCACTAAACTGAATTTCCCTTTAGATATAGGTGGCCTCTCTCAAGACGACACCATCAAGACTGAGATGGTCCTCGGGTCGATGAGAGAGGCGGTCGGTATCCTTACCCCGACCATGTTCAATTCAGGAAAGTAAACCTAATCGGTTTTCGCTATGGCTCTCTGGTTAGCTAGTTTAAATGTCCGAGGCCTGTGCTCGGAGTCTCGCAGGGTGAGGCTCTCTCGCGACCTTCAGCGCCTCGGGGTGAATGTTTGTTGCGTACAGGAGACTCGGCCTTCAGCGCGTCGGGCTGAATGTTTGTTGCGTACAGGAGACCCAGCTTTCTTCTTATGACCTTCATGACATACCGTCTAAGCGGTCCTCCCTTTATTCAGCATTTTATGATGGTCATTCGAGGGGTGTCTCTTGGCTGGTTAACAAGTCTTTGAAGGCTGCATGTACTCTTTTAATCGCAGATCCGGCGAGCAGGCTTTGCCTGCTGGATGTTACCATAAAGGATAAGGCTCTTCGTCTCATTGGAGTTTATGTGCCCAGTAACTATTCTGAGCGGCCTGCTTTGTTTCGGCAGATCGAGCCGTTCTTGACGACATCTCGTCGGATAGTTTAACGGGGGATTGGAATGCTGTCCTTGACCCCGATATAGATCGCATAGGGCCATATTCGGATACTAACAACCGGGACATGAAACCATTTCAGGACTTTATCGACAGGTTTGATCTTGTCGATAAGTACCGGAATGAGCACCCTCCCGAGGTAGTTTGGACTTGGACAAATAGTGGCAGCTCGGCTCCTGGAAGTGCTTTCTAGCTACCTCGACAGAGTCTTAGGAAAGTCGATGTAGGGCTCTTAGGGGGTCCAAGTTTCCATTACAGAGTTTATTCGGATTATACGTCCGTGTAAACTTAGATAAGCCTAAGGTTAGATTGGCTGGGTACTGGAAATTTAACTGTTCATTATTTGGTGACCAGGGTTTTCGGGACCATCTGTTACTAATGATACAGAGGGAATTGACTGGAGCGGTTGTAGGGAATGCCTGGTGGGATGAATTAAAATCCAAAATTAGAACGTTTGCTGCCGATTTTAGTCGCCGACTCAATCTAGATAGATTGGCGGCGCAAACGGCTTTAGAAGAAAAGGTTGATCGGACAGTGAAATCCCCTGATAGTGAGGAAATAGCCTTAGCTAAGGCAGAGTTGTCCTCCTTGATTATCAAGAAGGATCAAGCTCTGGTAGTTAGGGCTAGGTTAAAAAGAATGTCCTCTGAGGCGACGAATATGGCCGCTGAATTGCGCGTAGAGGAGAATCTGAGCGCGTCTCGGCGACATATCGCGTGCGTCACATTGCCGGATAAGCAGACCGTGACTACAAACGCGGAGATATGCGAAGCCTTTCGGGATTACGTCCAGTCTGAGCCCTGCTCAGTTCGATGCCTATTTAGCTGACTTTCCCTGTCTTGAGGTAGCTGAAGCGGTTGGATGCGAGGATCCCTTCACAGAGTCAGAAATCTGGGACGCGCTGAAACAGGTTGGGCTGGATAAATCTCCTGGACTAGATGGTATTCCCTACGAAGTTTACTTGAGGCAGTTGCCCATTTTTGTTCCTTTGCTGGAATTGATTTTCAACAACTGGATGAAGCAGGGTTCTATACCTCAACGTTTCACCAGGGGTGTGATCAAGTTGTTGCGTAAGGACAAGGACGGTGGAATAAATTTCGCACCATGTTAAACACAGAATTAAATATTTTGGCGAAGATCTTAGCCAACCGTTTGCAGTTTGTCCTGTCTAGTCTGATTGGCTCTGAACAGACTTGTGCTGTGAAGGGCAGGACTATTCAGGACAACCTTCATATGGTACGCTTGATCTTAGAGCAAGTAGACAATGAAGCCGCGCTGATCAATTTAGATCAGTCCAAGGCCTTCGATAGGGTTGACCATCGTTTTCTGGAGGCTGTCCTTTCGGCGGCCGGTTTCGGGCACGACTTTCGCTCCTGGATCCGACTTTTGTATGCGACTCTCTGTGTGCTAGTGGAAGTGAATGGGGTCAGATCGGAGCCTTTCGTATTCCATTCGTCAAGGTTGTCCGCTTTCGCTTTTGCTTTACGTTCTTGCGTTGGAACCTTTCCTTCGTAAGTTAAAGGCGAATCCGGTCCTGCGCGGAATTTTCCTGTCTGGGTTTACTACCTCGGCCATGTATTCTGCCTATGCTGATGACGTTTTGGTTCTTGTGTCGAGCAGAGCCGAGATTAACGAAGTCAGCAAAGAGATCAGTGGTTATGAGATGGTGACAGGAGCCAAGATCAACCGCGATAAGTCTGTTGGCTTGCGGTTTGGTGCATGGAAGGGGGTTTCTCTTCCCGGACACTTCCTCTGGACGGATGGGCCGATCAAGATACTCGGCGTCTGGTTCGGTCCTGATATCCAGTTGGAAATGAATTGGTCGGAGGTACAAGGGAAGGCCGAGATCGCGGAGGAATCTTTCCTTGAAGGGAGGACGGAAATATGTGTTTCCCACATCTACCTGGTTCTCATTTACCGACACTCTGCACTCCCATTTCCGTATGCCACACTAATGTCATTAGTAAGGCTCTTCTCTTTCTTGTGGAGAGGCAAGCCTGCTATGGTATCTGTTGCCTTCATCCATCTGAAGGCAGTCTGGGCATGCCTAACATTGAGATTCGTCAATATATGCTTCGCATTACCTTCCTAGACCAAATGTCTCGCGAATTGGACGAGGTGGGCGCCTTCTGGTAGGAAGATGTCCGTAGAAACTTCTCATCCCTGAGAAGTGTGCACTCGAGAGAGGAGGAGGCCCATCGTACACCCCCAGCCGAATGCTCCTACTACCGGGAATGTCGTCGTGCTTTGAAACGCCTCTTATGGGCATCGGGTGTCCTCTACATCGTCCAGGCGTTGCCTTGTAGGGCATTGTATCGAGTATTCGTCAGGGGATCCATTCGTGATGAGCTGATTGACGAGCTCGGCCTTACGAAGCAGGAGGCTCGCTCTATATGGTCTTGGGCGCCTGGGTTGAAATGCCTCAATAGCCATGAGGCATCACTCACCTGGTGATCCGTGGGACCCTCTGGGTTGCCAAAAGACTGTGTTTAGCGGGCTTGGAGAAATCTCCAAACTGCCGACGTTGTGATGGGGAAGTTGAAACTACTGGTCACGCCTTCTTTCATTGCAGGGTGGTAGTGCCGTTGTGTAAGTTTGTTGAAGGCCTAATGGTCCGCATGTTGCATGGAAAGTTCTTTGTCCTTGAGGCCAGTTCTGTTTGTAGCAATGTGGTGCCGCTGATGACGAAGGCTGAACAATATGTGTTCTTTTGCTTACTAGGTGTTATGAGAGTCGTGATTTGGACAACGCGTCAGAAGGAATTCTATGAGGGCGAGAAGTTCACTTCTTCCCAACTGATCTTGTTCTTTAAGCATCAGCTTAAAGTCAAGATTAGGACAGAAATGCGGCGGCTCACCGTATCAGAATTTGGCAAAAGGTGGGTGAATCTTGCGCGTTTGTGCCGAGTAAAAGAGGCTGATCTGGAGTGGCATTTTGATGCCGGTTAGGCATCAGAATATTGTTTTCCTGGGTTGAACTTGGGCAGCCCATCCCTGAAATTAGGATAGTTTAGGTTTTGGTTTTTATGATTCTTTAGTTTTTTCTTTTTTTTAAGTAAACTTGGCTAGGATGTGTTTGCTCATTGGCCCCTTTTATTTCTGTCCTTATTTTCCTTTAGTTTAACTCCCCATCTCATCCCTCGTTAGGTGGTCAGTGATGTCAGTTCTTTGTTACATGCGGGGCGCCTTTCTGCGTGTTTTTCGTATTTGTTTTTGTGTCAGAATAAGTGCGTTTATGTGTGAGTGCTTGGGATGGATGAATGTTTCTATACTTTTATCGTCCCGCATCGATTTCGTCCAGTTAACTGATATTTCTGCCACATTTAAGGTTCGTAGTGGTTTTATTTCTAAGATGATTTTGTTTAGTTACATGTAAATAGTTTATAAACATATTGTACATACTCATTGGGAATTTTTTAACTTGTTTTTATTACTCTCCCACCACAGACAACGATTTCTACATATGGGGACTATTTAGGAATTTCATTGAGACAATGAGGTATTTTGGTGGATGTAGTAAGAAAGGTAAGTATGAATGTGTTGTTTTGGTGGTATGAATATTGTTTTGTATGATTGGGTCAGTGATTGTGTCAAGCTAAGTTTTAAAAGTAAGACAGATGATGACCGTCTTTTTTTCCCCACTCCCTTTTTGGGCCTTATGCCACATTTTCTGTAATTTTCACAGAAATAAATATTGGATTTTTTTGCTTCGGAATCGCCTGCCTGCATAATACTGTTTTGGTAGGGTCTTTTGGGTGAACAAATATGATGTTACAAGACCCGAAACTTGTCATGACCCCCAAGTCATAACATCACTGACGAGGCGATCCTGTGCACTCGTTGGAGTGTTTTCATAACAAATAACAAGTTATATGTTATGCATAAGAATATTTGTAAATAAATGATAAATTATATCGGAGTTCACCTATTTATAAAAGTCTTCTCAATAATAAAGTTTCTTTCTAACGGGTAGGTTCCTGAAGGTAGTTGTTAACGGTCAGTCCTCTGTGGCCGTAGCCATCAACGCAGGCGTATCCCAGGGGTGCGGTATATGGAAGCACCTCCAAAACTCTAGATGACCAGAGATTGGCAGTTGATCTCTCCTCTGATATCGTTCTCATAGCTCAATGTGCGAAAAACTGGCTGGTCACATTCAATGCCTTAGAAATCAAAATAGTTACATTCCATCATCATCAATCGAACCTTGAACTGTCACCAGACACAATGAATCGCTATTCCATCAGGGAGGCCTCGTACCTTGAGCGACTATTGGGGCCCAAGCCCATCCTAGACTGATATACGATCCATCGCTAAAGATGCAGGGAAAATGGCCGGTTCCTTGTATTGCTCCAGCAGAGGTCTGATTCCTTGTGCTATCCTCTAGTAAAATTCTACAAATCGTGTAAAAGCAAAATGTCGATTTGTTGGATTAAGCTTTTGGCCGTTGTATTTTACAAATGATTAAATATATTTTACTGGAATTCTCCAAGGATTTTATAACACTATTGAATTGTACTTTGAGCAATAAGAATGTATAATTATTATCTAAGATTAACAGAAGAATCATGATGAAATCGATCATAAACGAAAATGAAATGTTTATCATTAATTAATCATAGCTAAATATCAGATGCTCATGAAGGAATGAAATTGAGTTCATATATATATATATATATATATATATATATATATATATATATATATATTATAAATTAATTGATTTAAAATATGGTTTTTTCGCTACACAGTTCCAAACATGTTTCAAAAATAGAAGCTAAAAACCCCGAATTTAATTTTGCAATTAAATTAAAAGCATTACTTCCATTTCATCTTCAAGCGAATTTTGGAGTAACTTTTAAAAATTACCGGGTTTTAAAGACACAGCTAAAATCACGTTTCCATGGTTACAGAATATTCTACAAATTGAAAAAGGGATGTCTAGATTTTCCTTATGTCAGTATCATTGTATCAGTTATTAGCTACAATTTGGTAAGGGGTAGGGATGTATTTTACAATGAAACCTGACATCAGTTGAATGGATGTCGTCTGAATTTTATAATATTAATGCTCTGTAAATTTACATTGAGCACTATTTTGTAAAAATAAAAATATCTATAAGAACACCGGATTTTATATCTTACTGTTCTTTTTTTTATTTATATATATATATATATATATATATATATATATATATATATTATTCAGGATCATTTTCCAACTTATTCAAGATGATCTTCCCCCCTTTATAACCTTCTTACTTTCTGTACTGGAGTAACAAGGTGCCTCACAGGTTTCACGAACGATTTAATTTTCAAGTCTTTTTTTCACTGCTAATGGCACTGTCATAGCTGAAACTCCTCTCTCATGTGCCAAACATCTTATGGATTGAGTTGGATCTTTTCTAATTGATGTCTTTAGCTTTAAGTTGAAATGATGATCCCACTTCCTGTTGTAAACTCCTGATCCATTCTTCCTCTTTACTGTTCCCTCTTTATTTAAAACTTATTCACCGTTCTCTTGATGGTTCTTGCATGAACTTTCAAGATGGAATCCAGAGTCTGAATGTTGATACCATTATGTTTATCCGTGCGCTTTCGGCTATACATTTAGCCATTTTCAAGGATTAAATATTTTAAGTGTTAAATAAGGAATAGTTTGTTGTATGTATGTTTTATATAATGTTTACATTTTTCAAAACACGATCAAGATATTGTGTCCATGTTCGGGCAATTTTTATATAATTTATCATCTGGAAAGAAAATTATTAGATCGCATGACATGAGAAATTGTATAAAAACTAAATAAAAGCACCTTATCTGTCGTATTCAATATATATATATATATATATATATATATATATATATATATATATGTGTGTGTGCGTGTGTGCGTGTGTGTGTGTCTGCGTGCGCTGAAATTAAGGATGAAAACTCGTCAGAATGATTACATAAGTAACAAGTAGAACAATATATATATATATATATATATATATATATATATATGAGCGTAGGGCCCATAAAAATAACAGGACAATTTAGGTAGTGATCGACATTCATGCAAACGATCGGATATTAGTAACAAAGATACTTTGGGAAAAGTGATATATATATACCTTTTGATGTGACTGAGTTTCATGAAAATGCCAACAGTCAGGCAGAAATTTTAAAAGCTCGTAAATTATAAATATAAATATAAAAGTGAACATTGAAGTCAACACTCACGGTCTGACGATTGCGTCCAGCATGAAACAGCCTCTCTCCTCTGAGTGCTGACTTCAATGTTTTTTTTTATATTTATATTTACATACGCTCTATCTCTGATATTGAGCACTTTAGCCCATAAATATACCACACCTTAAAACGATATTTCTTCTTATATATATATATATATATATATATATATATATATATATATATATATCCATAGGTTCCTGTGTATATCGATACATACGTGTGTGCCTACGTGTGTAATTGCACATGCTAATGAACGTATGTATATGTGAGATTTACATAAGTGTATATGTGGTATATATATGAAAAAACAAACTTTTGATATTAACTTCAAATATTACTCCATCTTAATTTGAAACCTAAACTTTAAGTAAGAAAGATTACCCATCAAAAAATAGTTACAAATTACATTCATGAATTAGACTCAAACTGATAAATATGTTACCATAACAGTCATTTACAATATTAAAAGATTAATATCTGTAAATTTTTATTTTTTAAATATTTTTCTTAATGAGTTTTTTATTAATGTGTTTTTAAATATAGTATTTAACTCATATTAAATCCCTAAATTATTCGTAAAAGAGTTAAATATTTAAATTACTAGCAAGCATCAAATTAATTTCTTCGTGGATTTTTTTAAACATCTAAATTGCTATCAAACGTTAAAATCTGTTTTTTTTACATAATGTGATAAAACTATACCACCCCTCTTCCTCCCCCGTAAAAGCTAAATACATCTTTCTCTATACTTCCTAATTCTTTCTTTTTCTTTTTCTTTTTCTCTCTTCTCTCCTTCACTTTCAATATATTATATATTATTTCCGGTAAGTTCACTGTTTAAATAGGTCAATGTCTGGTCCCTCCTTCCTTGATACTAAGTATGATAGAAAGAAATATTAAAATAAACCCTCTCTAAATTCGACCATGTCTCTCACACCACTCCTCGCTACCCTCTCTGTTAAATTACATAAACTTAATACGACCTGTCAAAAGTGTAAATTTTCATTTAATTTTTCGTTTCAATTTTTTGAAAATGATATCTGAGGATCCAGCATCCTTTAAAAGGTCTCTGGTAAAATAAACTATTACAATGGAACCTTAAAGTTGTCTGTTTATATATATATATATATATATATATATATATATATGTATGTATGTGTGTGTGTGCGTCTGTTTATGTATATACATACATATATAATTAATATTTATTATTGTCTGCTCTACTTTATATATATATATATATATATATATATATATATATATATATAGTACAGGTAATCGATCCGTTGGAATATAATCAGGTTGGATCTTAATATTATTAAAACTGATCGACAGAGAGCTCGATGTTTTTATCTTAATTTAACAGAGCATTTGTATTTTTTACAGCAAAAATCAGCGGTAAGAACGGTCTGAACTAGACTATACTTATGTTGAGGAAATTTTTGTTTATTGCTGTAATATATATATATATATATATATATATAAAGTATTACAGAGTCATTGTCGGTGATAATAAAACAGTGTTTAATATAATAACAGAGCTAAGAATTGTAAATATTAAAGAAATAATTATATTTATTATTAGTACATACGCACATACACACACACACATGCATACACACACACACACACACACATATATATATATACAGTTAAATAAGTTATATTGAAGTCAGTACATATATATAAATAAGTTGTATTGAATACAATATATATATATATATATATATATATATATATATATATATATATATATATATATATATATATATATGTATATGTATATATATGGTATGGTTAAAAATTACACTGAATTCAACTAGCAATGTTTGTCTGTTTAAATTGTTATTGTTTTTTCACATTTCAAAACGAATATTTTAATATTTGGATCCAAACTGAGGATAAACTTTCTATACTAATTTATATAGATATATGTATACAGAGTTCGATAAATTGCGCAAAAATGAAAATAACACTGACATTTCATTTTAACTGATATATTTGCCAAAATTACACAGAAATATCTTGAAATGCTAAAGAGTAAATTTATTCAATATAATCGCCATTGGCTTCAACCACGGCCTCTAGACGACTTCGGAATCTCCTGCAACTTGACGGTCTCCTTGTTTAAGTTGGTGAATGCTGTCATAATCCTTGCCTTCAGTTCATCTTTGGTGTTACAAGGAGTTTTGATGGTCTTTTGCTCAACTGCACCCCACACATAATAATCAAGAGGGTTGCAGTTTGGGGAGTTAGATGGTCAAATGTAAAGGGAGGTGTGGTCGCAGACAATGTCTGAAAGCCATATGTGTGTTCTCCTGTTTGTGTGGCATGGTGCAGAGTCCTGTTATCAGAACCTTTCAGCGGCCACTCTCTTGACCTAGAGTAGCACTATATCCTCAAGGCACATAATGTAGGCCTCTGTGTTGAGTTTGAGGCCTTGTGGGAAGATGGACGGAGTCATCGCTATTGATCACAACAAACACGATTACGTTGACTGGATATATCATCCAACTCTTTTCGAATTCACTGTACTGTCCTCAGATTGACTCCCAACTACTCTGAAATGTTCGTATTCGAGATTCCGCCGAGTATGCCAAACAGTAGAGTTGCCAAAGAGTACAGCATGCCGTTTCCAAATTTCTGA
>CAHIKZ030005067.1:1755000-1775000 GCA_903632075.3 Acanthosepion pharaonis
CCACTGACCAAGTCTAAAATTGCGGTCCCACTCATACATGAAACCAGAGGTCAAAAATTGTAAGAGGAAACCCCAGGTGCCAGTGATTAATCCTAGCCACCATCCGAAGAATAGATAGTAGATATGAATGATTGTTTTGTTTCTTTGACGGCTTATCAACCCTTTACAAGTTATTTAAAGCGAGAAAATGTTTTTAGATTGTACGACTTTTTAGGAGATAATAATAATAGGAGTCAAACTAATTAATTATTGGCTGGTGGTAGTGGGCGGGGGGAGATGGGAGTTCATGCCTTTCGAAAGGGTATTTGCATGTAAGTGAATTTAACGAACCCAACTCCGGTTAACAATTGTGAACCGTTAAGCATTACACCACACGCAGATTCCAACTTACAGTACAGGGCATACCGAAGTGGTCACCCATTTGGATATTGACTAAGACTGACATTGCTCATGAAAGAACTGATGTTTCAACGTGATGTGGCCGTAAGCCAGAGAGATAGATACGAAAAGACTGAGATAGATAGCAACAGACTGAGATAGATAGATAGATAGATAGAAAATGAAAAGAATGAGATAGATAGATAGATAGATAGATAGATACGAACCGACTTGGACAGATAAATACAACCAAACTGAGATAGATAGATAGATAGATAGCAACAGACTGAGATAGATAGATAGATAGATAGATAGATAGATAGATAGATAGATCCAATGAAAAAAAAAATTGTATTAGGAATTTTAGGACACAGAGAAAGTAATGGAGCTTTTAGTGAAGATCTGCCTATCAACAGTTTACGAGACAAAAAACGTTAAATAAAGATAAGCTGAGATTTAAATAAATCAACGAACGACGCACATATGATCAATAGATGCAATAATAGATCGATACGCTGTGGTAGATAGGTTGTTAATTTAAAAAAAAATATATTTTAGACGTGACATTTTTCATATTATTATTATCATTGTTATTATTTGTACTTGTCCTTCCCTGTTTTATTTCGCACGATCGTTACGCCCCGTCAATACTTAATAAATAATAGACAATTCCTTTTTGATTTCGTGGAATGAAAGGAAAAGTCACTATTTGGTTGATTTGATGATTTGTCTGTTTAACAGCATATTAACTCCTTATGGGTCATTTAATGCCGAAATTTAATTTTCTTCAGAGCTTTGAAAAAATAAAAATATGATATATGTTATTCTGCTTTCACAGTTGAATACATGGTAGATGATACTTAGCTTTTGTGCATATACTTGCTTGTCCGGACATGATTATGTAGAATCAGATTCCTACATTTTTTTTTAAATCTTAAATTTTGTGCAAGTTAAACACATAGAGGCTCCAAACCAGATATAACAACTGATGTATTTTGATTGGTTGTACAATATTAATTAGGTGTCGTCAACTATGACCTCTAGTTGACGCCATAAAATGTAAACATGTTTACAAGCCTCCCCACGTGACCAAGAGAACTAATAAAAACGAAACTTCGACGCGACTTGGTCAGTGGGCACTTAAAATATTGAAGCAATTCACTTGACTTCATTGGAAATCAACACAGCAAAGGAGACGAACTTTATCTTCAATACAACAACAAACTTTGTCAACCATCTCCAGGCTTAACGCTCACTCCCACAAAATATTCCATTCCACAAGAATCTCTGGTTAATGAGCGATAACTCTATAACAATCAGTGAGTCAAGACAATACTTTTTTCTATTTATTACACAAAAAACATCTGTTTAATTTTCCTACAAAAACAAATATAGCTAACTAAACCTTGTCATTTTCACACATACAGTACAGTACCTCAAATTCTTTCAGTAACACACACACCATAGAACTCTATTGTGTTTATCAACTTTTGCACTATATATTATGTATTTGTTGTGTTTATTAAAAAATATTTATTGTTGAACAAATTCACATTTTCTTCTACTTGATTATTTCTCTTTTTGTTGTCTTTGTTACATTTGATATTGTAAAAATTGTAGAGGGTCAGTTTTTATTTCTATTTATAACCAATACAAATTGGCTGGCCCACTATAATTACTAGTGTGTTTATAACTGTAGTTTTGTTGAAGTTTCGCAATACAGTTTGATACCTTAAAGAAATTGTACGACATATATGGATTAATTTCATAAATAGTTCTTTCATGTTGGTTGTTTGGTTGATGTTTTTTTAATTGGCATATAAACACCTCTATGCGTCATTTAATATTTGAAAAATATATTTGAAATGCAATTGTATGCCTTCAACTACAAATAAAATGTATTTTTTTTTTTTGCACTTCCCATCTGTGGAATTCCCTTCTGTTTACTTACTCCTTACAACCTTCAAAAATGCAACGTCAATCGACATCGTCTGTCTTCTTGAACCCTGTTCCGTTTTTGTGCCGTCCTCAATCCTCCAAATATTCAATCTTCTCATTCATGTTGACTTCCTGTAACTACCCACTACGTTCTAGCTGCATTGTTGCCTTGCTTGGGGTGAAGCGATTAACAAACAAAAAAAAAAAAAGAAAAAAAAAGAAAAACAAAAAAAGATTTTATGACAGATTAATAAATGCAAACGCACACATGCAGCTACGAACTGGCTTTAAAAATTGACACGTACTTACCAAGAAAAAATCACATGTATAGACCAAGAAAGACTAATACATATGAACAAGCGCAGATAGATAGATAGATAGGTACGAAAAGAATGAGATAGATACGAAAAGAGTGACGTAGAGAGATAGATAGATAGATAGGTACGAACAGAATGAGATAGATACGAAAAGAGTGACGTAGAGAGATAGATAGATAAATAGGTACGAACAGAATGAGACATATACGAACAGAATAGCGTAGATAGATAGACATAGATCTATCTATCTGATAGATACATAGATGGATAGATAGGTACGAGAAGAATGAGATAGACACGAAAAGAGTGACGTAGATAGATAGATAGATAGATAGATAGATATGAACAAACAGGCAGCTAGCTTGATATGAACTGAGATAGAAAGATCTATCTGATAGACAGATACGAAAAAACTAAGATAGGCAGACCAATAGATAGATAGATAGATAGATAGATAGATAGGTACTAACAGAATGAGATCGATAGATACGAACAGAATGACGTAGATAGATAGACAGACAGATAGATACACAGATAGGCAGCTAGCTTCATTTGAACTTAAATAGAGAGATCTATCTATCTGATAGACAGATAGATACGAACAATTGAGATAGATAGATAGATAGATAGATAGATAGATAGGTATGAACAGAGTGAGATAGATAGATAGATACGAACAGAATGACGTAGATATACAGACAAACAGACATATAGATAGATAATGAACAAATAGGCTGCTAACTTGATATGAACTGAGATAGATATCTATGTATCTCATACATATGAAAAACTGAGACAGATAGATAGATAGATGTAAAAAAAACTGATAAAGACAGATAGATATGAAAAAACTGGGACAGATAGATAGATAAAATAGATATTGACAGACTGAGATACATATATACGAACAGGCAGATCGACAGCTAGCTTGACGTGAACTGTGATAAATAGATAGATAGGAACAGAGTGATATATATATATATATATATATATATATATATATATATATATATATATGTATGTATGTAGATAGATAGATACGAACAGACTGAGGTAGATACATACCAACAAACTGAGATAGATCAATAGAAGTTCTTCAAGAATCAGACTAAGCTAATAGAAAATGTTTACTAGGTAAGTAGGTAAGTTGTTCACGTGATAGATATTTCAATAAATAATACAGCCTGCACAATAGTAACTTTCAGTCTGTTAGTAAATAAGTTGATATTCTAAGTGATTTGGTATAATGTTAATGTTGTTGTCAACTTGAAGGGTCATTTCACGTTATCTTCTTTTCGCCTCTTATGTTTCTTTCATTTTTTTTTGTTGCGAAAACTCAAACATGGCTTCCACCTATCAGGCAATATTGTATATCGGCAACGTAGCCAATCAATTGTTTTCTATCGTTTGATGTAGAATTCTTTACCATGAAGCCCCGACGCCATTTTGAAGGAAAGTGCTCAGCTCTTTAATGTAGTTTTTTTTTAAAAATCGTATTTTAGCCTCGTTTTCGGAATCCTTTGAAGTTTGTTTTCGTTGTTCCAGAACGGAATATTCAACTACTCATCACATGCAAGATAACTCGTATCAATTTATTTATTTTTTTAAAATCATTTCCTTCTGGACTATTCGCTTTATAAATTGCACGAGATTTTCTTTTCGTATTGCTTAAAATAACAAAAAAAAAAAAAAAAAAAAGGAAAAAACGAAAAAAAAAAAAAAATTTTCCCAGAAGACAATGCACGCTTTTATTCGTTATAATAACATAAAAATAGCGAATATTTTCAAAATTTTCTGTAGACGTTCGTGGAATTTTTTGTTAGTACAAAAATATATAGATATAAAGGTTAATATATGCTTGAATAAACATCCGTTGTGATGTCTGATTTAGCGGGAACATATAGTGTGTGCGTGTGTATATATGTAGTGTGTGTAATGTATGTGCGAGTGTTTTCGCATGTCTGTGCGTGTGTAGTGTACCGCTGATCGTCGTGAAAAGTGAAATCGACGTATTGAGTTCAAATTTTGGCCGAGATCAGTGGCTTCACTTTTGCACAAATGCTCTTAGAAAAGGCACGAATCGGTCATTTCTCACCAGAGCGATGCCAAGCAAAGCTAGAAAGCCCAGTCTACTATGGTATTGTCAAAGGTCAGTCTGTAATGCAAATTTAACAAAAGCAGACTCAGTTGCCTTGGTTGGCAATTAGTATTTCAAAAGCGTTTGGACTGGCAACTACGACTCGTAGAATCGTCCATGCTACGTACGCTACAGATAAGTCTAAGTAGAATTGATGATCATGACACACACACACACACACGCACACGCACACACACACACACACACACATATATATATATATATATATATATATATATATATGGGGAGAGAGAGAAAGAGAGACAGAGCATCACCAACATGAATTTCAGCCATTTTCCTTTCGGGGCTTGGAATAAACGCTAATACTATTCCTCAGCATCCTTGAATTACCTCTTAAAAGACAACCATGGAAAGAAATTACACACACACACACACACACACACACACACACACACACACACACACACACACATATATATATATATATATATACCTTGTAGAATTTTTTTAAAAAAAACGAAAAAATGATTATGGAGTAATCGTTATTCCTATTGTTTATAATATATATGTTCCGTTTGAGTAAAACATTGAGCCCTCTGATTCAGTTTTAATACTTTATTTTATATTAATAAGATTCGGTTGGATTATATATCAACTGGATTTCCTGTATATATATATATATATATATATATATTCCTTATTTTCATCAACGACCTTCCTGACGCCATAGATTCCCAAGTTGGCATCTACGCGGACGACATTACAATTTACTCCTGCCTCAAAAACGAATCTAGTGTCGGTGACAAAACTAACCTGGCCGTGCATCTTGAAATGCACCACCAATCGGTTGTTTATTGGGGCAAGAATTGGCTGGTCAACTTTAACGCCTCAAAAACTAAACTTCTCTCTATTAATCACTATAGAGATCCTTCCCTGCCCCCTCCATTAGAATGTCTGATAGTCAACTTCTTGAGAGCAACTCTCTGCGTCTGCTCGGTCTCGCGTTGACTGCTGACCTGAGATGGAACAAATACATTAAGTCAATTGCTTCTTCCACCGCGAGGAAAGTTGGCTCTCTGTGCCGCGCCAGGAAATTTTTCTCACCGGAATCAATATTTCAAATATACAAATCAACCATTCACCCTTGCATGGAGTATTGCTGCCATATATGGTCTGGGGCACCTTCTGTTTACCTCGGAGTTCTTGACATGATCCAGAGACGGATATGTAATATATTTGGCCCTGATCTGGCGTCTCGTCTACAGTCACTCTCTCACAGACGCGACGTCGCCTCTCTCTGTCTTTTCTACAAATACTTTCATGGTCATTGCTCCGATGAGCTGCTTTCACTGGTTCCCAGACTTCATGAATTCAAGCTCTCACCCTTTCACTGTAGAAACTTTTAAATGTAGCCGTCTCTTCTACTCCAATAGTTTCATACCTCGCACCTCTCGCCTGTGGAACACCCTTACCAATTACTGTTTCCCTGAGAGCTATAATCTCCAACTATTCAAACGTAATGTCAATCGACATCTCCAGTTATCTTGTTCTATCCACTATCCCTCTCCTCATCCTTTCTTCTGTCACTCCCTATCTGCTCTTGCTCCAAATCTTCTGCACCCCCCTGCATCCTTGCTCGGGCGTTGCTTATATATATATATATATATATATATATATATATATACATATATATATATATATATATATATATATATATATATATATATATATATATATATATATATATATATATATATATATATATATATATATATATATATATATATATATATATATATATATATATGCAAAATTAAAAGCAAAATTGTTCAAAAAATCGTGTAACACTAAAATTGTCCATTTGTTAGATTAAGTTCTGAACCGTTGTATCTTAGAAATGATTAAAGATATCTTACTGGAATTCTCCGAGTTTTTTAAAACAATATTGGACTCTACTTTGAGCAATAACAATCTATAATTACTCTCTAAGCTTAACAGCAGAATTGGGAAGAAATCGATCATAAACGAAAATGACATGTTCATCATTAATTAATCATCGATAAGGATTAGAAGCTCATGGAGGATTGAAATGAAGTTCAAATATGTATTTATTATTCCAGGATTCCAACTTATTCAAGATGATCTTCGCCCTCTCTAACCTACCAACTTTCTACCCTGGAGTAAGAAGGTGCCTTACACGTTTCAGTTACGATTTCATTTTCAAGTCTTTTTTTACTGGCTTTTAGTCTGTCATAGCTGAAACTCCTCTCCACATGCCAAACGTCTTATGAATTAAGTTGGATCTTTTCTAATTGATCTTTTAGCTCAAAGTTGAAATGACATCCCCTCTTTCTTGTTGTAACCGCCTTATCTAATTTTCCTCTCTACTGTTCCCTCTTTTAAAAACTTATTCACCATTTTCTTGATAGTTCTTGAATAGACTTTGAAGACGGAAGCCAGAGTATAAATGTCGATACCATTACTGTAGGCCTGAATGAACTTTTTCCTCTCACTATTGCTCATTTGGGAAGACAGTATGGCTGACACAAAACGAATTTAGCCTGTTATTTCTAGCTGAATAACTCAAAGGATATTTCAGTGATTCTTACGAAAAATGGCGTCAAGATGGCTAATCGTCTTATCTGAAACGTGGAAAAGAAACTAATATATTAATTTTTTTTTTCAGATATTAAACATTTTGTGGGATGGATAATTATGATGTTACACGATTTGAAAAATTCTGCTATTACACTTGGTATATATGTATATATAATCATTTATTCGAAAATTATAATATAAAAATGTTATAAGATCACTACAAAATTAGTCATTTTTTTAAACACTTCTGGTGTTTTATCAAGTGATAGTGTTCTATGTGGAATAAAGCTTTATTCGACATTTAACACCATCACTTGATAAGATACCAAAAATGTTAAAACTTGTTTCACAGTCAAACTTCTTTTGTTGGAAACTTGTATTACTTCTGGCCAGCCTGAATACGAATCTACCAGTATTAGTAATAAGCTCACTCCATTAACATGGGCATGATCCCTGTGTACTCTGTCCCATGGTTGGGACTCTTTAGGCCATGTATGTATTTTTGTCTGTCTGAATTTTTTTCTTTCATTGCATATTTTACACCTTTTTATGTATTATTCTTCATCTGTAGAATAGCCTGGCCACCATGCCTCTAACCTTAATCTCCTTTGTGTAAACGTTATTCTGCAATGAACAATGTTATATATACTTTTTATAATTTTGCTCATTTGCATTGCTGATGGAACCTCTATATTTCCATTACAAATTACACATTTTTCTATGGTTAACTTGTGTTTAACATTTTTAAAATGCCTTTCTGCCTGTGAGCAATTATTCCACTTTTTATCCTGAACAATATACTATTCAATGTGGGACCTCACTTCATATCCTCAGCTAATTTATATATCAGTTTCAACCCAGTATAAGAAAGTATCTTCAAATTTTTCCTCCTCTTTCAAAAGTAATGAACCTGAATCTCAACAAAGCATTTACACTTGGAATGATGTTGCCTTTCACATACTCAATATCAAAGTTAAATGCCATTAACATTGAGGCTGGTCTTAGAATTCTAGCAGACATTACCTTAAGAAGTTCCTTCCTATGATTAAATATGAATTCTAAAGGCCTATGGTCAGACCTGAGTAGGAATTTTTTTCCAATCAAAAAAATGACAAGCTCTATTTGTCATCCATATTATGGCCAATGCTTCTTTCTCAATATTTGAGTAGTTTAATTCAGATTTTGACAATTTTCTCAAAAGATACATAATAGCGGTGACCATCTTGAGCTAATATTCCAAAAATTGAGTGTTCACTTGCGTCAGTTGTTACTATAATTTCATTTCTAGGGTCAAATATTTTTACTACTGGTTTCTTTGCCAGAGCAGCTTTTGAATTTTCAAATGCCACTTGCTATTCAAATAAATTCCATATTCTTTTTTCTTAAAGCAATAAAAGATTCTGTCAATTCAGAGTATCGCTTTACATATTGTCTGTAGAAATTTACTAGTCCTAAGAACGATTCCAATTCTTTTTTGTTCATAGCTACTTCAACTTTTATTATTTTGTCAATTAATGATAGGTCTGGCAATATGCCTTCATTTATCCCAAAATGATATTTCTTTAGTCTTGTGCACATATTTTTTTCATTAATTGTTAATCCAGCATTTTTTTTAACTTATTCGAAACCATACTGGTTTTCTATTTTAATTTTTTGTCATTAATAGCACCAATACAAATGTCATCCTGGTAGCATATTGTATTTGTTATATCACTACCAATAACTTGCACTATAGCCCTTTCAAAAATCACATGTGCAGTTTTAATTCCATACAGCATTCTTTTCTATCTTAATAAGCCTATTGGCATGTTTATTGTTATGATTTCTTTAAAGTCTTTGTCAGTAGGTATTTGATAGTATGCTGACATTAGATCAATTTTAGAAAATGTTTTCATACCCACAAGGGAGTTCAAAACCCATTCTACATTGGGGATAGGATATGAGTCGGTACATATTTTGTGGCTTGCATCTATTTTGTAGTCAACACAAATTCGCAGATCCCCATCTTTCTTTCATAAAATTACTAAGGGAGAGACCCATTTGCTCCCTCCTGGCGAAACTCGTTCAAGTAGATCTTGGTCCATTAAGTTTGTCTTAGTTTTTCCACAACTATTGATAATAGATGAACTAGCATTTTTCGTGCTTGAAAATATGATGGGGAGACATTTTCCTTTAGTCTAAACTATGCTTCATAGTTGTTTTTTTTTAACATTCCTGTTTCTTCTGCCTTGATTTTATTTACTAATTTTATCGAATTTATGTTCAATACATGATTTCCTATTAGACCATGATTCATTTTACAGTTTACCACGATAATTGGTACTACGTGAAAGATATTTTTTAGTTCCACGTAGACTTCCAGAAATTTCTGGGTATCAACGTCACCTCAATTCCTGTACTTAGTTGTACGTCCAATAAAACATTATTTATTCGAATATTTAATAACACTTTCTCATTTCTTTTCAATCAAAATACGTCCAAACTTATTTCCTCTTCATTTTGTTGAACTGTCTCCACGTTTTTCTTTTTGGATTTACACATACATGAAATTTGGTCAGCCCTTGTGTTGGTCAAACAGTCTCTTTTAAGTTATTATTTGAGACATGAGCTGAATGGATTCATGCTGCTCTGAATTCCCTTGGTCATTTTGACAGTTTTATTGGTTCCTGGAAAGGGGATGTGTCTCTGTTAAGTGTGTGTGTGTGTGTGTGTGTGTGTTATTTGGTTCTTAGGGAGTGAGTGAGTATGACGTATGAAAGCGTGTATATTAGTATGGATGTGTGTTATCATTTGGCTCATTAGGGAGTGAGTGAGTATGACGTGTGTAAGTGTGTATATTCGTGTGGGTATGTGTTTAAGTGTGAGGCCTCAACACCTCCATAAGAATGTCTGTCTTCTGTGGGTGAGAAATGTGGGTAGGTCCTGATTTGTGGGCTTATAAATTAATACTATCTATATTGTTGAATTTGTGATTAAGCACAGCTGGATAGTGCATCTTTAAATGTTATATCCACTTATTTTCATGGAACTTTAAAATCTTTCGAATGCTATCTATCTATCTATCTATCTATCTATCTATCCCTAGCCGTTTTAATTATTCAATTATCTGCTTCCCACGGCCATATACCACCAAGGGCGCTCAATACACATTTGGCAAACAAACCCTGTTTTCCTTTATTACAATCATTTGAAGGTAACCGTTTAAAACAAATGTTTCCCCTACACGCAACTTATCTTTCTCATGAATTTTATTGTCTCCAACAAGTTATCTCTATCCTAAAACCTAACCTGAGAAGTATAAATTTATCCTACTGTTTTGCAAAACCAAGCTAATATCCTGCCAATCAAAAAAGTAAATAAGTTGTAAACATTCTTTTAAAAAGTATTTGTTGCCTGTTGTGATTTCAGTGGATGAATTTTTTCCGGATTTGTTCAATGCCTGGTCGATTGGTGGCGCTGCTTCTGTCATAATACTGAATACAATTCTGAATACAAACAATCCAATCAACTGTCGGAGCCGTTGATGACAGCTTCCGGTTTTTCACGGTGGGCAAGCAATAATCCACGTCTTAACACGTAACACCCATAATGAACCGTGGACATCATATAACAAAACATCTGCCTTGATTGCGCGACGATTTAAATGTATTTCGCACAATGGGATAACAGCTGTTTAAAGAGCGCCATCTTGCGTATTAATCGACTATATTATTAAAGAGTTATCGCCGATGATACTAATGCCATGAAGATGAGAGTGACAAGAAATATAATTGCATTCACGATAAGCGATGATCTATCCAAGGGCGATAACTCAAGATTATAGAGTTCACAATTTCGCTCTGCAGTTAATTGCGAAGTCCATAATCCTTTCCATCGCTGTATAGCATACGTGTCTCCATGGATGCATGCGGTTTTGAGTTTAGAGGTGACCTTCTCCTACAGTGGTGACCAAACGCAGCTAGAGAGCACGGACTCATAGATGGAGAAGGGGGAGATGCTGGGAGGAGATGGATTCACGCCTCTCCAAAGAGCATTTCTGCAGAAGTCAATACTATGAACTCGAACGGAATTCGAACTCCGCACGACGATTCGAAGCCGCTAACAATTACACTATCCACACATGTATATCTGCGCACTACCTGTACAAAGGTCTACTATAATTATTCAAGACGAAAATGTCATTGATTGGGATGATGGTTATGAAGAGAAAAGAAAGAAATCCGAAGCAGGGTCTCATAACATATGTAAGGGTAGGAACGGACAACTTCTGGGAACTGTGCAAACATGACCAAATGAGGACATAATTTTTTTTTTTTTTTTTTGATTTTGGAATAACATCACCAAATTCAGGCATGAAACCAGAACAATTGCTATAAAAATAAGTATGAAAGGATATAGTCTATCGTTACGAATTCAAATTTTGTGGAAAAAATTATACCCCTACTACTGAAAGTGAAAGATCCTGCTGTTCACAACTGTAAGCAGAGCTTATAGAAAACTTGATGCTAATCAATCAGGCATCATCTCGTTGCGCCTTCTAGGCATCACGTTTTCCACTGTGATATGTCCCCGAAAGGGATATATTTGATCGAAGTAGCTAAGTGGGTTTGGCTACTGTAACCAAGTAGTACACGGTAGCAGTAATCGACTGGTACTCGTCGTAGTCGCAAGTAATAGGTGTAGACCAATAGAATAGCCAATGCCGTAATCCAATGGGCATCGTCATAGACTTAAACTTTGTTCTACCTACACGTCCGTCTGTATTTATGACGGACACCAGCCTATCTTCAGTGAGGGGAAACACAGGTGTATGCATATTCCATTATATCACACTGAGATGCAGTAAAGCCACTATGTCGAATCAATTGCTACATCTAATTCTAGGAACGTTGTCCACTGTATCGTGCCAGACAAATTTACTAGTCAGAATTAATCTTGATCATTTATAAATCTACCACTCGTCCTTGCGTTCAATGTTGCTGTCATATCTGGTCTGGTACTCCCTATATATATATATATATATATATATATATATATATATATATATATATATATATATAATAGCAGTAGAGCCAGGCGTTGCCCGGGGATGTAACAGTAAGAGATAGATCAAGTATCGACCATCATGAAGACTGAAAAATAAAATTGACAAAGATTATTGTTTAAGGTTGACGGACACGCATGTCTTAATTAGTATTTTTTTTTTCGAATTGGTCAAACCCAAACTCAAACAAAAACATTGTTTTCGATCGTTATGAGTCTATTGATTGAACAGAATTTTATTATAAACAATTGTCTTGTAAATGGAATTTTTAAAGCATTCTGAATGTAAAAATAAAGAAAAAAGTGTGCAAGACAATAAGAAACACTACCTGCCAAAAAAAAGTGAAGTTTTGTTGAAATCGGTTGAAAAATGTAGGATATCCGATCCCATATATAAACGAACACAGACACACACAAACAACCTGGGTTTTTAAGTATAATTCGAAATGAGTTTCCCCCTTTCATTCTGGTGACAGAATCGTGTTTTATCGTGTTTTCAAATTGATTTCATGCTAAAACTATTGTGTTTTTCCACTTTTTGGCACTTTGGAACCGCCGCAAGGTAATTTTACGTAGTCCTGTGAAGTTTTGTTGAAATCGGTTGAAAAATGTAGGAAAACCGATCCAATATATAAACGTACAGACACACACACACACACACACACACACACACACACACACACACACACACACACACACACACAATCTGCGTTTTATAATAAGTAAGATATATATATATATATATATATTCTTGAAAAATTCAAAGAGTTATCTGCAATATAATCAATCCTGGCCTGGCATCTCTGTCTTTTCTGTCAATATTTTCAGTGCAAATGTTCTGATGAGCTTTCCTCTTTGGTATCTCAACTACATGAATTTAAGCGTTTTACTAGATTGGCAGTTAGGTCTCACGATTTTACTGTTGAACTCTCCAGATGCAATGCTATGTCCTATTCTAATTTTTTTTCTTTCAATTCTCGTTTATGAAATTCCATTCCTATTTCTCGTTTCTTTACCACTTACAAACTCTAAAAAATTTACTGCAATATCAGTCATCATCTTTTGTCTTCAGGGTGGCTCTGGAAACAATAGCTGTCAAGTTGGTTCCAGGCATATAGACGTCCAATAATTTGCTATTATGATTCGTCGGTGTATATAGACGGCTGGCAATGTTATCTGACGTTTCACAGAACAAATGCTTTCCTTGCGTGAAATATTTGTTGAAATGGCGTCAACAAAATCCTCTTAATTAAAGCAGTTCTATTGAGATACATATTTTAGTAACGATTTGTGTAGTTTACAGTTATGCGACAATGATCAGTGCGATGTAACTGAAACGTCGCGAGTTCATTTGTAATGTTTGCTTTTTTTTTTAATTACTCACAATGAAAATAAAAGAATTAATTAAAAGAGAACAATCACTTATTTTCATATTTTATGAACAAAATAATAAAAAAAAAAGTCAAAAACAAAAGGAGTCGACCATAGTCGGTATCATTGAGTTAATACGAACAATCGGGGTTTTCACTTTGGGTAATCCACGTCTTAACACGTAACACCCATAATGAAACGTGGACATCATATAAACAATACATCTGCCTTGATTGGGTGACGATTTAGATGTATTTGCACAATGGGATAACAGCTGTTTAAAGAGCGCCATCTTACGGATTAATTGACTGTATTATTAAAGAGTTATCGCCGATGACACTAATGCCATGAGGATGAAGATAACAGTGACAAGAACTATAATTGCATTCACGATAAGCGAATACCGACTATGATCGACGCCTTTTTGTTTTTGAAATATTTTTTATTTTGTTCATAAAATATGAAAATAAGTGATTTATCTCTTTTATTTAATTCTTTTGTTTTCATTGCATGTATTAAAAAAAAGTATTGCTGGTAAGTTTTTTTTTTTTACAAAAAACGTATTGCTGGTAATATTAATTGTAATTTTTTTTTTTTTTTAGTGCCAGCAACATTTTCAAAGTAAATAACTTACCAGCAATAGTTGCATAGTATTTGCTTCGTCAGGGCTACATATAATTTTGAATGTCAAAACTATCATTCTCCTTGATCGATTGCTACTCAAGGTAGTCCAAGCTATTTACCAATAGCATTTCAATTCGAACTCGGCAATCCATTACTCTACGGTGCCTATTTAAATTTCAGAAAAGAAATTTAAAATTTGTTACATTTTTCAAAGCATACAATTAAAATTTAATCAACGATTATTTTCCTTTATACAACTCCATACATTATTATCTTGGATAAATACATTTTACTTCTTAACTTTAAATAGACGCTTCCTTTTGGCTAAATTTTAAATAGTGTGAATTATATCTATCGGCTTGCGCATTCTAGAAATTTGAATCAAGGAAATGTGCTCTCCCGTAGAGATTGAACCATCGTCCCCCATTCTAGAAGCCACGATTTCATCCAACATGATTTACCGCTGGGCTAGAGAGAGCATCAAAGCTCAGTCAGTCTCTATATTACCTGTTAAGTAAGCAGACTTCCCCATTCAGATATTGTTCTCGAAATCCCATATCCTCTGAGTTTCGTATACGAAATGCAGACAAAGCTATTTCCAAAGAATTAATGGTTATATTAAATAAATAAAAAATGAAGCGTCTATTTCAAATACGAGTATCGACTATAATAACCCTTGAAGTAAGAAAAATATCGGATCCAAAAATACTTTAGAAATTGCTTTTTTTATGCTTCGGATACGAAACTAAGCAGATATAGCTTTTTCCTTGTGTCAGCCTCTCGATGCCTCACCCTCTGTGACTGAATTTAAAGCATGACCAGGCATCTTCAGATCACGTGTACTGTCACGCAACCACGTCACATGATGACACTCAATATATTACATCAGATTAATTCAGTTGAATGCTGGCCCCCGTACGATCACCGAAGTTAAGCAACGTCGAGCCTGGTCAATAACATCAATTACTGACACTGGCTAAAATAATCACTTCGTCAAGAAAGTCTTAAACTTTATGTTTATTGATAGTTAATGAGATTATTCAGGTATAAATAGAAGAAACTGGGATAAGAATATAAAGCGCCGATCTTTTTAGAAAGGGCCTATCTGTTTTATAAAACAGTATTTCTTGTATCATTTCACGTTTCTTGGAAGATCTATTATCACAATGATGGGATATTTAATAACAAAGCATAAACAAAAAGAAAAATTAACTAAATGAAATCGGTTAGACTATATAGCCCAAATCTATCTATCTATCTATCTATCTATCTATCTATCTATCTATCTATCTATCTGTTGTGGCCTGTTTAGAGACCCAGAAAGAAAGACACGGAAAATGAAGATAGGTTGAAGAAGTGTATTGAAATAACAGGTATATACAAAGCAAGAATGTTATTAATAAGCAGACAGAGATGTACGGTAAGATAACACTGCCGTCTCCCGCCTCCAACACTCACACACGTTAGTATTTATGAAAGGAAGGAAGAATTCATTCTACTATAGGAGGGTTTACCACAACACTATCTCTCTCTCCCCATCTCTCTCTCTCCATCTCTCTCTCTCTTTCTCTCTCTCTCTCTCTATATATATATATATAGGTAACTATACTCGTTTCGAAAAACCTTTGAATTTTTGATTTGCCAATAATCAAACCAATCTCGAAGTAAAAAAAGGTTTTAAAAAAAGAAAGAGCTAGAAACATGAAAGTCTGTCGAAAAAATCACACAGATGAAGGTTTAAAGCCCCCCCGATACGAGTAAACCACTAAAAAAAAAGAGCTCAATACAACCGTAGAGCAGACCTAATCAAACCTAGTGAGCCAGACAAACCTACCCAGGTTTCACCTAAGCGGATCCTGACGATCCGCTTAGGTGAAACCTGTAGGTTTGTCTGGCTCACTAGGTTTATCTATCTATATATATATATATATATATATATATATATATATATATATATATATATAAAAAAAAAATTAATTTAAATTTAAAATTGACACCGTCCCCTCCCATTTGTCTGCATAAGTAGTGGCGTCAATACAAACGTCCCTTTAGTCTGATGAAGTCGCAATGGACAAAACAGGTTACACGAAAACGTTTTTCCACTTTGTCATTGTTTTTCCTAAAGTGAATCTGTATTCAAAATATTTTCTTTCATTTTTTTTTCTTTCTTTAATTCTCTTCTTGAACGTAAGTGAAAAATATGCAGCTACTTCCGCCACATAGCAAACCATTTTCTATACCAGGATGTCCTTTTCTTCGCGTCCGAAACAAAACGTGACGGGATTCACACGTTATTAAACAATAATTTGTATTCTATTACCATTTAATTATGGCAGACATATCGGAAGATAAAGTGGTTGACGACTCTAGATACATACAAAAATAATTAAAAACAGAAGATTAAAAAAAAACACACACACACACAAGCTAGAAGATGGAATATTCACATAGCCATATTGTATTGAGTGTTCGCCTTATACATGAGTGAGGACTAAATAGCGAAGGCTCATATGTTTGTCGCCTGGGTGTAAGATAATATCCCACATAAATAATAACATTTGGCATGCAATGATTCCATTTGATTTATCTATATTCCTATGCTTGTTTCTGATTTTGTTGGCTGGAAATGTACTTTTTTTTGCCCGTTGAACTTAAGCGCTTCTATGTCGTATAATAAGCAAACTGTCATCGCGGGTCGCAAAGGTCATGCAGTAAATTCCCTCTTCAATGAGAACCCTAAATTTTCAAGCTTCTGCCAGACAAAGCAAATAACCTTGTAGACGATCTCTCCTCTGGCCTTGCATTAACAGCTGAATGGAAGGGAAAATAATAACTGGCTTGTAAGTTTCAATACCTCAAAACCAAGGCTAGTAAACAATTCTTCATACCAGAAACTATCGTGCACATTTTTAGATCTACCGTTCTTTCATGCATCGAAAATTGCTGCCAAATTGACAATTGCTGGTGCTTCAGCTATATATTCTTGAAAAAAATCGAAAGAAGAATCTGCAATGTTATTAGTCCTGACCTGGTATATCGGATTTGGTCATTTTCCTCACCGCTCTAACGTAGCTACCCTGTAGTTTTCTATAAATATTTTCATGGTACTTGTTCTGATAAATTCTCCTCTTTATTAACGAGACTTTATGAATATAAGCTTATTGCTAGACTGGATGCAAATCATTTTACAGTTGAAATAGATGAAACCGTAAGTTCTATGCTAATAGTTTCTTCTATTACACTTCTTGCTTACAGAAATCTCTTCCATACATTACAAAAGTAGACTCTAAAGAAAAGTTTGAAAAATACCAGGACCTAGCTAGGGAGTTGAAGAAGCTATGAAACATGGCTATTGCAGTAATTCTTGTAGTAATGTGTGTACTTGGAACACCACCTAGAAAACTGAAAACTCATTTAAGGAAAATTGGAATTGCAGCCAAGAATATAGACCTCCAGAAAAGATATTTTTCATGGTAATTATTCTTTCTTCAATGGTACCTAGACTTTATGAATTTAAGTACAGTACGAGATTGTTGGCAAGGTCACATCATTTTAAAGTTGAAATGGCTAGATGTAACCGTAAGTTCTATGCTAACAGTTTCTTCTATTGTACTTGTCTCCCGTGGAACTCTTTTCCGGCTTCTTGCTTACAGAATTCTCTTCCAACTTCTTGCTTCCAAATCAAGTTTTATCTTCATGCAATGTCAGATGGTATCCTATTAAGGATAATCCAAAATATCTAGGTCTGACTACCAAATCGCCTTGATAGCCTCACTCTCTAAACTCAAAAGAACATCTCTCTCAGTAAACAGTCATGATGCTACCCCACTACATATGCAGAAATGAACAGTGTGTCAGCTCCTAGGGGACACACACAACTGGTTAGGGTCAGGCAACTTACAAGCAAATCTGCAGTATTGAACAGGATATTTACTTTGTTTGAAATTTTGACATGAGGAGTCATCATTATTTACACTATTTCCATGCAGACCATTGTGAAGCAATGGCGAAAGTATTTTGCTTGGCAGGTGTTCCATTGCACATCAGGCTGGGGCTGATCGTCATCCTTATTGCGAGAAGAAGAAAGTGGTCCCAAGAGGTAAATAGAACTCTGTTAGAATTTTATAAGAATGAACCAACAGTAACAGGATATAGGAAAAAATGCATAGAATCTGAAAAGAAAAAGACATGTTCAGTGTAAAAGAGCAAAGGCTTTTAGATCAAAAGTGACAAATTGTTAAATTGATTTTGCTCTTCCATACAATACAAAAGTAGACTCTAAGGAAAAGTTTGAAAAATACCTAGCTAGGGAGTTGAAGAAACTATGGAACATGGCTATCGCAGTAATTCTTGTAGTAATGTGTGTACTTGGAACACCACCTAGAAAACTGAAAAGTCATTTAAAAAATAGACTTTTCATGGTAATTATTCATTCTTCAATGGTACTTAGACTTTATGAATTTAAGTACAGTACGAGATTGTTGGCAAGGTCACATCATTTTAAAGTTGAAATGGGTAGATGTAACCGTAAGTTCTATGCTAACAGTTTCTTCTATTGCACTTCTCTCCAGTGGAAATCTTTTCTGGCTTCTTGCTTTCTAATCAAATTTGATCTTCAGAATTTAAATGCAATATCAATCGTGATCTTCTGTCTTCTTAATGATTGTTCTTTGACTGTTCTCTCTCCCTTTAATAATATTTTCTTTATCTCATATAGTCTCACACTCGGTGATCCCTTGCATTTTAGTGACTTTATTGCCTTGCATGGGGTAAAATGATTTAAAGAAATATTATTTTATTATCACTGATCAGAGTCTGTGTTTTCTCGAGTCAAAATTAATTGTTCAAATCTCAATGAGGTTTCATACTTTGCATATTTATTGGGATCTCAAATTCACTATAGATCTCAAGTAAAACTCTTATATTCTATCTGTTGTCAAAGAAGGTGGGAAAATAGCCAGCTTATTCTACGGCTTCAGTAATTAAAATACAGTACCCAAGAGCCACTCCAGGCAGAGCGTTACTAGATGAAGTTATTGGCGAGGAACCCAAATGACAGAAATTCTCTTTGAGACGGAGGCATCATGGCTGAACGAGCAGCCTAAATGCCGGAACAAAGGAGCTTTGTTTACTCTTCAGATACGAAACTAAGCAGATATGGCTTTTTCCTTGTGTCAGCCTCTCGATGCCTCACCCCTGTGACTGAATTTAAAGCATGACCAGGCGTCTTCAGATCACGTGTACTGTCACGCAACCACGTCACATGATGACACTCAATATATTACATCAGATTAATTCGGTTGAATGCTGGCCCCCGTACGATCACCCAAGTTAAGCAACGTCGAGCCTGGTCAGTATCTAGATGGGTTATCGCTTGGCAATACCTGGTGCTTTAAACTTGTACTTGCTGTACAGATACCGAATCAAAGTAGCTCTTTTGGGAGGAATAAAGGAGCCATTCTGAGAGGCGTTGGTAACAATGGCAGCTCGTGGATAAGCTGAGATTCCTTAACCACCCCCCATTTCCTATAGGTTAACTGTAGCACTAAAAATAAATAAGAAAATAATAATATAAAGAAATACAAGTTGAGTGAATAGGTGCAGCCATATATCTATGGTTGTAGGAGCAGGTT
>CAHIKZ030005067.1:1780000-1830000 GCA_903632075.3 Acanthosepion pharaonis
ACGGCGAGGTGCCCCAATTCCGAGCCTTTATCCGCACATCTGAGGTTACATCAACTCTTATTTCCAAGCTGTTATTCCCATCTACATAATTAGCAGGCTCGACGTTGCTTAACTTCAGTGGTCGGACGTATTAGTGTGATGTCAAGAAATTCAAATAAAAGATTATATGAACATAGGCGGTATATTTTTGACAAAACAATTCACAGGTTTATCATAATTATAATTTGATGCGATTATATTTTGATGCGTATGTGTGGATGAGGAAGTACTTATTAATATCTTCTCTGTCTTTCTCCCTTTATTTTTTAAGCTTTTTCATAATTCCGCCAGTTTCATAGATTTATATCTTGTTTGACACTCCGGCCTATTTACTGCGTTAAATCTTTCAAAAATTTGAATTTTTCACTTGATTTCTTGGCCTAGAGTCCAGTCACCAACCCAAATAATAGTTTTGATTTATTTCGATCAATATATTTCAAATAAAATATATTCATTCCACCAGAATGCAACCACAGAGAAATTCTGATTGAAATATAGAGCCGGGCAGAGCTTGTTTCTCAGAGATAAAAGAAAAGAAAATGAAATCAAGTTGGATAGAATAGATAGATACGGACATACTGAGATAGATAGATAGATAGATAGATAGATAGATAGATAGATAGATATGAACAGACTGAGATGGAAAGCGATACGAACACACTGAAATATATAGATAGGAACAGATTGAGATAGATAGATAGGAACACACGCACACACACACACAGACACGCACACACACACACACAAACACACACACACACATATATATATATATATATATAAAGAAATATAGTTTTAAGGTGTGCTATATTTATGGGATAAAGTGCTCAATATCAGAGATACAGCGTGTGTAAATATAAAAGTGAACATTGAAGTCAATACTCAGAGGCGACAGGCTGTTTCATGCTGGACGCAATCGTCAGGCTGCGAATGCTGGATATTTCCTCGGCTATTTATATATATGGGTCAGTGGTGCATTGTGGGTAATCTATTCTGGCGGTTATTTTCACGGGAGTGGCTTGTTTGTTTATTTGTTTGGGTTAATTTATTTTACTTGTTTTTCATTTTGTATTATTTATTCTTTTCGTTTTTTAATGTTCTCTTAAAGTAGTAAAAAAAATTGAAGTGGGATTTGCTTAGGTGGTTTATTCAATAGTTTGTTTAGGAAGATAATTATTTATTCGTCCAATGTTTAGATTGCTTGCCGTAGTCTATTGAGTTATTTTGGCGTGTGGACTGTTTTTTATTTTATTTATTTGGATTGATTATTTTGACTTGATTTTTGCATATGTATGCTTAATTTTATTAGTTCTAACGGTTATTTTAGCGAGGGCGATTTGTTAATTTGTTCATTTATTTATATATTGGAATTAATTTTTATTAGTTTTTAAATATGTATTTACGTATATATATATATATATATATATATATATATATATATATAAAATATATAAAAGATTAATGATCAAAGTTGAATCAGATCAGGAAACATTCGGATTAAAAAGTGCTCAATGCACGTGTGAAAAAATAAAATAAAAAGTAAAAATAATGGGTACAGCTTCTAACTTTAAAAATCAGAAGGTCAGTTGAATCCGCAACCTTAGTTTCAACCTTACGGGATCCTCAGGCGATTTTTATCAAATGACGTTTGATAAAAATCGCCTGAGACCTTATGTAGCGGTTTCAACTGACCTCCTGATTTATATATATATATATATATATATATATATATATAGAGAGAGAGAGAGAGAGAGATAGATAGATAGATAGATAGATAGATAGATAGATTTGAACAAATAAGATAGATAGATATACCCAAGCCGCTCCATCCGGAGCATTAGAAGCCGGTTCAAGCAAGGATATACAAGTGATAGAAATTAGGAGGATTTGAGATAATTATAATTAAGTAATTCATCAAGTCTGGAATAAACATTGGCTTGGTGATAGTAGTCGTGACCCGTGGGGACACAGTCGTATGGGTAAGGAAAACTCGGATGAGTTCCAGCACGGAATATGTGATCGAGCGTCGCTATATCGAGTCTAATTCGCTACCTCTTTGTCGCCGGGGCCCTTTTGTACAGTTGGTATGACGTTTGCTTGATAATGTAACTGCCCGGGTTTCAATTCTCGTTAGTGGATGCTCATTGCTGATGAGTCCCAAATATAGGACGAAACGGCCGTCCAGTGCATTCTGTTGAGGTTTCTTCTAGACTCGATGAATTACTTTATAAATATACATATATATATAGATAGATAGGAACAGATTGAAAGTGATAGGAACAGACTGAGGTAAATAGATAGATAGGAATTCTGATACACACACACGCATATATATATATCTATATGTGTGTGTGTATACACTCACACACACACATATATATACACATATATGTGTGTGTATATATATATATATATATATATATATATATATATATATAGATAGATAGATACGAACAGACTAATATAAATAGGAACACTACGGTTGACAGACAGACATATAGATAGATTGGAACAGACAAGGAAGACATCCGATTCCGATAAGTAATCTTACATATTATCATATTCATATTTGTAATGTATATATTTGGGCATTTATAAATTCTTCGTTAATATTATACGCTATTTTTAATATCATCCTCATTTGGTCATATGGAATAATTAATAATTTATGAGCGCAATTTTATTAAGAAGATGGACTGGCGTGGCTTTAAAGATATATATATATATCTATTAATTTTAATCTATTGGCTCGTCAGTGTTCGTCAATCCTTTCAGGTCGCAGGGTAGCCACATATACTGCAACCATAGCAACAGTGGTGTATCAAGAACATGGTAACCTGAGAGAGCCTTTTTTTCAAGCTGGTTTTGATTTCAAAATTTCAGTCACCTCAACTGGGTACCCCCTCAGGGTAACTGTGCTCAGTACACTCTGCTATGCTGGAATGGGGAGAAATGAATGTTATAACAAAATTTGTTTCGGATGTAAGCAAATTGGACATAGAATAAACAGCGCTAGCAGTAGTTTCGCCCAATACATCAAGTTGCGTCAAAATCAAAACATTAACCTGAATACAAGGTTCGTGTCTGCAGCAAAGATCGAAATTCTCATATGGATGCCATACATGGCGTCAAACACATTTAGAAATATTGATACTATCAACTGTATAGAGGCAATTTCTCAGATCAATGTTTAAAAATGGGTTTGAGAGAGTGAAGCCTGTGGGTACTAGCGATGACCACACTTCTTCGAACCTGGTGCTACAGAATCCCAAACAAAGAACAAATAACAGAAACCACATTAGCTGGAAGTCTTTTAAGCACAGGGACAACCAAAATGGATATCACATGTAACATGAAGAGTGAATAATGACATAACCAAGATGTTGACATTCCACACTGACTCAAACAAAAGGTTAGCAAGGAAACTGCCTACAATATTGGAAAGAGCGATAACAGCTACTCGATTTGAGAAGCCGATTTTCTTAAAAAATGTTTTAAGAAGTACTGACTGTTTGGTGAATGAATTCTGAAAGCTTCTTTATAAGGAAACGGTAAATATTATCTCTAGCATGCAGCCACTTTCTGACAGCAATGGAAAGAACGGCTTTCAGCGAATGAAGCCAACTTTGAAAATTGTGGACTGACACTAGAGAATCACAAAGAGCTTTATTAAATAATGGAAACCACATCACTTGAGGACTTTCAATAGCGGCAACAACTAAAATGGATAGCACCTGTAACTCAAAAAGGAAATAGTGACAAAATGAAGATGTTGACATTTCACATTGCTTCAAAAAAAAAAAAAAAAGGTTAGCAAGGAAAGCCCCATCAGTACTGGAAAGAGCGATAACAGCTATTGAACTTGAGAAATTTATTTTCCGGAAAACCGTGATTTCAGAGAAAGATTTTATAAATTTCAACCGAAATCAGTACGAGCTGCTCTGTTCAAAGTTTCTTGTTGGGAAACGGCTCATATTACAACTACCATAACAGTAATTTGTAGGAAAGTGAACGTAATGTACTCGTTCTGAATTCAGATATTCAGGACAATTTTTCTGGTAACTTTCTCTCTGTCTTTATGTGAAAAGTTTTAAAGAACTCGACATGTTTATTACTACAGCTCGCCTCTGTGTTGCGGGGTGGGGTATAGTGATTTTCCAAGCGTAGCTCGAATGTGTCACAAGGCCGAAATTAAGAGGCACCCAGTGAGGATTTAACTCACTACTCAGTCGTAATTGTTCTAGAGAGACAAGCTTGCTAACCATTACACCGCCTCTGGGTTCCGAAACCTTCTTAATATACTAAAGTCCACCCAATACAAGGCTCAAGATCTATACAAGTTATCAGTCAGTTATGTGCCATGCGTGATACACGCTTAGGCGATCATGTATCGTTCGATACATGACTGACAAGGCAGTAGGTAAGAGGGTTCGAATCTAACTGTAGGCTTTTAATGTGTTTATCAGATATTCAGGAGAATTTTTCTGGTATCTTTCTCTCTGACTTTATGTGGAAAGTATTAAAGAACTCGCTGTGTTTATTACTACAACTCGCCTCTGTGTTGCGGGGCGTATATGCGCATACTTGGATTTAATATAACTTTGAAATGAGGCAATGAAATAGAAATTGCCGATAAGGTAATTGATTGTCAGATATAGGATCTGCAATCAATATCATGGCTTAAGGAGAGATGCGGACAGCATTATTTAAGCAATAAAGCGAGAACAACTTTTAATAGGAATAACACAACGACAATCAACTTTAGAAATACTGCAATATATACAACAGTTTGTATTTCCATAGTTAGACGTATGAGAGTAGAGAAAGTCGTAATCTCGGCTATACTCTTTTGTGCCGCTTTGTGACGTCTCAATAAATATTTTAAAATTGAGCAGTATAAACGGATTTTGAAAGTTACATTATTCAATGTCGGTGTTAATTTAAACTAGATATAAGCTTTTGAATCTGAAACTTTTAAATCTTTAACCCCCTCAATTTTTTTTTTTAACTAAATTAATATGTCCGATTAATAATTTCATAGGTAATCATGGGGTTTAGTCTAAAAAAATAATGTTAGCCCAACTCATAGTTTAAAACTAAATCAAGGTTTTTGTTTAGGAAGAATTACCCACTCGCATTTTCATTTTAACGTATTGGTTTTTGTCTTAAAATAATGTTTCTATCTTAAAAAAAAACAAAAAAACAACTTTTGTTGAAAGCGACTTAGAACTCAACATGGGAGAGAAAAAATGAAGTTGAATTCTTGTGTCTAAGTTCTTTTTTTTTATCATTTCATCCCAGACAAGGTGATAATGCCACTAAGATGCAAGGGGCTATTTGGATTGGAAAAGAATAAGAAAAAAATTCTGTCGTAAAAAAACAAAACAAAACAAACTTTTTGTTGAAAGCTATTAGGTTGGTGCAAAAATAATGACGTCAAAAAACGACATTATTACGTCATTATTTTTGCACCAACCTAATACTTAGAACTTAACAAGAGAGTGAAGAAATGAACTTGAATTCTTAGAAATAAATTCTTTTTTTTAATCATTTCACCCCAGACAAGGCGATAATGCCACTAAGATGCAAGGAGCTATTTGGAGTGGAAAAGAATAAGAAAACTTTAACCGAATTGAGAAAAGATCTCTTCTTTCTCATCACCTAGCCGATCGGAGAGGAGGCATAAACGACGATGATTCATCCAGCCGCCGCCAAGCAAATCTGTTTTTTTTTTGCCTCACGAAACAGTGTCCATTCTGGTCGACTCTTGATGTTGTTCGTCCAGCTTTTGAACTGCCCCTTCCTACGTCTACCTCCTTCCAAGGTACTTAGAAGGACCGTCTTAGGTAGAATATTGTGGCGTATGACAGGTCCAAGCCACAACAGCTTTCTCCTCTTTAAATTTGACAAGAGGGGCTCCTGGGGGCCTGCCAGTTGTGTTACATGGCCCTGTACAAAAGCATTTGTCTTCTGTTCCCTCCACGAGATCCCGAGAAGGCTTCAGAAGCATTTCGTTTCAAATGTTTGGACTCTTTCTTTGGTCTCAGAGTCCAGTTTTCACAACTATAGAGCAATAATGGACAGAATCAGGGACTTGTAGATGTAAAGATATAAACTCTACTAAAGTCTTGATTTTCCTATTAATAATGAATTAATAATATGCGTATAAAAATTCTTTTTTTTAATCGTTTCACACCTAGCAAGGCGATAAAGCCACGAGGACGCAGAAGGTTAGAGGTAATGAAAGAGAATGAGAAGATTTTAGTGAGGAGAAATGAGGCAAAGAAAAAATAACGGAACAGGGTTCGGGAAGACAGAAGATGGCGATTGCATTTAAATTCTTGAAAATATTAGGTGCCAGGCCAACAATAAATCGGAACGGATTTCCACAAGGGAGAAGTGCGGTAAAAGAAACTGTTAGTATATTATTGACGGTTGCATCTAGCTAGTTGAACATTAAAATGGTGAGACCTAATTGCCAATCTAGTAGTACGCTTAAATTCGTGAAGTCTAGGCTCTAAGGGGAAAAAAAAGCTCACCAGAACAGTTGTAGATCGAGATTTTCTTGTAGATGTCATGCATGGCGTCAAACCCGTTCAGAAATATCTAAACTGTCAGATTTATAAAACCGTTTTCTAAGATCAATGACTAAATATGGCTTCAAGTGATTGTCCCCTTTGGGCCTTGGCAAGAACCCTCCTTCTTTGAACATTGTGGATTGGCGCTGCAAAACCACATCATATGAGAAGTATCAACAGCAACAACCACTAAAATGGATAACACGTGAAACTGAAGAGAAAATAATGATATAATCAAAATATTGACGATTCACAATACTTCAAATAAAAAGTCAGGAAGGAAATCCGCCATTAATACTGGAAAGAGCAATAATTGCTACTGGACTTGAAAAGGCCATTTTCCTGAAAATATTGTTTTAAGGGAAATATTTTATGAATTTAAATCACTAACACTACTGGCTACTCGGTCAGTGAATGCCGTATATTTCCTTACAAGTGTCGTTATTTTTTTAAAAAAGTAAATCGAAAAAAGAAAATAATACATATCAAATTTAATGAAAATATTTAACATCTCTCATGATATACAATTTTTTTTTTAAAGCATTTCATCCTAAGCAAGGCGGGAGTGCTACTAGCACGTAAGGGGTTACAGAGGATTGAGAACAAGAGTAAAGAGGCGTGTTTGAGGAAAGGATACAGAGAAGGAAGGGGGAACAAGATCGAGGTATCAGAAGATGTCGATTGACATTACACTTGAATATTTGAAGATTATAGTCATCGGGGAAGCAAGTAAGGGGAAGGGAGTTCCACACACGGGAAGTGCGGGAGAAGAAGCTGTTTAGAAGAGACGGTTACATTTAACCGTTTCGACTGTGAAAGGGTGGGACCGAGATGCCAACCTAGTAGCACGTTTAAATTCATGCAGTCTGGGAACCAGCGAAAGTTGCTCGTCGGAACAGTTACTGTGAAAATACTTGTAGAAGAGACAGAGGGAAACCACGACACATCTGTGAGAAAGCTACTGTACACGAGATGCCAGATCAGGATCTATTGCATTGCATATACGTCTCTGGATTTTGTCGAGGACCTCGAGACAAACAGCGGGGGCACCAGCAATATTGCATGCAAGTACGGATGGTTGATTTTGATATTTCTTAACGGCTAAGTAAACGTGGCACAGGGAGCATTTCGATGTAATAGATTGAACTTTACGTCGGTTTAAAGTCAACTGTAGATCTTCTCCGAGTAACGTTTTTTTTTACTGACATTAAGTGGAAAGAATATATATCAATTGCTATGTCTTCAGCTGAGTAAGATTGTTCACTGTGTCATGTTAGACACTTTTCGCGACAGAATCTATCTTAAACATATATAAGTCTACCATTCATCCATGCATTGAATATTGTTGTGACATCTGGTTTGTTGCTCGTTCTCTATCTCTCGAGATTTTTGATGATATCCAAAGAGGAATCAGCAATGTTACTGTTCCTGACGTGGCATCTCGGCTCTAATCCTTACCCACCGCCGTAACGTAGCTTTCCAGTTACTTTTCTTATATATATATATATATATATATATATATATATATATATATATATATATAAAACTTTCATCTCATTTGTTCTGATAAATTATTTACTATGGTACCGAGACTTTATTAATTTAAGCGCTGTACTAGATTGGTATCATCTTTTTAGAGTTGAAATGGCTAGATGTAACCGTAAGTTCTATGCTAAAACTTTCTTCTATCGAACTTCTCGCTTGAGTAACACTGTTCCGGCTTCTTGGCTTTCAGTCAACTTTGATCTTTAAAAATTTTTGCACAACCGTCCCACTGAAAACTTTTTCTTTTTATTTAAATTAAATTTAAATTTGAACAACGGAATTACTCTTATCCAAAATATAGAAGGAGAAAGCCAGAAGAAGGTCACACCGGCAAGATCATTGAGACGCTGGTAATTTGGCTAGTATATATATATATATATATATATATATATATATGTAAAATATATATATATATATATATATATATATATATATATATATATATATGGTGGTTTATGCAGTAATGTTGTATTTTTTATCCCTTTGGCATATATTGTGATAATAGGTATTTGTTTTCATGTCTGCATTTAGAAATTATTTCTGATCTTATGTTTAGTAAATTCTTTTGTTGGGTAAAAGAAATTATTGCTACCTTTTCATGTAAGCGAAGTAGGCATTTCCTTGTAATGTTGTTGTAGGCAGGTGCGTTTTTCAATATTATCCAGCTTATTCTTGGTGTAATATTTCTGTCTTGACAGCGCAACAGACAAAAAATATTCGCTATACAATCCAACATTGAATACAGCGACCAAATGCGTATGTATGTACGCAATGACACATGGATGCGCATATATGCCCAGTCCCACACTGTTCACATATGTTTATGTTTGTGTGAGTTCCAGTGAGTGAGCGTGAATGTATGTGTATGTCTGCGTACATCAATGAGTGAACGTGCGTGTATGTATGTTTGCGTAAGTATGAGTGACGTTTCGACGACAGCTTTTCCTCCTACTTTCATAAAATCACCGATATACGCAACATATAAATCCAAAATTTAAGAATTAATCAGTTTGTCTGACGATCGCAAATAGCGTGAAACCCAGGGTCACAAACTCACATCAATCTAACAATATATATATATATATATATATATGTGTGTGTGTGCGTGCGTGCGTGTGTGTGTATGTGTGTGTGTGTGTGTTTGATTATGCGTGTAAGTACGCTCTATTTGTGATGTATGCATTTTATATACAGGGTGTCAACGAAGTCTCTTTATAATTTAAAAAAAATTATTACAAAACAAATAATCAGGTTAATATGTAGAAATTGTTATATAATTATTTGGTTTGGTTTGGTTTGGTTTGTTTTTATTGCTGGTAATATTTTGTTTTGTCAAAAAATCTATTTCTGGTAATATTTTTCCTTCAAAAATGTATTGCTGGTAATATTTTTTTTCAAAAAAGTATTGCTGGTAATATTTTTTTCCTCAAAAAGTTGGTAATATTTTTTTCCAAAAATGTATTGCTAGTAATATTTATTTTTTAAAAACATTGTTGGTAATATTTTTTCAAAAATGTATTGCTGGTAATATTTTTTTTACAAAGTATTTCTGGTATTAAAACCTATTTTTAAACTTTCGTAGTGTTTTTTACCCCAGTTTAGGCGTTAACTATTTGCCCATAGCTGGGACCCTAACAAGTGCTACCACCCCGGGTCAGGGTGGATCTGGGAACATCAACAATTAAGAGGTGGTTCCACGCTTCTCAAAACCTCCTGATCAGAGGCCTTGCTGTTGGACGTAGTTTATCGTCTTAACCAGGACGCGGATGTAGTTTATCGTCATATCCAGGACGGTGTTACAAGATGAGGAGTAGATATTGAAGTTTTTTAACTAATTTAATACACCTCTAAATGGGCACCATTAGTTGCACGAAGCACATCAAGACGTTACTCGATTTCTTGCCATGTTCGCTGTAGCATAGCCTCATCAATGGTAGCAATGGTATTGGCGATCTTTTGCTTTAGATCAGTGATGTCCAGTAACTTGGTTTGATAAACGATATCGTTAACATAACACAATAGAAAGAAGTTCTGTAGTTTCGTTGAGTCTGCGTATTTGATTTCGTTTCAGTAAACCATGACACACATTGTGTCTTTTCTTGAGAATTAGCCATTTTTTAGGGGTTCATTTAACAGTGGTTACTGAGAGAGAATACAAGAGAGGAAAAAACATTATTAAGGAGAGAGAACAAGAAAAGAACAGGAATTAAGAAGACAGGTGATAACGGTTGACATTGCCTTTAAATATTTGGCGATTAAAATTGGCTGAGAAGCAAGAAACCGGAAGAGAACTCCAAAAGCGAAAAGTGTGAGAGAAGAAACAGCTAGCATAGAACTTACGGTTACATCTATCCATTTCAGCCATAACATAATGAGACCTAAGTTACGGCGGTAGGAAAAATGACAGATGTCAGGGTCAATAACATTGCAGATTCTTATTTGGATTTTATCTATAGCAGGGGAACCGGACCATATGTGGCGGTAATGTTCAAAGCAAAGACAAATGGTAGATTTATAAATATGGAAGACAGATTCTAGAGAGAAAAATGTTGTGAAAACATTTGGGATGCGCAGCTAGCTTGGGATCAGCAAAACAGTTTATAACAACTTTACAATAACTTCGCCACAATGTTATATATCTTAACAACAAAGGTACAACATATCTTAAATGTTGCAAGAACATTCTTATTATGTTAATTACCAATTTAAGACATAAATAAACATACACATTTTCTCTTGCAACAAAACTGATAATGATATACATACATATCATAAAATATACACGCAACTAAAAGAAAAATTCACGTCGCCATGCACTTATATATAAGAAAGAAAAAAAAACAGGTGGAAATTAATAAAAAAGAAGAGAAACCCTTGACCCTGGTGTTCTTATAACTATCAGTCATTTGCAAAAATGGCGTCATTCACTGGCGGGAAAATAACAGCCCTTTCTCGTCTGCTTCAGTGGAATTATCACTCATTGGTGTTGACCTTAAAAAAGATCTCTTAACCCTCACAGTTCACATGAAAATATCATGATTTATTTTGGGGAATGTTTTTTTCTGTCTTTTATAAATGATTTTCAATCATCTTCAAACAATAAAGTAACAAATAAATAAAAACAGTCAACACGTAACAAACATATTTATTCATTAAAAAAATATGCTGGTCTAAAGAGTTTTTTCTTTTCCAATTTTCATAGCATTTTTTTCCTTTTAATTTTTTTCTTGTTTGTGTTGTAATTCTAGCCTGCATAAGTTTTATTTTTCTATTTTTATCAATTTCTTAAATGCTCATGTAAGAACTCGTGGCCGCGAGAGCTTACATGAGATTCATCTCTTGAGCGTGATTCAAAAAATATTTACTTAATTAAAACACCATTTACCGGATAATGTGTCGTGGTTATATCCCCATATTCTAGAAATTACATTCGCGAAAATAAATAAATAAATAAAGTTATTTTTAATCTGTTATACAAGGATATATGAAAACTAGCACAATTTTCATTAAATTTTACATGAATTCTTATTAAGCAATATAATATAAAAAAATACAAGCAATGTCACCTCACGTTTTTCGGGATAAAATCGCTTCAATTATAGTTAAACTCTGAATTATTTTGAGTTCATTCTGAGAATTGTGCGTTATATTTACCTGGCTAAAGCTTGTAACGTGTCCGTTTGAACTTTTCACCGTTTATGTGTATATATGAGGGTACATTTTAGACAACTACTCACAAGAACTAGTCGCAAACGACCACACACACACACACACCGAGAAAAGCATTCAATCTTATGTGTTATATATGTGCGTACATCGACATTAAACTTTCGGAATCTGATCTTTCTTTTGGAATAACTCTCTCTCTCTCTCTATATATATATATATATATATATAGTTTATGAAAAGCTAGGTAATCCGTATGGGTAAACCCAAGGAGGATAAAATCCAGAGAGCTCAATGTAAATCCAGAGCAAATAATTTAAATAAAAAAAGACTACTTTAAATAATTTATTACATAGAACCTTAAAGTGGTCTGTTTTTATTTAAATTATATATATATATATATATATATATATATATATATATATATATATATATATATATATATGTGTGTGTGTGTGTGTGTGTGTGTGTACAAATGTGTTTACTAATTCCTCGTAGTGAGACAGTGTATGTATGGAGGGAATATACACACGCATATATACACGCATGCTGACAGAAACACACGAAAATGGAAATAGATCTAAGAACACACAAGGGTCATTAAAATATTAAAAGATAAGATACCGATAAGTAATTCATCATTTTTCTCGGACCAGCCTTAATTGTTTTATTACCCTTCGCGCAGAACTCTTCACTGCCAATTCAAGAAAGAAATTCGGATTACTAACACAAAAACAGAGAATGTCTCATATGGAGAATATTTAACATCGAAAAACATAAAAGAAAAAAAATAATTATTTTTAATAATATGTGGAAATCTCCGCCATTTTACCTGAAGACGGTCGCGAGACCAGAAACACGTGTAGTAGAAACACGTGTAGTAAAATTATGGAAAATAAAGCACAATATTTAAAAAAAAAATCTACATTACAACCAAAAACGTTTGCGGTTTCTCTCCTTTTTAATATACACACTTTTCACTCGTTGGAACTACTACAACCTCTTCCTTATATATATATATATATATATATATATATGTGTGTGTGTGTGTGTGTGTGTGTGTGTGTTTAGAAAGAGTGAGAGAGTGTGAGAGAGAGAGAGAGCGCACGAGAGAGATGAAGTTGAAACAAACTTACGTAGCATTTTTAAGTGAATTTCAAAGACAATAATTTCTCTATAGATTTATTAAACCATAAATGTGCTATGTTTTCCATAGCCTTTCCTGATTCCATCCTCCAAGAAATGGGTATCTCTCTGGTTAATGAATTAGTCTATATGGTTTATCCAGTCATTTAGAGAATTGAAGCTCTTCCCATAAAGACGATTTTGTGGGGATCGAAATAAGTCGCAACCCAAAAGCTCAAAGTTAGGTGAGTACTACGAGTGTCGTAGAACCTTCTAGCCAACCTGTACCAATTTCTGCCTAGTCTGCAATGATGTGTCATTGTCCTGATGGAAAACCCAACCTTCCCATTGACCAATTTTCTCCACTTCTCTTCGATTGCTGTCCTTAATCAGTTGAATTGGGAACAGAACTTGCCGGAATTTTCACGTTTGATTTTGCGGAAAAAACATACTTAATACACAGTAGCCTTCCAATAGCACCAGATATGCAGCGTCACCTTCCTGAGCGGTTCATTTTCTGCTCCACATTGTTGTAAGCAATTCACTTTTCATCGCCTGTGATCGTATTTTTTTTTAAACTGGGATTTTTTTTTTTCGTCAAATCGAGCAGTAGTGCTTCACGTACCTAAGTGTTTTCATTTGCCTTACAACGGTCATATGAGACAAGTGGAGTCTGCCTGTGATTTTCTGCGTCGTATGAACACGATTATTTTTAATGAGCGTTTTCGAGTTGAACCCATCAACCGGAACATTCTCCGTTTTCCAGTTCGAAACTTCCACTTCAGCACCTAACGAACCGCTTACAAACATTACACTCAGCGAAAGTACCATCTTCGCAAATGTCACATATTTTTTTTTTTTTTTTTTTACAATTTGTATGCAGTGAATTATCGGTTTTGGAAAAAAAATAGAACGACAAATAATGAAAATGAATTTTTTAACACTTTTTTTTTTTTGCACAATGTTCATCCTGTACAAGGCCCAAGAGCCACCCGAGGAACAGGGTTATAGACAAGATAAGAGTTAATCCTAAACTAGGGTTCACACTTTATAAGGCCCGAAATAGAAGCTTACAGATTAAAACCTAAGAGGTACAGTTTAGGAGAATATATGGGGAAGATAACTGTTAATCTTAGACTTGAATTGGTTAAGATTGTTATGATCGGGGAAGTATCCTCGTGGGAGTCGGAACCACAAAGCAGCCGTTCGTTGGAAAATGCAAGTCCAACTTATATCTTACCAATGGAATACGAAAGGTTGTTTGCTACAAAGTGCATGTCTTGGCAGTTCTTAGCCGGGAAGGTTAAAACTGGTGACATTAATGGAATGTAGTTCATCTGAACATTTTCCACGAAAATAGCGAGAACGCAGCCAGAGTTTTGTGATGTTTCATCTGTGAGAAAGGGTTTGTAGGGCGGAAAATAATTTGTCAGCCGTAAGGACGCCGATACGATTTTGGACCGTATCGGAATCGGAAAGTGAAGACTGGGCAGCTCCTGTCCATATATGGTAGTAGTACTCCATTTTCTGCCTGATCTGGCTCTTGTAAAGTTTGAGGATAGGGAGAAGCCAGGTACTTATGAACGTCCTCTGTTCATATTTGTCTGCTTGTGTTATTTTTTATCAAATATATGAGGCTCAATTTGAACTCAAACTCATAAATATATATATATATATATATATATATATATATATATATCTGTGTGTGCGTGTGAAAAAAGGATGCACACACGCAAAAATTCCGATGTTCTCTCATAGACTGAGAGGAAGAGAAATTGAAATATTCGAAAGTATTTCAACAAACAGGAAAAAAAACATAAACATTCCAAAGTCTATTCATATGTCCGATAGGCAAAATATAATTTAAAAAATCAATCTGTTCAAATCAATCTATCTATCTATCCCACTCTGTTCATATCTATCTATCTATCTATCTATCTATCTATACTTGGTAGCAAGGCCTTTGATCGAGAGACTGGAGTTTTTGAGAAGCGTAGAACCACCACTTATTTGTTGTTGTTCCCGGGTCCATCCTTACCCGGTGTCATAGCACCTATTAAAATCGCAGCTATGGGAAAATAATGAACCCCATACAAAAACAAAATACTATGAAATGATAAAAATACATTATTATCGTAAAATACCAGCAATACAGTTTTATATAAATACTTTGTCAACTATACATATTTATAGCAAAGTGATCAACCGTACATTTATCTGCAGTTGAATGCTTACAATTGCGTTCAAAATAATATCAGTTGAAGCCATACAATTGTTTTCAAAATATATTACGGCATTAAATAACCCATAGAGTTTTATATACCGCTAAACAAAATCAATCTATCTATCTATCTATCTATCTAGCTAGCTAGCTAGCTAGCTCGCTAGCTAGTTAGCTAGCTAGTTAGCTAGCTCCAGGTATTAATTATCTATCTATCTATCTATCTATCTGCCATAGGTAACGTTGGTCATAAATTTCACTTTTATTGGTTTGTAAATCACATAATTCTTCTATTCTCCCCTAGCTCCTGCGAAATCTTGTTGTTCGGAAATGAACCTTGTTTTTGGATTAACGGAAACAGGCATTCATTTAGAAGGCTGTGTCGTCTGTGGCTTGTGTTGTCGGGGCCCACTAGTTTCTTATTTCCAGTTGTTAGAAGAAGAAACGATTGAGCCACAGACACTGGGACCTGATAGATGAAAAAAAAAGCGTTCCTTATTTAAGAAAAGGACAGAAGAAAGAGCAGAAGTGACAGGGAAAAGTAGAGTTTGCAAGAGAGTCGGAAGAAGAGGAGGCAAGTAAGTGGGGAGGGGGAATGATAAACATAGTTATTTCAATAATGAAAGCGGATAAGAGTAACGGAGAAGAAGAAGAAAAAAGAAGAAAAAGAAGAAAATGACGCAGAATAAATGGACGAGAAGAAGAAGAAGAAGAAGAAAAAGAAGAAGAAAATATTAATAAGAACAGATAGATAAAAAGAGATAAAAAGAAAAGGAAGAAGAAGGAGAAGAAAATAATAATAAGAAGAAAAGCTAGAGAAAGAGATATAATGGAATAAAGAAGAAGAAGAAGAAGAAGAAGAAAAAGAAAATGAAGAAGAAAACATTAATAAGAACAGATAGATAGAAAGAGATAACGAGAAAAGAAAGAAGAAGGAGAAGAAGAAAATATGAAGAAGAAAAGCTAGAGAGAGAGATATAATGGAATAAAGAAGAAGAAGAAGAAGAAGAAGAATTGTACTTATTTACACTACTTAAATTGTTCGAATAGTTGTCCTCATTTTTGTTGCCATATTCACGAGGTTTCGACCGTTGTTCGCCCCGGCCTTCTTCAGGTGATTGGAATTTCGAACTGGACCCTTTATTTCGTCCTCCTGTCTAGATAATTCTAGTTTCAAGTGCCATGCCTCTTCCGGATGTCTCAGTTATCCCCCTTTAAATCAACGACACATGACCCAATGGATAAAACCGTTGGTTGGATCCAGTGATTTGACCCAATGAGTTGTGAGTTCAATACATGTCTACTGCAGTGGTGAACAAAAACTTGGAGAGTTGAGTTAAACGGAGATAACTGAGACATCCGGGAGAGGCATGGCATGTGGAAATAGAACACTCTACCCCGGTGGGCGAAATAAATGGTTCGGTTCGAAATTCCAATCACCTGAAGAAGGCCAGAACGTACAATCGCTGAAACGTCGTGAATATGGCAATAAAGATGAGAACAACAGTCCAAACAATGTAGATAGTGTAAATAAAAAGGAGGAGGAGAAGAACAAAAATAGAGCAGTCCGAAGAAAATAGCAAAAATGAAATAAAAGAAAAAGAAAGAGAGCAATAATAATAATGAAAATTAGAAGAAGAAAAAGAAGAAAAGGAAGAAGAAAAATATAAAGAAAATGACGCAGAATTAATGTAGTTGTAGTAATAGTAGTAGTAGTAGTAGTAGTGGTAGAAGAAGAAGAAGAAGAAGAAGAAGAAGAAGAACAAGAACAACAACAACAACAACAACAACAACAAAAACAACAACAACAAAGCAGTGGAGTATGAAGAAACGTGGGAGTTCAAATAAAGGGAAAAAGAGAAGCAGTAAAAATGAGGGATGTATAAAGAGAGGAAGTAAGAATGAGAGAGGAATAAAGAGAGGAAGTAAGAATGAGGGAGAAATAAAGAGAGGACGTAAGATTGAGAGAGGAATAGAGAGGAAGTGAGAATGAGAGAGGAATAAAGAGATGAAGTGAGAATGAGGGAGAAATAAAGAGAGGAAGTAAGAATGAGGGAGAAATAAAGAGAGGTAAAGGAAGAGTAAGAATGAAGTAAGGGACATGGAATAAGAAGGAAACGGATACTAAGTGAAATGAACATGTCAAGATTTGATAAGGGAGGACTTGAAAAGAGAAGAAAGAAAGAAAGAAAGAAAGAAAGAAAGAAAGAAAGAGGAAACATGTCTGGGTAAATGAGGTGGAAGTTGTTGGAAGAAGATGCTGGATGGATTATAAAGAAGCGAGAAAGAATGATGAAGAAATCGAAAAAAGAACAGAAACAACGTGGGCGGGGGTTGTTAGAGATTGAAAAATGAGGCAAAAAAGAGAAAAGGTATGGTAAGAATTTATGAAGAAAGGGAAGAAGCGAAAAAAAAATGGAAACCAAAAAGAAAAAATCTACAGAAGAAAATGTGAAATTATAGAAAACAGAGCGATGCGATGAGATTACGAAGAAGAAGAAGAAGAAAAGAAGAAGAAAATGATGATGATGATGAAATATCTAGGAATAAAAACAAAAGAGGAACCCTTTGATGTAGGTGGTGTTAAGAAGAAGAAGAAGAAGAAGAAAGGAAGGAGGGGGCAGATGATGATGAAGAAGAAGCAACGCAACAATAACAAATAAAATTAAGTATAATATGGGTATGAAAATGATGAGAAGAAGAAGAAGAAGAAGAAGAAGAAGAAGAAGAAGATGATGATGATGATGATGATGATGATGAAATATCTAGGAATAAAAACAAAAGAGAAACCTTTTGATGTAGGTGGTGTTAAAAAGAAGAAGAAAAAGAAGATTATTATTGTTATTATGATGATGAAGAAAGGCCTAATAATAAAAATGAATATAAGAAGAAAGTAAAAGTGAAGAGTGAGTTCAGATGAAAAAGGAAAATGAAGGGTTGAAAAGGAAAGAATATTAAATGGTTTCAAGAGAAGAAACAAGACAAAGAAAAAAGAAAGACGGATAGCTGTCGAGAAGAAGATGAGGAAGAAGGAAGGTCACAGAATGAGGAGGAGTGTGAGGAGGAAATAAGAAGAAAATTGCAGAAGGCAGAGAAGAAAGATGGCGGCAAACCGGTATAAGCAACAAAATTAAGCCGAAAGTAGACTGATAATAATGATCATGTTTATTAGAAAATTAAGATGAAGAAAATAAGAGGCAAATAATAATAATAATAATAATAATAATAATGATGAAGAAGAAGAAAAAGAAAAAGAAGAAGGAGGAGGAGAAGAATACAGGGCGAAAGGGAAGAAAGGAAAGAGAATGGCTTCTGCCGGAAAAGAGGAAAGGAACTTATAACCCCCCCTGCCCCGTACGTAAAGAGAAACGGGCAGATGATATTTTAGTGAAGGGCACGTAATTAGGGACGTAGGTTGGGGGGGGATAAATGTGAGGGACGAAAATTCGTTGGCGGGAAAATGAAGTGAAGTGGGTGGTTTCCAAACAGATTATGGATGTCTGTATCTCGTGCAGAATGTCAGCCCGTCGCGCGCGGCTTAAATTGATTCCATCACTACGTGTCCAACGTTGACGGCGTCAATGGCACTGACAGGGGCTGGGCGGAGCCGGGTGGAGCATTAGCAGGAGTGACAATGAAGAGAATGATAAAAGCTAGTGAGAAGTATATTAAACTGATATAATATGGAAGCGAGGAAGTGACGTGAGACAGAAAGTGATATCAGTAGAAATTAAAGCGAAAGATAAGTAGACATTTAAAAAAAAAAAGGAAGGAGGGTAAACATATTTTTTTTATAAATTTCTTGTTCTTTTTTTCATCTATGTGCCGTGTCTTCTCATGGCCCTCCACAACTTCTTGTCCTTTATAGCTCTTAGTAAATGGTGTCTTTTTGCTATATCCCCGAATGCCTGTTCTAGTAACTATTTACACAAGCTGCTCAGGTATTAGGTTGGTGCAAAATAATGACGTAATAATGTCGTTTTTTGACGTATTTTTTAACGTCAAAAAACGACGATATCCGTCACCAACCTAATAGTTTTTCTATAAATGCTTTCCTCTATGGTGGCTAGACTTTGTGAATTTAAGCACAGAACTAGATTGGCGGCAAGGTTTCATCATTTTACAGTTGAAATTGCTAGATGTAACCGTGAGTTCTATCCTAACAGTTTCTTCTATCGCACTTCTTGCATGTGGAAATCTCTTCCGGCTTCTTGTTTTCTAGTCAAAGTAGATTTTCAAGAAGTTAAATGTAATGTCAATCGTTACGTTCTTTCTTTCTTCATTCTTGTTCTTTCATTATTCTCTCTCCTTAATAGTATTTTTCCTTTTGTCATATACTCTCTAACACTCAGTATGGAGTTACCTCACTTACTTTCCTAACAAAAAGTGCCACTAGAGGACGCTTTCTGAACCTATAAATGCACTGTATTGTTTTCTATCATTATCTTTTCCCTATTTAATCTTAGACCCGCGAGGATGTAGGTGTATCATGAAAACGCTTTTCCCAATGGGAAACGCACACACAAATACGCACACACACCTACGTATGCAACTTCATTTTCTCTACAACTTCTACACACATTCTATATACACGAACAATTCATTAGTTTTAAAATATTTTCATGCACGTTCAGTGTTTTGTTACATACATACAATATCGTTGTCTTTGTCCTCACAACAGTGTTATCAATAATACATTATTGTTTTGTATATATATATATATATATATATATATATATATATATATATATTGGTATTAGTTGTTTCTTTGTATTTATTATCCGGACTCACAAACCGACTCCGCCATTCTTGATGTGGGATAAACATTCCAGAGACACGTGTTTCCTACATCAAACATCAACGTACTAAGTACCCGTAACATCATTAATCCTTTGCGTCTTAGTGGCTTTATTGCCCTACTATGTGTGGAGTGCTTAAAAAAGGTTATACGTTGTTTTTCTATGCCCCCCTTGCCTTCAGTATGCCCTGTGAGTGTCAAGTTTTCTAAGCCCTCTTTCTTCATTATGTGCTCTAGAATTTTCTACTCTTTCTTTCTGATGTCAAACAAATAGACATTTCTCTATTAAAATCCGTCGTGACTTACATGTTTAGTCCATGGTATTCTCAGCATCCTTCTGCAGAACAACATTTAATTGAAAGTCTCAACCAAGCATTTACACTTTTTTAAAAGTCGTGCTGTAATGACCTCCTTAAGGCTTACTGTTGAAACTTGATTAATGCATGGAATAATAATGCAACACAAAATGTACTTAGAACAAAATGTATTGAAACAAGAAAGTATACACAATATTTACATATAGTCTTTTGTATATTCCTGGTAAGACCGTTCCTGGAGAATGTGTTGACTGAGTCGCAGTCAGGCAAGTCTCTGGTTGAATCTCTTGATTCCTCCTCTCTTCCCGGTACCAACCATATTTATATGGTCGGTACTCCACTATGCAAATTAGGTGGATCCTACCACAACACTAACTAATGTGTTTTGCACCCTAAAATGGGAATGCAGGTTCGATTCCTCCTGAGGAGTTGCGTAGCACAACCACCTCATTTTCCATCGCCGTGTTATAATAAAGAATAGTTTTAAGAGAATTATAAACAATGTCAGATATCGTAAAACTAGGAACTGGAAAGAAACATGTCTGACTCCACAGATCAGATTATTGCATGCATTGGCAAGTTAAATCTGCCTGCACACATGCGAATCTTAGATATTACAACGAAAACCACAAACATTAGTAAAGAGAGGTTATAAAATTATCCTAGACACCACCTACGTTGATCGCGTCACAAACGATGCAGTGCGAGGCGCCATAAGACAAGAAACAGGAGCTCACATATAAAAGAAACGATATAACCATCTCATAAAGTCTAACAATCTTTCCCCTGCCATTCTATATAGTACAACCTTAGGAGAAAATAAAATTGAACACAGAACAAATCTATATATAAAATTATGTGACTTTTTATAAACTTCCATCGAAAGCTGTACTGGCAGCTCGGTCAATGAATTCAAAATGTTTCCTTATAGGGAAACGGCTAATATTACATTATCATTTGCATTAGGCTTTAAAAGAAGAGGCAGGCAGAGGAAAATAAGGTGTGGCAAGATCATTTAGTGCACTCGCAGATCATTCACAGAGACGTAGACATTGGCACGTAACTGAGATACATGGAGGGAGCTGGTCAGGTGTTTTACTACGCGGCGACCCTACTACCTCACTAGGTCACAGGACTGATGATGATGTTGATGTTGAAGATGATGATTAAAACGTTACATGAAATCAGAGGATATTGTGGAGTTACTGAGTTGTTCTTAGACAGTTCTGTCCTTACTGGATTCCACCGACCAACTGTGCACAAAAAGTGTTCTAATCTAACAAATAAGTTCACTGCGTTCCCCTGTTACGTAAACTAAAAAAGATAACTTTGTATTGTCATCTTTTTATGTATTGTCTTAAGATAGTGTTATGGGACCTTACCCATAATAACATAATGGACTATCCCATACGTAATAAATACTGCGCCTCAAGAAGAAGCAGAGAGTTCAGTCTGAAGTCTGGAGTGAGGTCCGTCAGAAGTCAGAGCGAATGAGTCAGTCGAGTCAGAGTCAGAGGCAGTCCGAAACAGAGTCGCGTTCAGACAATTACTCCTAAACCTGATTGTTCGTACTAACACTTTTCTACCTCTCTGTATATATTTCTGTTTGTAATATATCTGTGTTATTCCATATCCGTGTTCAAGTTCTTCTTTATTGGTTCTACCTTGGACTATCACCGTGGTACAAGGAACCGGACCATAATAGATAGAAAACAAGAATGAATCAAGTCTAGTTTAAGGTCACATTTCTCGTGACTAAAATGAGAATATAGCAAACACTGCTTATAGATCAATTGAAGAGTTATAAAAGTGAAAGTGAAAGTAGAAAAATAGCGATTAAACCTTCTAAAAATGTTTTCTGGTATGAATATTAAATACTTTCTCTACGTCAAGTTCAACTCTATGTCAACACCTATTTTCCTGCTGATTTTCTCTCCTCTCATTGCTAATAATGTATATACCCATCACAATGTTATAGCAAATGAATATCGTATTTTGTATTTTCGCTATTAATCAAATGAAAAGAAGTCCTTTACCCTGGGATAGCTCATCTATGATGATTTATCCGATGGACACCTTTGATGATGTCTTCAGAATTTATGTTGATGTTTCAATTTTTCTGTTTTTCAAATTTTTCTATTTTTTAAATTCCGCTATTGACTTCCGAGTCATTTTTGTGAAGTCCAATTTTCTACACGAACAAACCTTTTTACAATATAGAGGCTTTCATGGATTTTATTGTTCAAGTTTCTATGAGAGTGAGTACAGCGCAAGGTATATGAAAAAAAATTGTTAACCTCTCCGAAGAAAAGGATCTTATAGATGGCAGGATTTATTAAATGTAGTCATCCCGATTCCAGTTAACTTAATGTGTCAGCTTATCAGATGAATTGATTTATACAGCATCAGTTCAATCTCTGCTGAAGGAAAGTTTAGGATATTGAAGGCATTGAAAGCAGTCGACGAGTAAAATTGATCCAATGAATGAATTATTGACTGAAAGAAACATAACATTCTTTTGCATACAAGAAAAAAAATACCACTGTCCCATAATGGTTGTTAGAGTTCCGAACATTTATCAGACACTAAATATACAGCATAGAGACAGTGCAACATATTAATTCTGTCTCATAATAGTATTGAGATTTAGAGACATATTCAATATTCTTAACCCTAGGACACTAACCATCAATTATAGTTACACGACTACTAACCATGGGTATATCATACCAGATTTTGAAAATATCAATATATATATATATATATATTGATATTTTCAAAATCTGAAGTTGTTATAACTTCTTCCTTTAATGTCGTTCTTATCATTCACCCTTAGCCATCTATATATAGAGACGAGACGCGTTAAATTTGAGCAACATCTAGCCGACACACTGGGGTTAAAATAGGAAACTAAAATGATACATATGACACACTCATATCCTCTCTCCCACCTCACTCCCTCACTTCGTTAACTTTACGTAGACTTGATGAGGTCCGTAAAAATATATATATTAAATATAAATTTTTATTTGGAATATTTTACATACAGGCACTTCAAACTTTGTATTTTGAGTTAACATTAATAGGAACTGAAAAACATATTATTTAGGTAAGAAAATCAGGCACTGAAAATTGTAATTAAAAATAGGAAAATTTGCGCCGGGTACTGTAGACTCATGGTTAGTGTTCTCGGGTTAATGTAACAATCATTATGGGACAGATAAACTCAGAAACAGAAATTATATAATCTGTGTCCTATAATAGTTGTGATATTTTCAGACACAAAACATAATGTAAATGACACAGCTATTATGAGACAGAGATAGTAAAAAATATAAATTATACGAGATAAGACGCATAATAGTTGTGAAATTTACAGAGGTATTCAATACTCTTAATGTAACAACTCTTATGGAATAAAGTAAGTCAAACCTACAAATTATACGACCATATATCCCATAATAGTTGTAGCATTTGTAGACAAATTTCATACTCTAAATGCAACAACTATTATGGGATAGATAGATCATAATAGGTATAAATTATATGACCGTATGTCCCATAATAGCTAAGGCTTTTCTAGTCATATTTCATACGCTAAATGCAACAAATATTATGGGACAGAGAGATCGTAATACATATAAATTATACGACGTATATCCCATAATAATTGTGGAATATTTCATAGTCCAAATGCAACAACTGTTATAGGACAGAGAGGAAGTAGGGTCGCTGCGCAGTAAAACACCCGACCAGCTCCCATGTCCCATAATAGTGTTGACGTGCATTGGTTTATTTCATACTGTCAATGTAACAACAATTATGGGACAGTGGTCGTTGTGTATATTATAATGCTTTTCATTAATGAACTTTTCGAATTAATGCAAACTTTCCAATATCAGATGCAGAAGCCACCCACACCACTATTTCTCTCCTTCGATGATTTAACGTAGCAGACAGGCATTCGGGGTTGAATGTGTCACCTGACATTTGGAGACAGCCTTCTAAAGAAGTGGTAGACAGGTCCAAGTCTAATCGCTCCAGAGAACATGGTCAAATCAATTAGTATCGTGGAGCCTAGAAATGGACAGTACTATCAGTGAGTCTGCCATGTTCTTTGAGGACTGAAACGCTATGTTTGCAGAGTTTATTCAACCATCTTAAAAGTGTTCTTCAAACCAGAAAATGTTCTTGAATATCTGAAATCTTATGTCAGTTCTTAGAGTGTTTATTTTTATAAGGCTACAGAACAGTTATTTTCATTTTAGGTTTTATAGAAGCAACATTCAGGCTGACAGAAACTGTCATTTGAAAATTATGGCTATTTCACTGATCTGTAGACACTATTATTAGGATGTTTTAAGATTTTACACGTTTCTGAATAGCAGGATGAGATATTCTCTCTTGAAGACAAGCAATGCAATTTTCAACAGTAACACCTCTGTCGACATTTAGGAAGATATAAAAAGGGGGATTTTCCATCTTAGGCACACTTTAGTAATGCACAGAGATAACAAATGATTATCATTTTTTCACCTGGGTAAGGTTTAAGCAAAGTGCATGACAATTGCTTTGCTTGGGGAGTTTGGTCTGTTAATTAACCATTTTTTTAATTACGTATATATATCACCATAAATCTTGTTTTCTGTTATATTTATTTGGAATAAAAAGTCTTTATTTTTAAATGATCCAGTCGAGAGTACTTTTTCATTGCTTATTAATCTTTATGCTATGGTCCGGATTCCTTGTACCACGGTGATAGTCCAAGGTAGAACCAATAAAGATGAACTCGAACACAGGTATAGAATAACACAGATATATTACAAACAGGAATATATACAGAGAAGTAGAAGTGTTAGTATGAACAATCAGGTTTAGTAGAGAGAACAATGTAGTCTCGACCAATATCACTATTCCAATGTCTTGTAGTAATTGTCTGAACGCGACTCTGTTTCGGACTGCCTCTGACTCGACTCTTGACTCGACTTGAACTACTGACTCCACTTGAACTACTGACTATATTTAGTCACCCCCCGACGTGGGCATCATGTTGCACAAGGCCGGTTTAACGTGGGATCTCTGATCCAGTGGGCTCGGCCAAAAATATGCCCATTGAACCCATATAAACAGGTTCAGGATCGGTTTACCTCCCCGAAAGAGAATCCGCCCTTCGGCTTGAACGACTGACTCCTTGCCTACTCCTGAGGCGCAGTAGTGATTAAGTATGGAATAGTCCATTATTATTATTATTATGGGTAATATCCTATAACACTTTACGTTCAAATATTCTTTCTTTCTTTCTTTGCACTTTGCATAATATCTGAGTGGTTAAATTTTGTATCAATTATACACTTGGAATAAAGCATCTTCACCAATGCAACACCGGTGGAAGAAATGTGTGGACCATAAAAGGGGTACTATGTCCCAAAATTTCAGTCTGTCACATTCTGTGATATATTGGTCAGCCTATGAACTTTTCAGCCGACACTCGTAAAATGGATTTAGCTCATATTAGACGCTATATGAATTCAAAAGAATCCGCTCTTTAGTAATGGAAGTGACAACAAATATGTATTATCCCTATGGAAATAAATCTTTAAGTGGCCGAACATGCCAACGATAGTTTGACCAGTTTTCGAACGAGATATTTTTATCTTCTAGATACTTTCGATCTGGACAACCAAATCCAGCCAATGTTACCCTTCGACAAGCTGTAGTAGGGAAAATTTCTAATCAACCTATACGAGAATTAGCAAAAAAGTTCAACAAAAGTTATACTTCGATCATAAACTACCTTTATTAACTCTGAAATTGTCTAAACTTCATTAGTGAGTCTAACCTAGGGAAAGTTACTGAATAATCAAACGAAGGTTGGTAAGGAACGATAATACTTAGGACAAGAACAACACATAAAAGATTCGCCAGCGGCGCGTCAAAGAAATAGTCAACTGCTAGAAGTGAGTAACGTGAATTTCACAATGAATCTCCAACTGCAGGATATCTACCAACCGCTCAAGCCGTCAGATGTGTCCCAAGGCCGAATTTAATGTGGGGTATCCGAGCCCGTAGACTCGGCTAAAACTACCCTGGAGAACACGTATAAAACGGGGTCTGGTAGCTGTTTCCCGAGACCAGACTCTGCGCTTCGACATAGCCTAACCTGGGAATTCTCTACCCGGAGGTAGAGAGTTTGACCAGCACAGCTGGAGACGAATCTCCAACTGGAGGATATCTACCAACCACTCCACGCAATCAGATGTGTCACAAGGCAGAATTTAATGTGGGGTACCTGAGCCCGTAGGCTCGGTCAAAAAATTCACAGGAGAAAACGTATAAAAGCGGGTCGGGTAGCTGTTTCCTAAGACGAAACTGCGTTTCGACATAGCCTCGTCTGAGGATCGTCTCTACTCGGAATCAGAGCGTTTGACTAGCACAGCTGGAGACGAATCTCTAACTGCAGACCAACATACAGTATTTACTACTGCATTTATGTGAATGCGGACATACAGATTATCGCCCGTAGGTATGATAATCTGAACGCATCTCATCGTAATAAAAAGAGTTGCTTCCCTGCTCATCTTTGAAGAGTAGACTTGCTACCGAAAGATTTCTAGGCAGAATCCTCATCCGTGATTAAAAGTGGGCCCGTTCTAATCATATCCGACGAAAATAACATTGGTTAGCAACAACTAAATATCTGTCCTCAAGACCAAAACAAAACGCTCAGTTTCAGGTGGAATATGAAGGAGGTCGTCTATTATAAGAGTGCTAGATCAAGACAAAATAGTTAATATAGAGTTATTTTTTGTCAGCTGGAAAGATTGCGTAGATGTTGGCAGAATAAACGTTTATCATTCGTCGAGGCGTATTGCTTTGTATCAGTGGCACTTGACCCTTTTTGAGCCACTGACCCATGTATTCATATACTCCTTTAGTCAGGAACTCCTTGTTCATGGAGCCCTATAAGGACTAGCCCTCACTTGTACGTGTATTTCTCTCCATACTTCACACTCATGCAGACTGTACACTCATCAACATTCAACCAGCTACGCTTGAAAGAGATTATGGTTAATTAATCCTCAGCATTATATGAGAAGATAATCAAGCCGTGATAAACTATGGGAAATGAAAATTATCACGTGTTGACATGGAGTGGTTAAAGAGGGCGGTCGTGCAGAGAATGATGAAATCCTTTCTGCTGGTAAACATGAATCCAACAGCAAGTCAAGAGAGATGTCTAGCGGTCGGCGATGTTTTTCTTTCAAGCAGTGATAGGATGCATTTTTTTTTAGTTTTGTCAATGGAAAACCGTTGTTTGGGACAATGGCTGCAAAACGAATATAAATGTTGATTTTTATCACGGACACCCTGAAACCCATCTATGAACCCCCGAGAAAAGTGAATATTTGCCAGATCTTTCTTACTCTTCAGGCATCAATCCATCTATCAGTGTCTAAGATCACTGAAATATTTTTAGAAAGATAACAGTTCAATTGTGTAGGGGTTGAAACTAATATCCATGGTTTCTTTGAGTTTTAATTTGGCAGTCGAAGGTTCAAATGTTTGCCAACTTTATCGAGGATAAGACGGATACACTGTCTTGCTTAAACAACTAAGTTAAGTCTAAAGAATCATTTGCTAGTTTTCTATCATCAAATACCACAACACTATCGAATCTTAATCTTTTTAAACCGGACAAACTAGGTGGTAAATCAAAATATGAAAACCTCTAAAGTAGATATCATTGGTGAGGGATAGTCAAAATGATGATGGTTGTTAAGTTATTTTTCAAGTTTCTTTAAACATATCAATCAATGATTACCGTGAACATGTTTGATATCTTAAATCAATAAAATATCAAGACAATATACGCCTTGTTATTTTATTGATTTAAAATATCAAATAAGTTCACAGTTATCGTTATTAGAATGAGAATATTCCAGTCAATAAGTATGCTATAATTAAAAACTTACAGAAATGAAAGTGAAAGTGAAAGTAAAAGTAGAAGTAGAAAGACAAAGAACAAACTGTATTGCATTCTTTCTTCCCGCCATGACCTACACAAAACTGCCTTTCTCTCTCCCGTAATGCCATTGTTATATATACAAAAGATATAGTAAATAGACACTGTGTTTGGCATTATAATTGATATTACTGCAGTGAAAAGGAGACATTTTTGGTGTACTTCATTTATGATGGACACATTTGGTGATACGTCACAGAATGTTTTTCAAATGACGTTTTTCTTGTCTATGCTTTTCAAGATGTTCTGTTTTTGCAAATTTTTCTATTGCTGTCCAAGTAATTTTTGTGAAAATCTACCATTTTTACGTTAACAAACATGTTTACAGTGTAAAGGTTTTATCTGAATGTTATGCAGGAAAATGCTATTTTTACTTTCACTCACCAAGCTTCTACGAAAATAAGTACAACAGAATCATTTTGATTGATTAGTTTTCTACGGTTTAAGAAGCCTTTTCAGGTTATTTAAAGTAAGACAAAACATTATATTGTAAGAATATATATTTTTTGGAGACAATCATCGTTTACTGAGAGAAATTTTAGTAATTAACCCATACCTTAGGTGAGAAGAGCTGGCTTCATAGGTTTTCACAAAGTTATTTGCGTTTAAGTGAATATAACGGGAATTGAAACCTCGGCTCTCTGAGTAACAATTGAGAGTCATTATCCATTACACCATTCCTTTTAAGCACACCCAAGCTATTCATATATATATATATATATATATATATATATATATATATATATAGATAGATAGATATAGATACATTGCGTATGTAATTATATATATATAATTATATACCCATATATATAATTTTTTATAGCTTTCGAAGTATATATATATTTTTGTGTGTGTGCATTGTGTATGTAATTATATATAGATATATATAATACTTTATAGCTTACAGAATAAACAGATATATATATATATATATATATAGATACATTGTGTATGTAGTTATATATAATTCTTTACAGATTTCAAAGTATATATATATATGGGTATATATAGATACATTGTGTATGTCATTATAAATATATAATTCTTCATATTTTTCAGTATATATATATATATATATATATATATACACACACACATTTATATGTAATTATATATATACAATTCTTTATAGCTTTCAATATATATATATATATATATATATAGAGAGAGAGAGAGAGAGAGCGAGAAAGCGATACATTGTATATGTAATTACATATATATAATTTTTTTATAACGTTTTATTATAGTATATATATATATATATATATATATATATATATATATATATAATATTACATATTTGTTCATATCTATATGTGTATGTAAACCTATATGCATTTACAGATCTACTATGCCGTGTTTTCAGCACTTATGTAGACACGCAGGCATTAATTTATATACAGTTATTTGTTGTGTTGTCAAAGGAAGGAAATGATTGTGCTCGGCTTGTCTCCATCTATTTGTAGCCACATCCGCCTCTCGCCAGATGGCGTTGATGGAGGGACTTCCGGTCAATTTCAGCAGTACTCCTGTAAGTAAATCGTCCAAATATTGAACTGTGATTAATACGGTCGGCCCAGCGCCATTACCTACGTATCTCAGCCGGTGGAATGCACTGAGGAAATTCAGAGCAAGGAAAGCAGGCGAGGAGTTGCTTGTTATGAGCCAGTGCTGAGGAAACCCTACCCATCAGCCAATATGTAAATGCTTTTGCTACATAGGGATTGATTTATGTTTTTTTTTATATATATATATATATATATATATATATATATATATATATATTGTGTGTATTTAGGCAGCATTTTTTTCATTCATACATGTTTCATTAAATAATATAGACAAGTGTTGTCTGTTTATTTTATGTAAATTCTTTTCCTATCGTCTGATAAGCTTAATAATATTATCATTAAACGAAGAAAGAAAATCACAATATTGATCCATATATTTTAATCCTGTCTAAGCTTTCGGCTTACATAAGCCATTATCAAAGATGTCAATTACTGTACAATATATTAAGCAATATACGGACAAGACAGTGATGAAAGTTTGTTTCTGTTTACATGGATGATTTCCTAGCAACGATAAACACGTGCATATAAGACGCTGGAAGCGAAAATCTCACCGCAGCTCATGACGTCACACATGACCACGCGAGAATATTTAAGAGAGAAATGTCTTCCTCAAATTAAGAAAAATGAACTTTAGAGAAAATAATGTTCACTTCTTTATTTACGAATAAAGTAATTTTGAGAGCGTTCCAAATTATCCTACTGTTTTTTTTTTTAATCATTTCACCCCAGTCAAGTCGGGATGCCACTAGTACGCAGGGTTTACAGGAAGTGAATGTGAGAGAAAATGCTAAGCATACGAAGGATTGAGGAAAGGACAAAAGATGAACGGGATTCAAGAAGATAGAAGATGGCGATTGACGTTGCATTTAAATTTTTCAAGATTGTAGTTATCAGGGAAGCAAGTAAACGGAAGGGAGTTCCAGACCCGGGAATTGTGAGAAAAAAAAAACAACAGTTGGAGTAGAAGTGGCGGTTGTATTTAGCTATTTCAACAATAAACAGGTGAGATCTAGATGCCACTAGTTAGTAGCACGCTTAAATTCATACAGTCGGGGCACCGGCGACAAAAGCTTGTTAAAAGAGTTGCCCGAGAGGGAAGCAATGTATCATCGATGAGAATGTGACTAACGTAAAGATTTATATTATTTAAATTTCCCGATTTTGAATTGACTGATCGTGTTGTTCTTCCTTGGTCCTAACCTGGACCATAACAATTAAACAACTTTTTTTATTGTTGAAACTTGACTAATGCATGGAATAATAATGCAACACAAAATGTACTTAGAACAAAATGTATTGAAACAAGAAAGTGTACACAATATTTACATATAGTCTTTTGTATATTCCTGGTAAGACCGTTCCTGGAGAATGTGACTGAGTCGCAGTCGGGCAGAGTCTCTGGTTGAATCTCTTGAATCCTCCCTCTCTTCCCGGTACCAACCATATTTATATGGTCGGTACTCCACTATGCAAATTAGGTGGATCCTACCACAATATTTATTGAAAATTTTCTTAACGGATTACAATACCCATGTATTTAATTGAACCTTTTGTTTATCGAATTACATTACCCAGGTATTTTATTGAACTTTTTGTTTATCGAATTACAATACCCATGTATTTTATTGAACATTTTGTTTATCGAATTACAATACCCAGGTATTTTATTAAACATTTTCTTAACGGATTACAATACCCAGGTATTTTATTGAACTTTTTGTTTATTAAAGCATTCTTGAGTTATTCTATAAATTTAATAATTACTTATGAATGAAAACAAATTACTGTACATGTATTCAAATTTTAAAATCCATCAACATTTTCTATTGCTACTAAATTTGTAAAACTCCTCTATAAAAAAAAACAATCCATGTAAATGTGTATGTAATAAGATGGAAAAGAATGAAGATTTTCAATAACATTTGCCTATTATTTGGAATGTATCTTTTGAAATCGAGAAGAGGTGAATTAGGATGAAAAGTATCCATTGGGCAAAATGGTTGAGAGTTACCGAACTAAGATTTCTCTTGGTTGAATGATTATATTTTCATCCATTTTTCCCCATTCATTTCTTTTATTGATTGATTGGTTCGTTTTTTACGGCTTATCAACCTTTTGCAGGCTATTCAATATCAGAAAATATTTTTGGATTGTCAGAATATTTTTAAAAAAGAATAATGGTTTTGTGATACAAGTCTTACTAATTAAAACATAGCTGGGGGAGAAGAACTGGATTTATTTTACCTTTCTCAAGGGTATTGACGCGTAAGTGAATATAAAGAACCTAACTGGAATTGGAACTCGGTTCAACGATGAACAATTCCAACTTATTATCTGCTGCACCATCAGCACATCCACGATTACAGCACCTGGTATTCCCAAGGAGTCACCCACATAGATGTTGACCAGGCTGGACGTTGCTTAACTTGATCGCACGGGAAGCGGTGTTTAAAAGTAATGTGGCCATAAGTCCCGACTCTCAACTTTGTTTCTATCCCCAGAAAGTGTCTAATTCTAAAATCCTTCTTTTACTGTAAATATTTTTTTAAAAATCGCAAAATTTGAAATGGTATAAATACGTTTGGGTTTGACTCGCTCTCTCTCTTGATCTTTTCTCTCTCTCTCTCTCTCTCAAAATTTGAAGAATAAATAATTTGGGGTCCGACCCGCTCTCACTCTTTCATTTTGTTTTTTTTTCACTCTCTTTCCCTCTCTCAAAATTTGAAAATATAAATAATTTTGGGTCTTACTCGTTCTCTCTCTTTTTCTCTCTTTTCTCTCTCTCCCTTTTTCTCTCTTTTCTCTCTCTCTCTCTTTTTTTCTCTTTTCTCTTTCTCTTTTTCTCTCTTTTCTCTTTCTCTTTGTCTCTTTTCTCTCTCTCTTTTTCTCTCTTTTCTCTTTCTCTTTTTCTCTCATTTCTCTCTCTCTTTTCTCTCTTTTCTCTCTCTCTTTTTCTCTCTCTTTTTCTTTCTCTCTCTTTTTCTCTTTTCTCTTTCTCTTTCTTTTCTCTCTCTCTCTCTCTCCCAAAATTTGAAAAATAAATAATTTGGGGTCCGACCCGACAAAGATTAGGACAATAGTCCGAATAATGTAAATAGTGTAATATACAGTCCACTTTAAAATATTGGGACGGCAATTTTCTTTGTTTCCTTTATTGTCATTGTTCACTGAAGACATTTCGGTTTAAGACGAAATGATGAATATAAGGCAAGAGTGACATCTAAATATAAATAACAGGAAATAAATACTGAAGTTCTGAACTCTTGTTTCACATTGATCTCTTGAAGTTAAACCTGCCCCCCCCCCAATTCGATATTGGCCTTACTGTTCCAATACTTTTGGAGGGGACTGTATATATCAAATATAAAATTGGACCCAACAGTGGCATTATGTTTCATGCTTACCCCATTACTTGCCATGAGCCCCATTTGAGGATCTGTTAAAATTAAACTCACGACATGTTATTCCTTGTATTTACATTGAATTGCTTACATACATTGCATTTGCGGAGGTATATTTTACAACACTTAGTCTTTAAAGTTTTTTTTTTTATTATTAGGCGTAAGAAGACACTTTCTGTCGTAATTTTACATTTCACGAGTAGAAAAATAATGATGACTATTATGAAAAGTATTTTTTTATTATTTCTAATCAATATTTTTTTTTGATGTTTTATACATATATATATTTGATGTTCTAGTTTCTATAAAAATTGACAATGGTAACGAACGAAATTAAATATAAGGAATAAATAAACTTCAAAGACACCTGTCTGCGCCAAAAATGCGCATTAAAATGTTTGGCAGTTAATGGGTTAAACACAGTCTTCACTGCATTAAGATTGCGTTTAAGCTGGGTGTTGAACTTTTATATTTACGTACGTTCTATCCCTGATATAGATTACTTTAACTCATAAATAAATAACACCTTAAAACAATATATATATATATATATATATATATATATATATATAAAAGTGAACATAGAAGTCAACACTTAGAGGCGACAGTCTGTTTCATGCTATATGCAATCGTCAGGCCACTGTCGCCTGTAAGTGTTGACTTCTATGTTCACTATATTACACGCTCTATCTCTGATATTGAGCACTTTATTCCATAAATATAGCACCTTAAGACTATATTTCTTCATATATATATATATATATATATATATATATATATATATATATATATATTAGGTGTAACAACAAAATTGTCCGAATCGTGTAACAACAAATTTGTCAAATTTTTAAATTAATCTTTGAATCGTTATATCTTAGAAATGAATAAAGATATCTTACTGAAATTCTCCGTGGTAATATTTTGAGCAATAAGAATGTATAATTACTCCCCAAGCTTAACAGAAGAATCGTGATAAAATCAATCATAAACGAAAATGACATGTTTATCGTTAATTAATTTTTTGTAAGCGTTTCACCCCAAGCAAGGCGGGTAGCCACTAGCACGCAAGGGGTTACAGAAGATTTGGAGCAAGATCAGATAGGAGTGATAGAGGAAAGGATGAGGAGAAAGATAGTGGGTAGATCAAGGCAACTGGAGATGTCGATTGACATTACATTGGAATAGTTGGAGATTATAGCTTATAGAAATGGGAATAGGGAAGGGAGTTCCACAGGCGAGAGGTGCGAGAGATGAAGCTATTGGAGTAGAAGAGACTGCTACATTTAGGAGTTTCGAAAGTGAAAGGGTGAGAGCGGAATGTCAGAAGGATCGGAAACTCATGAAGGATTGAAATCAAACTCAAATAGCTGAAATGCCTCTCTCATGTGCAAAACGTCTTATGAATTGAGTTGGATCTTTTCTAATCAATCTCTTTGTTCTCGAAGGGACTTTGTTGAGGAAATCCAGAGTATGAATGTTGGTAGCATTACTGAAGGACTGAATAATTTTTTTTCTCTCACCATTGCTCAGTTGAAAAAAGGAGCTGGCACAAAAGGATTTTAACTTGTTCTCTTTCTAGCTGAAAAGCTAACAGGCTTTTTAGTGAGTCTGACGAAAGATGGTATCATTTGAAAAAAAAAAAATATTTAATTTCAAAAGTCTCATTTGAAAATCTGAAAAAAAGAAACTCAGAGAGCTTAGATAAACATTTTGTGGGCTGGACAATTATCCCAAGAAATTACAACATTTGGACAATTCTACTGTTAAACCAGGAATATATATATATATATATATATATATATATATATAATTATTTATTTAAAAATATGATTCCAAATCGCTACATAAGAGGTCTCATGTTTCAAAACAAGAGCCGAAAAACTTCAATATAATCCTTTAAATTAAATTGAGTTGAAAGTAAAATGGGCTCCGTTCCATCTTCAAGCGAAATTTTTGTTGGAATAACGTATATCTGAAATTTACTTGTTTTAAAATTGAAATCAAAATCCCCATGGTAACAGCTAGGGTGAATTGTCTAAATTGGGTAGGCGAGTGTAGGGTGTTTATAATAAGTAGCGGTATAGAGATACTTTTAAGGTGTCAAGTCGGGGAAAGGTGGGGGGTGTCAAAAATGAAACGGAAGATGTATTGGCCATCGTCTAGTTTGCTTGTCTATGGAGATTTATTTATTTTATTTTATTTTATTATGAAAGGGAATTGTGCATATAAAGAAAAACTTTCGTAACGTTTGTTTTTTGACAACTTCATAAAGGGTTATCTTATATGTAAGGTATTTAAACTACTAATTTAGGCTATGGATTATGAAGTGTGTTATGTAGTATGCATGTTTGTAGTTAATTATTCCTACTATGAATCTGATGATTGGGCTATTTGTTAAACAAGTTATATAATTTTTTTTTATCTAATAATTCAAACCAAAAATCTGATGATGCCTACAGAAAACCGTTAACTCGTGTCTATTATTTAATAGATTATTATTATTTAGAAGTTTAATGATGTGCAATTTTTCATGGAGGCACAAAGGGCATCGATTATAGGTGCAGTTCAATTTATAATTACATTAAATCAGTAACCTCTATATTTGTTTTTTGTATGAATGATTCATGTAATTATATATATATATTTGGTTGGATAGATGTGAGTTTGTGACCCTGGGTTTCACGCTTTAGCGATCGTCAGACAAACTGATTAATGTTTTAAAAAATTTGGGTTTATGTAGATTGCGTTTATTGGTGTTATTGCGGAAGTGGTGGGGGAAACTTCGTCGTTTTGTCATTCATCGTACTAACGCAAACATCGATGTATGCAGACACATACATATATGCAGACACATATACATACTTGGTCGTCCGTCGGGACTCATACATATATAAACATATATGGGCAGTTTCGGGTATGACATATGTATGTATACGGGTGGTGTTATGTCTATATAGAGCGCTTTCTAATAAGTACCGCGCATATAATATATATATATAATTATACATATATATATTTATTTATATTTATATACACTTTTCACATATATATATATATATATATATATATATATATATATATATATATATATATATATTTATGAATAAAAATGACAATAGGAAAACTGGTAATTGCTGACGCGTTTCGTCCAATGTGGACTTTATCAAAAGCAAAATAAAGTAACTAATAAAACAAAAACAGAATGTACCTAGCAAGTGCTGCTTAGTTTGCGGGCTATTTTATGTGGAGCGCTGCCTATCCCTGATATGATAGGTCTCATTGGTATGTTCGGTTTATATCTGTGTGTAAGTTTTGTTTTCCATGTCTTCTCTACCGATTAAATCGGAGAAATTTTCATATATATATATATATATATATATATATATATATATATATATATATATAGACAGATAGATAGATAGATATGGAGAGAAAAAAGAAAATGAAAGAGAGAGATTACTGAAAACTGTTCTATATGACTGGGAAGAAAATCTTCATTATCGAAATCGGATACAGACGGATGTGGTTAGGTGTTCGAGAACTTTTTAGCAAACCGCTGTATATAATTTTTTTTATTAATATATTCAGGTTCATATTTTGTTTTCATTGTCTACTTAAGAAAATTTGAAAGCATTTTTTTTTTCTGAGGATAAAATCCACCACGATCATGTTCTCTGGGCGGAATCCTTGGTTTTCCATTCCGTTGTCTCTTCCTGTTAGTCCCGCTCCCAAGAAATTAGCCACGAATGAAACATAAACACGAGGCAATTATGGATGATCGGTAACATGCGCCCTGTTCAGAGGAGACCAATTAACGACTAAATTTTACAGTTGTCCGACCGGCATTGTTGAAAAGAATACCAGACTAAAGTCTCCGAAATGTTAGCTTGTTCTGTTTTTGTTAGAGGGATTGTAAATTGTTAGAGGGATTGTAAATTAAAGTTGATTTTCTGAATCTACAAAGAATAAAAAAAAAAGTTAATCTATCTAAAGAAAATATGGTTTGGTTTTATATATATTTTGCATAAACGAGGGTAAGTAAAAATATTATCCATATTTTCACCATAGCATTTCTTTCGTTTTATCGCACTGCGATTTCTTATGTGTGTTTATAGTTGGTAAAACTGTGGTCTCGTGCTGCTGTTACAATGTAAACATGGCCGCTACGCTAGCAGTATGCACCAAAGATTAACAAAGATCTGAATCTTCAGAATACATGTGACCTCATCGATGATAACTCATCGGTTCACCATTACCATCTATCGAACTTGCTGAATACTTTCGTCAGTGGTAGACGTCGATCTGTGTCATGTCCCCTTTCTTCGTAAGTCACTTCTTGTCCAGCCACTTTTAAATTTCTTGATCTACTCATACATACTTCTACGCTGTAGTGCACTGTCACCATACAGTGTTAAAAGCCTCCGATGAATTTCAGACCCTGACACACCTCCCTACAATAAAAATCAGATCACTGCTCTTTGTTCCTTCTTGGTGCACACCGTTAGCGAAGCGACCATGTTTATACCGTAACAGCAGAAATAGAACTGGCGCGATCAAGCCCAAACTTCGCTCACGTGACCACAATAGTACTAACTATAAGCGCGCATGAGCAGAAGACTGTGTGGCAAACTTAAATATATGTTATGGAAAAAGAGCGGATAATTTTCACCCTCCTATTCATAGAACCTATCCAAGAATACACGGAAGTAATCGTCTTCAATGATGCATACCCAGCTAACAAGGAACGTTCTTGTAAATTCGTATTTTGGTTGGGGGATTTGTGGCGTTGTAGTAACGTTACTGTCATGTTGCAATCAATCTTGACCTCACGTTTTCAATTGATTTGGAGAGACAATATATGCATCTCCTGCAATAAAAGTTGGTTCACTGTGTGGTGCAAGAATTTTTTTTCTCCTCAGAGTTAATCTTGCGCATTTACAAATCTACCATTCGTTTCTGCATGAATTCAAGCGCCCTACGAGGCTGGCATCCCGCTCCCACCCTTTCACTGTCGAAACTATTAAATGTAGCCGTCTCTTCTACTCCAATAGCTTCTAAAATCGAAACAGATGAGATATGGAAGCAGTATTCATACTGCTTCCATATCTCATCTGTTTCTCCTGCTATTCGCCTCGATGTTCTTGACAAAATCCAAAGAAGGATCAGGTAATGTAATTGATCCTGACCTGGCATCTCGACTCCAGTCACTTTCCCGCCGACGATATTCTATAAACATTTTCATGGCAACTGCTCTGACGAGGTTTTTTTTCATGGTGCCCCGACTACACGAATTTAAGCGTGCTGCTAGATTGTCATCTAGGTTCCATCGTTTACCCTTGAAATAGTTAAATGTAACCGCCACTTCTACTCCAACAGTTTCTCTTCTAAAACTTCCCGGCTGTGAAACTCCCTTCCGTTTACTTGTTTCCTCGATAACTACAATCGTCAAAAATTTAAATGCAACGCCAATCGCCATCTTCTATCTTCTTCAATCCCGTTCATCTTTTGTTCGTTCCTCAATCCTTGCTATACTGAGTCTTTTCTCTCATTTTCATTTCCTGTAGCCCCCCCCATACGTACTAGTCGCATTTCAGCATTGCTTGGGGGTAAAAGGACATTGGTGTAGCTGAAAAATTCCACACCGGTCAAATAGCATCAAAATATTTTTCTTCACTTAGCAATAATTATAAGAAGTAGATAATTTATTTTTGTGGATCCCTAATTTAGATGATGATAATGGCATCTAATATCTTGTTGGGCGTCGTTATCCCTTTTCTGTTGATGTGCTTGATCACGCCAGTTTTCGTGCTGCTGTTACAGTGTAAACATGGCCGCTAGCAGTGTGCACCAAAGTTGAACAAAGAGCTGAATCTTCAGAATACATGCGGCCTCATCGATGATGAATCGTGGATGCCACAAGGCATCGTATTTGCAACGTTATAAGCCATGCAATATTCTATCTTTACAAGAATCCAGAACAGATCGTAAATGAAGTATTGCAGTCATATCTGGACTGGATCTGCCCAGTTCCAACTTTCTTGTCTCGAGAGCGTTCAAAAGAATCTACGCGAATTTGTGGGCGATGAATTATTTTCCACTGCATAACCCCTTTCCAGCAGACGAAACGTTGCGTGCGTATCGCTGATTTATCGCTATTTCCACGACGTGTTCTGGTGAGCTACATTCCTTAGTCCCAACAGTCCTGACTTTTGCAAGTGGGACTCTCCATGTTTGCGTACACAATGGTGAATCATCCTCCTTCTCCTTGTATTCCAATAGTAAGAAGTAATTTCTACTCGGACAGAATTGCCGCTTTGTGTAACAGACCCCCAGCAGGATTTCTTCCCACTCACTAAAATCTTGACGGAATTAAATCTAGGGTTAACCGTTACCTTTCCTGCCTAAACCAATGATCATCATTTCTTGACTTTTCTTACGCTAATACAGCATCATGCAGTAACCCTCTACCTTGACTGGCTCTTGGGTGAACATTAGGATATAAAAAAGTAAAGATGATGGCAGGTGGGGAGTTTCGAACCAAACATTTTTGCAAACTCTATGCAACGTTGTAACAATGTCAATTTGTTAACTGGATATTTTTTTAATCATTTCACCCCAAGCAAGGTGATAATGCCACTGAGGTGCAAGGGTATAGTGGAAGTGAAAGGGAATGAAAAAAAGACTTTAGAAGCAACCAGAAGCTCAGTCTTAAACAGGAAACTAGGGAGAAACTTAGAGACCATGGAGAAGTGCGGACCGGACGATAGACGGATGTGTGTGTGTGTGTGTGTGTGTGTGTGTATTTGTGCGTGTGTGTGTTTGTGTTTAAGCACGGAGTTATTAATTATTACTACTAACAATATTACCAACTATAGACACACGTCGAAGATATCACCAACTTTTATTGAATCCATTCTGGAACTATCTAATGTATGTTTAACTAAAAGAACTGGTACGTTTGTAGAAAACGTTCCCAAATCAACATGCGAAAAACCAACAAAATGTTTTAGACACACATACATACGCACACATTCACAAATATAGATTATCATCGGAATACAGCAGAGACAAAATAAAATTATTATATACCTATGGTCTGGAGCCCCTGTTCTGGCATCTCGTCTACAGTCGCTCTCTCACAGACACGCCGTCGCACCTCTCTGTCTTTTTTACAAATACTTTCATGGTAATTGCTCCGAGGAGCTGCATTCGCTGGTTCCCAGACTTCATGAATTCAAGCGCCCTACGAGGCTGGCATCCCGCTCCCACCCTTACACTGTAGAAACTTTTAAATGTAGCCGTCTCTTCTACTCCAATAGCTTCATATCTCGCACCTCTCGCCTGTGGAACTCCCTTCCCTACTCTACGAGGAATTAAGGAATGTCCTTCGTATTCTTGCTGAATTCTGATTCCTGGAGAATTTTGCCTAGTTTCTTCAGGTCCGTTCCCAGTGCACAGATGACGACTGGCTCGACTGTCAATTTTATGTTCCACAATTTCCTCAGCTCTCTGGAAATTTTGCAATGACAATAATAATAATAATAAAAATAATATTATTATTATTGTTATCATTATTATTATTATTATTATTATTATTATTGTTGTTGCTTTTTGTTATTGTTCTTTGTGTGTTATGTTTCCTGCTTTGTATCCTGTAGAGTCGGGTTTCACTGGTTCCCAGACTTCACGAGTTCAAGCGCCCTACGAGGCTGACATCCCGCTCTCACCCTTTCACTGTCGAAACTCCTAAATGTAGCCGTCTCTTCTACTCCAATAGCTTCATGTCTCGCACCTCTCGCCTGTGGAACTCCCTTCCCTATTCCAGTTTCCCTGAGAGCTATACTCTCCAACTATTCAAATGTAATGTCAATCGACATTTCCAGTTGCCTTGATCTATCCACTATCCTTATCCTCATCACTCCTATCTGATCTTGCTCCAAATATTCTGTAACCGCTTGCGTCCTAGTTTTAAAAAAAAAAAAAACTTGCATAAAGCAATATTTGCAGTTTTTCAGTTAGGCTTGGAATCAGTTAATTTTTTGGAATTTCGAAGAGACGCGTCGACTCTCCCTTAATTCGGAACGCCATAAGTTATACTAACGTTTGTTTAACAAGTCGAATGCACGCGAAACCTGATTAACCAATGAAAATTGAACTCGAGGGAATAAACCCACTAAAATATTAATGGATTCAGATGATAGCAGTTTTCTTTTTTTCAAAGTGAGGTGTTGGTATATGAGTGCATTTATTCTCATTTCAAGTTTTTGGCTTTAATTGACATAAATTATATCGACCCAAAAATCCTGTGAAAAAATAACACGATAAAGAAAGCCAATAAAACAAATTCTTTATCTCAGAAGTGAAAGACTCAAAATTAGATTTTTTTTTTGCCTTGATTTTATCGCAATTATTCAGCGCGTCAGAAATACTGAAAAATATCATATTTGACAATTAGGCTCCAAATTAATTCAATCAAAGAAACGACAAAATGGCGACATTGATACAGCAGTGTACTGTGCAAAGAATTTGGTTTCGATATCTTAGACGACGAAAAGCACAAAGCTGGAGAACATACTTTCGATCCCAAGATCGACCACCCTATCCGTCCAAGAAGCCAGACTGAAATACTAGCGAATAAAGCGACAAAAGAAGATATTATGGCAATACCACGATTTTCTCCGGGAAATTAGAATTGGAATCGAATTGGTAATAATAGCGAATAAAGGGACAAAAGAAGGTATTATGGCAATACCAAGACTTTCTCCGGTAAAATGGCATTCGAATCGAATTGGTAATAATATCGAATAAAGCGAAAAAAGTAGGTATTATGGCAATACCAAGACTTTCTCCGGGAAAATGGAATTAGAATCGAATTGGTAATAATAGCGAATAAAGCGAAAAAAGTAGGTATTATGGCAATACCAAGACTTTCTCCGGGAAAATGGAATTAGAATCGAATTGGTAATAATAACGAATAAAGGGACAAAAGAAGGTATTATGGCAATACCAAGACTTTCTCCGGGAAAATGGCATTCGAATCGAATTGGTAATAATAGCGAATAAAGCGAAAAAAGAAGGTATTATGGCAATACCAAGACTTTCTCCGGTAAAATGACATTCGAATCGAATTGGTAATAACAGCGAATAAAGCGAAAAAAGTAGGTATTATGGCAATACCAAGACTTTCTCCGGGAAATTGGAATTGGAATCGAATTGGTAATAATAGCGAATAAAGCGAAAAAAGAAGGTATTATGGCAATACTAAGACTTTCTCCAGGAAATTGGAATTGGAATCGAATTGGTAATAATAGCGAATAAAGCGAAAAAAGAAGGTATTATGGCAATACCAAGACTTTCTCCGGTAAAATGACATTCGAATCGAATTTAATAATAGCAAATAAAGCGAAAAAGAAGGTATTATAAATGGCATTCGAATCGAATTGTTAATAATAGCGAATAAAGCGAAAAAAGAAGGTATTATGGCAATACCAAGACTTTCTCCGGGAAATTGGAATTGGAATCGAATTGGTAATAATAGCGAATAAAGCGAAAAAAGAAGGTATTATGGCAATACTAAGACTTTCTCCAGGAAATTGGAATTGGAATCGAATTGGTAATAATAGCGAATAAAGCGAAAAAAGAAGGTATTATGGCAATACCAAGACTTTCTCCGGTAAAATGACATTCGAATCGAATTGGTAATAATAGCGAATAAAGCGAAAAAAGAAGGTATTATGGCAACACCAAGGCTTTCTCCGGTAAAATGACATTCAAATCGAATTGGTAATAATAGCGAATAAAGCGAAAAAAGAAGGTATTATGGCAATACTAAGATTTTCTCCGGGAAATTGGAATTGGAATCGAATTGGTAATAATAGCGAATAAAGCGAAAAGAAGGTATTATGGCAATACCAAGATTTTCTCCGGTAAAATGACATTCGAATCGAATTGGTAATAATAGCGAATAAAGTGAAAAAAGAAGGTATTATGGCAATACTAAGATTTTCTCCAGGAAATTGGAATTGGAATCGAATTTAATAATAGCGAATAAAGCGAAAAAAAGAAGGTATTATGGCAATACCAAGACTTTTCCGGTAAAATGACATTCGAATCGAATTGGTAATAATAGCGAATAAAGAGAAAAAAAAAGAAGGTATTATGGCAAACACAAGGCTTTCTCCGGTAAAATGACATTCGAATCGAATTGGTAATAATAGCGAATAAAGCGAAAAGAAGGTATTATGGCAATACCAAGACTTTTCGGGAAATTGAATTGGAATCGAATTGGTATAATTATGAATAAACGAAAAAGAAGGTATTATGGCAATACCAAGATTTTCTCCGGTAAATGACATTCGAATCGAATAGGTAATAATAGCGAATAAAAGCGAAAAAAAGTAGGTGTTATGGCAATACTAAGACTTTCTCCAGGAAATTGGAATTGGAATCGAATTGTTAATAATAGCGAATAAAGCGAAAAAGAAGGTATTATGGCAATACAAGACTTTCTCCGGTAAAATGACATTCGAATCGAATTGGTAATAATAGCGAATAAAGCGAAAAAAGAAGGTATTATGGCAACACCAAGGCTTTCTCCGGTAAAGTGACATTCGAATCGAATTGGTAATAATAGCGAATAAAGCGAAAAAAGAAGGTATTATGGCAATACAAGACTTTCTCCGGGAAATTGGAATTGAATCGAATTGGTAATAATTGCGAATAAAGCGAAAAAGAAGGTATTATGGCAATACTAAGACTTTCCAGGAAATTGAATTGGAATCGAATGGTAATAATAGCGAATAAAGCGAAAAAAAGAAGGTATTATGGTAATACTAAGACTTTCTCCGGGAAATTGGAATTGGAATCGAATTGGTAATAATAATGAATAAAGCGAAAAAAAGAAGGTATTATGGTAATATAATTTCTCCGGGAAATTGGAATTGGAATCGAATTGGTAATAATAGCGAATAAAGAAAAAAAAGAAGGTATTATGGCAATACCAAGATTTTCTCCGGTAAAATGACATTCGAATCGAATAGGTAATAATAGCGAATAAAGCGAAAAAAGTAGGTATTATGGCAATACTAAGACTTTCTCCAGGAAATTGGAATTGGAATCGAATTGGTAATAATAGCGAATTATTATGGTAATACTAAGACTTTCTCCGAAAATTGAATTGGAATCGAATTGGTAATCTAGCGAATAAAGCGAAAAAAGAAGGTATTATGGCAATACCAAGACTTTCTCCGGTAAAAATGACATTCGAATCGAATTGGTAATAATAGCAAATAAAGCGAAAAAAGAAGGTATTATGGCAATACCAAGACTTTCTCCGGGAAATATGGAATTGGAATCGAATTAGTAATAATAGTAAATAAAGCAAAAAAAAAAAAAAAAAAATTAAAAGAAGAGTACCTTCCAGTTGGATATCTTTGGTGGATCAGAGAAGAACGTCGTGAAATTATGGTAATACTAGTCTTTCTCCGGGAACTGAAAAAGCCACGGATTACGAAGTTTAGAGTCTCGGACGTGAAACTGGAATTAGAATCGACATTGGATAATTTGAAATTCCGAGGAAAAGTTGAGATTGCAACAAGCAGGATAATGACGAAATCAGCAAAGATACTGAGAATGGTGCTAAAGAATTCATGGAATTTGTCACTCACTCATTAGCGATTACCACAAGACATATGGCATGAAAATGTAAAAAGGAAAAATACCCTGATATTAAACCAGGCATGGCTATACAGGTTTCTGATCTTAATTGATTGGAGGCGTTAAAATGTGTATGTTTTGACTTGGTGTATTAAGATGGACTGTAGTGAAAACCTTGTTCAGTATCAGATTTGCTTGTCAGTTGCTTGATCTTGACCATTTGATAATGTTCCCTAGGATCAAACGCACCGCGGAATTCAGTTCATGACCGGAAGTAGTGGGTCAGTATTATGAGAGAGTGCCAGGAGTGTCTTTTTTTATTTTGAAGCATGAGGCAGTCATGGAGACTTGGTAGTCTTATTTGAGTACTTGGGAGCACTCTCAGTCGGAGGTATTTCTAACTGCCCCTCCAGTATGGTCAAGCGCTTCTTTTATCGAAACCTATCGACATATCGCGTAAACCTAGCTATGATGCATTTGCTTCGCATACACTTATTAGACTGCTGATTTTCCCAGCGTAGCATAGATGTGGCATATAGTCGAAAGTATATGGCAGCCAATTAGGATCGAACTCAATACTCAGTCGTAATTTTTCTAACGAGTCTAGTGTGCTAAACATTACACCACCGTTTTCTATGATTTTCTAATCATAGCTTAGATGTGGCACAAGAACGAATGTATGAGGCACCCAGTGAGAATCGAACTCATTACTCAGTCGTAATTGATCTTGCGAGACAAGCTTGCTAACCATTACCCCAAGTCGAGGTGTCCTAAAAGATTTTCTAAGTATCGCTTAGATGTGGCACAAGAACAAATGTATGAGGCAACCAGTTAGGATCGAAATCTCTACCCAGTCGTAATTGATCTTGCGAGACAAGCTTGCTAACCATTACACCAAGTCGAGGTTCCCAAACCCTTATCATGAGCTATGTTGGTCTTTATATAGTTTTACTTCTATCGTCTATGGCATGTTGCTCTCTCACGCAATAATAATAGTCCAATATAATACGACAATTTCCATGCTTTGGATAATGCTACGTTTTTAAGAATCAGGTAAGACTATAACTTTATCGGTCACCGTGTAACTGAACCCAAGATTCGACTAAAGGAAAGGGAATACTGATAAGAGATCCGCGCTGATTGGAAAAAGTTAGGAAAAACAACTTCACGCCGCTGAATCGAAGAGAAGAGAAAAGAATATCAGTATGAATAAGGAATGACAAGAGTGATCGATGGATTGGGTATTGATTAGATGGATAGATTAAAGAGCAAAACACGAAAATCCAGGCCGAGATATGGGGTCGCTTCTTGTGGTTTTGTTGAGTAAAACGGAGATAAGAGTTTCAAGTTGTTGGTTTGGATCTTATGAACCTTGGACGATCTCTTTGGGTGGCGTTTGGAATCTGGACAAGGGAGGGACTAGTATTGGGTTTTTTTCTCAATACCTTATGCCTACTCGATAAAGGCACTTGCAAATACTCATTCACACACACGTGTGTGTGTGTGTGTGTGTGTGTTTACCAAATTCTATCATCGCTCGCGTCCATAGATACTTAGGTAAGGTGCAGAGTTATTTATTCTAGTAATCCAATGTACACCCACTACTGTGTAGATATCTATCTATATATCTATCTATCTATCTATTGTATCCTTATTCTTTCTTTCTTTCTTTCTTTCTTTTCCATCCTGATTCTATCTATCTATCTATCTATCTAATCTCTTCAAATCTCTCCATATATATACACAGAAACTCTCTCTTGTTCTCTCTCTCAGACACACACACACAGAAACACACACACACACAGACATATATATATATATATATATATATATATATATATATATATATATATATATATGACAAAGGGTTTAATAATTAGCAAGTTTTATTCCGTTTATCGTCTAATTAACTTTAAATTAATTAATCAAATTAATGCGGAACATATTTAACTCATAATGCATGGCGTCCAAACTTTTTAGAGAAGGAGTTACAGAAAACTTTAAAATTTGCCAATCCTAGGATTACCATTTAGCCAGCAAAATAGATTAGGCAAAAAGAGCTAACATTTTAAGCACACTTTATGTAGGAAGGAGTTAATTTCGTTATTAATCTTCTTCTTCTTCATCTTCTTCTTCTTAATAATAATAATAATAATAATAAAAATACCATAATGTGACACTATTTAGCGGTCACGTGAAAATTCAAAGCGAGAAATAATTAAGGCGAGAAGCTATCACGAAAGACATACTGAGCGATGTTTTATTTTTTTAACAAAGAAAAGTGGTAAAGATTTTATTTTCAATTGCAAAAAAAAAGTTTTTTTTCGCAGAAGATAGGAAATTCGTAAGATCTTGGATCTGTCGGAATTAATTTATGTTATGACGCGGCGAATAAAAGATAACAATCTGCCCATGGCAATAATGAAAATGTCAAATTGGTCAAGTGGCCTACAAAACAGAATGCTGAAAGATAATCGTAATCAGGTCAATGATGCGACCGAGAAAAAGATCATCTGGGACCACCCCCAAAGAAAAAGGAAGGGAAAAGAGAAAAAGGGAAAGAATAAAACATTAACTATCTTTCAGAGATATCATTTGGCTTTGGAGAGACACCTGTTTTATATCCAGACCTGGACATGATAAAAGTTTGTTGCCGGGACAGATCGCTGGCGACAGGGTGCGAAGATGTCCAGTTGACCACCCATTTGACGCTTGGCGAAAATCTCGTTGATAAATTCCAGATGACATTCGGTTAAGATAGAGATTAAGGACCACACTACGAGTCGTAGGGGTCTGGTCGAGGAAAAGAAAGAAAAGAAAAGGAAGATAATTTTTTTCCTTTGAGCGATAATTTTAAACTGAGGCCTGACTAGCCACACTCACGCTGCCGAGCGTTCATTGGCTGAGTGGTGGCGTGAGCGGTGGGCGAAGGTAAACATATGAGAAGTGGGGAAGCTTGTTGACTCCTTTGAGGGGATTGGTGTGAGATACCACTATAAGAAAGAAGAGAAACCTGTTGGTGTGAGATACCAATATGAGAAAGGAAGAATTTGGGAGGGCGATTCCCTTAAGAATCCCTCTAAAACAAAAAATAATGGACTTCCAAAAATGGAAAGTGATAAATTTTCCTGTCCGAAAACAAAGAAAATCCTTATTGTGAATTTAGAATTATCGAGGAACCCAAACCACGACAGGCCCACACCCGGTTTGGGTCGGCGTCCATGTAAACGGAGTAGACAGCGGCAATTGGGGAGAGTAGCAGAGTTCTGGAGAGTTGGGGAGACGCGGAGAGACGCAGACGCAGACAGAGTTGAGCTGTGAGTTCGCAGACCAGCCTCGCAGGAAGCTGACTGAAAGATCCACGCATTCCGACTTCTAACCAAAAACAATATATTTTTGAAGAACGACCAGTTATTGAAAAACAACTTAAGATATTAAGACTCGCCTATCAAACGCAAAGTGTCACGTATCCATATTAGCGGTTTGGGAGAAAGACGCAGTCCTGTATTCAGCAACCAGATATAAAAATATTTGTTATTCTTTTTTTTAACACATTTGAACCTTTTGAGTTGTTACTTTATTTTCTTTTACATATACTTGCGCGGTGTCACCTTTGCTCGAATTCGGCTCGCATTACGGCCCGGCGACTGATTGATTTCGTCTACCTAAGATCAAATCACAACGTGGGTAGGTTAGACTAGAAATCAAAGCAGTTCCTTTGGTAACCAGACGTTGGAGGCGAGCTGGGAACGATAAAGCTGATACCGAATCTAACCAGATTCCTATCCGATTCAGCCAAGGGTTAGAACGTCACATTTGGTGCCGTGACAACAGGATCACGTCACATTTGGCGCCGCGACCAATACCAAGTAACATTGGTCGTCACAGGATAGCATAGCACGGGGGTCAGAGAGAGGCCGGGGTGACGTCACAATAATGAGTCAGTAAAATAGTTTTGAAAAGCATACAACTTTCAATTTAAAAGCGATTCTGCGAAATACAGAGGCTGGCACTAAAATGTTGGTTGTCGTTGATTCGCTTTTTTCACGGATTATCAACCCTTTGCGGGTTATTTAAAACCAGGAAATATTTTAAAGTTGCAAGAATTTGTTTTTGGAGGTAATGATTTAGTGGTACAATTCTTACAAATTAATTGATAGCTTAGGAAGATGATGTCTCACCATACATTTCAAAAGGGTAAGTAAAATAACGAAGCAAACAGGGATTGGAACTCGGCTCTCCGATTAACAATTCAGAGCCTTAAACTATTATACCACACACACATACAAGCTTATAGCACCTGGTATTCCCAAGCGGTCACCAATTTATGTTCTGATCAGGCTCGACGTTGCTTAACTTCGGTGATCAACGTTTCTTAACTTAACGATATATATATATATATATATATATATATCCATCGCTACACAGGAATTACCATGTTTCAAAAACAGAAGCTAAAAACTTAGATTTTAATTATAGAAATTAAATTAAATTAAAGTAACTGGTACTGTTTCATTTAAACGCGAATTTTGGAATAACTTATTTTGAAATTTACGGAACTTTATTTATGAATGTATGTCCTTATAAAACTCCGTAAATTTCAAAATATGTTATTCCAAAATAAGTTATTCCAAAATTTAGTCATTAATATGAGTGTAAGTCAAGTCATTTTAACATTGAACATTAGCTTGACTTTTACACTAAAATCATAGCCAAAACTGCTGAAAGAGAAAAGAAAGTTGTAAATTTAAAGTGGAAGATGGATCAATGAGAGATAGCCAAGCAGCTGGAAATTTTCCACAAGCAATGCTCCAAAAGACTCTTGATACTAATGAAGGTGTTTTAAGTGCAAAGAAAAACGGAAGGCCACAAAGATTAGACAAGAGAGATGGAAAGAAAGATTGTGAGTTTCTCGGTAGGCAATGCAAAATCAACAGCCACGCAACTGAGGAGTGAATACAACCTTAACAGTAAGATTTCAGTTGATATGGTAGGCAGTGTTTTACAAAAAAAAAACAAAAAAAAAACAACTTAAACGGGCGTATAGCCGCAAAAATA
>CAHIKZ030005067.1:1835000-1897500 GCA_903632075.3 Acanthosepion pharaonis
ACTTTTAATCAGCAATAACAAACCGAGAAACGGGTTATTCAAGGTAAAATATTGTTCAATATGAAGAAATAAAACAAATAGTATGATTTAATATTACATGAAACTCAAGGTGTAGATTAAACATTTTTATTTGAATTATTCACACATATATATATATATATATTCACACACACACACACACACACACACACACACACATATATATATATAATCATTTATTCGAAAATTATAGCAAAGATGTTATAAAATTATTTATTAACTGAATGTGAAGACTACGCTGTGTATCTGGCGTGATGAGAAAGTTTTATTATTAATATTATTTGCAAAATACAGTCAGTACATTGTAGTCGCGTTCATAGTTGATGTTATAGCCACTTGGCTTTTTCTCTTTTATTATTTGTGCTTCCATTATTTTTAGCCTTTTTTATATTTGTATTTTCTACAAGTATGTTGCGGATGGAGTTTGGTAAGTTTCTATGTGTGTTTAAATGAGTCCTAATTGAGCTATGGTCTCACACACACACACACACACACATATATATATGTGTGTGTGTGCGTTTGCTTGCGTGTGGCTGTGCATATTAAATATGTTAATTTCATATTTTTTCAGTGTCATATATTTACATATTTTGTATGTCTTAAAATGCAAGTGATGAATATTATATCTGTCAACATATATATATATATATATATATATATATATATATATATATATATGTATGTATGTATAAATATATTTATATTTGCTTATTATATATGCCTCATATATGACATATATACACGTGTGTGTGAAAGTTCTTGTGTCCGTATTAAGTCCTTCTATCACTCTTTTCTCTGCGTGTATATATATATATATATATATATATATATATATATATGTGTGTGTGTGTGTGTGTGTGTGTGTGTGTGTGTGTGTGTGTGTGTGTATGCTAGTGCAAGTCTGTGTGTGCGTGTCATTCATGAATATTAACTATAAAAGACAAACAGAGGCATTGATTTCAAAATGTCCTTTTTTATTTAAAAATCTTGAGTGCCATCAGCCGAGTCAGATATTACACGTTTTACGTCGTTTTTTTATGCGTTTGATTTGCATATGATTTACATGGGATTTAATGCTGCTTTTATTCAGCACAATTATTGGAATCGGAATAAAGAGACGCCAAAGAAAAAGAAAAGGAAGAAGATCGTTGTGAACAAGTTCTGATGAGATACAATCGCAAAATTCATAGTTTCTGGAAAGGTCATTCGATGTTCGAAGTAGATATTCGCTATTCAGAAGTATAAATCATGTAAGGCATTTGGCTACTAGTACTAATACTATTAGTATTACTAATATTACCACTAGTAATACCACTACTAGTACCAACTTTAGTCGTAGTAGTGATAGCAAGAGTATTACTAGTCGTAGTATTAGTTACACCAATAGCATTAGTATTATTACTATGATATTGCCACTACTACGACTATTAGTATTACTAATACTACTATTATTGCTACTATCACTAGTAATACTGTTACTATCACGACTACGACTATTGGCATTACTAATACTACCACTACTATTGCAAACTAGCACTAATATTAGGAATAATAATACTACTACTATTATTATTACTCTTAAAGCTAGTGCTACCACTACTAATGCTACTAACCTTACTACTATTGGCATTACTAATACTACCACTACTATTCTTCCTACTACCGCTAATATTACTTCTATTATCACTACTACTACTAAAGCTGGTACTACTAATTCTAATAACTACTATTGTTATTACTAACCTTAGCGCTATCAGTACTAATTCTGCTACTATCAGTAGTACTACTAAAACTGATATTACCATTACTACTAATCTGTTAATCCTACTAATTTACGCGCAGATACCCTAGAAAAAGACATGAATTCATTTATTTTATCCATTAGCTATGGATCGGATAACAGGACAGATTGGATCCTTTAGCCTTGGTTGGCAACCAGACTTTCGTGGAAAGAAATGGCAACCCACTGCGGGTAAAATCCTTTATCTAGTCAGTGAAGAATCAAAAGAGACATGATCGACTGTGTATCACGTATGGCACTTGACTGACTGAGCAGGATTCAGCCATTATTACGTCTGCTACTACTACTACCGTTTCTATTATTACAGCTGCTACCATTAGAAAATACATCGGAGGAAACAAATATTCGTACATATAGAAATTTTTAATTTGTTGTATTTTTAACTAAGGGATAAACATACTTATATAATTAACTGTACACATATGCATAATAACATTTTGCGAATTTGCCAATTCTTTACCTCAAGCCATGATGAAAACCTTCTTGCATGAATATTAAATTACAGAATGTTCTGTTTTATTTTTTATGCTAAAAATAACTACTGATAACATTATTAGAACATTCTAGAATATTCCATTTGAAGAGTATTAAAGCAATTTAAAAGTTTGAAAATCTGAAATTTACATTGTACGAATAATTTTTTACCCATTAAAATGAATAAATGAGATTTATTTCTATTAAATCATTTTTTTTTCATTTTTCTATGCATATATACTCATTATGCATTTGTATAGAGTTAATTATATAAAAAGTATGTTTATTCATTAATTGAAAATATAATGAATTAAAACTTTTCATGTGTACGAATATTTGATCCCCACACCCCGTATATATACAGATGTTATGGGCTCCCACCAAAAATCAAGTTGACCTGAGTCTGGCTAGCTGATCTTGCCTCTGAACTAGCTCTAACAGCTGAACGCGGGAGAACTGGTTTGTATTATTCAATATCCCCAACATCAAGCTAGTAACATATCGTCATCACAGAGCAGATCCTGAATTTTTGCCTATCATAATGAATGTTTGATCTCTCAAGAGGGTCCTTGGCTTGAAAGTCTATTTATTGGGACACAAGTTCACCCAGAACTCAAGTGGAACTCTAATATACGATTCGTCCGTAAATATCTCTATCTATAAAAGGCAGGACGTGTGTGTGCAACGAATGCACGGCCGCAATTTTCGACAGAATTGCACCAAAATTTACATGCACATGCTCCAAGTTAGCGGGAAGGCCAAGACCGACTTTGCATTTCCCAAATCCCATCGATAGTGGAAATAATCGATTATTTCATTCTTCTACGGCAGTTTTTATGTAGTTTGCGGCCATTTTCTACTGGCCAGAGTGAGAGCCTATAGCTGGCTGCCACGAATAGGCAGGAAGATTCTATTGGGCAGCATGAGAGCCAACAGATGACTGACACGAATGTTAACTATCATGCTAGCATGCAAAAAAAAACAAAAAAAAAAACATATCGATAGCTGCATTCGTCACACATGGGAAAAATTTAAATCTGCATAGCACTTTACTCCAAATGGCTCATTCGCTTGCTTAAACTCAACGTTGATTGTGATTCCGCAGAACTGGGTTGGGTGTGAAAAAGTATTTGTTGTTAAAATTCTTTTTTGATTCGGTTTTTCCAGTTATGAGTCCTTTTTTAAAGCTGATCGTTTTGTGTTCATTTTGTTTAGTTCTTTTTTTCGTAACAGATTTAATGTTTAGTATAGCTTTAGAAAAATTTTGCAGTGTGAGATAGACAAGAAGCAAGGCATGTAGCAACACCAGCTTTGGAAAAGGGCCCTCCTTTAAAGGCAAGGAAGGGCAAAAATATTTTAAGTCAAGTGATAGTGATTGCTGTATGAGTCGTACGAGTTTTGAATCAACGCCGGGCCATGCTGCTAGTACTGAATAATATGATCGACATATTCAGAAAATACCTGACACTTCCTACTATGCTCTATCTTTGCAAGAGCGAAGATCTGACCCAAAATAGAGTACTGATGCCATACAACTACTGGAGCTGACCAATCCTCACATTTCAGTCTTGATAGAGTTCAAAACTATTTACGTAACCTTGTGGGTGATTAAGTATTTCCCACCCTATTACCCCTTTCGACACAGATGGAACGTTCCAACCCTCTTGAAACTCCGTCGCTATTTCCACGGCAAAATTGAAAGAGAAAATAGAACTGTACATATATAGGAACAAATGGGATCCCCCAAAAAAAAAAAAAAAATATCTTTTTGGAACAATTTATACAACAACTGAAATACATTCAGCAAGAAATCGGCACGAATTTATACAAAACAAAAAAAAAAAAACATTTAAAGAAATTATATATATATATATATATATATATATAGTGCCTCGCTAAAGTTTAGGATTAAGAAATGAAATATTCTGGCATTTAGAAATTTCATATTTTTATTTGTTAATAATTTACGGGGGAGCTGAATTCTAATTACGGTCAGGTTCGTTACCCACACTCACTCGCAAATTCTCTAGGACAAAAGCATTAATTCTTCTCCTTCCACTAAATATGGATTAAATGGGAGAACGTGTATCTGGAAAAATGATGATCATTCTGACCTCGCAAAAGAAAGAATTATTCTTACACTTCAAAATATAATTCGGCTTTAAATAACCCACAACGTGTTAATAAACCATAAAAAATAATAAAAAAAGTAGTTAATCTAATATTCTCATGCAAAAAAATAAAGAAAAAAGAATTATTTTTACAATCCAAAATATGTTTTGGCTTTAAATAACCTACAATGAGTCGATAAGCCATAAAAAAAAACATCAAAATGTAGTTAGTGTAATATTCACCTGCAAAATATTAAGAAAAAGAATTATTTTTAAAATCTAAAATATATTTCGGCAAAGTGTTGATAAACCATAAAAAAATTAATGTAAAATTCACTTGTACAAACAGAAAGAAAAAATATATTTCGGCAAAGTGTTGATAAGCCATAAAAAATAATTAATGTAAAATTCACTTGAAAAAAAAAAGAAAAAAAAATATATTTCGGCAAAGTGTTGATAAGCCATAAAAAATAGTTAATGTAAAATTAACTTGTAAAAGAAGAAAGAAAAAAATATCTTACAATTCTAAATACGTTTCAGCTTAAAAAAAAACTGACAGGTTGATAAACCGTAGAAAATGAATAAATAAATAAATGTGAATTATTTATATTTTTTTTTTCATGCTAGGAGAAGATTTACACAATTTTTATATAATTGCTTTAGTTATAAAAAATGATTGCTTGGGCGGCATCCATTTTTCATTTCACAGAGACGACCGACACTTTTGACAGTATTTTCCATAATAGCCATTAATAACTGGATGCCACTCTCGAATTTCTACACGTATATTCTCTTTAATCTGCTGAATGTCATGCACCAACAGCACTTCGTATATATACAGATGTAATTCGTTCCTTACTCTGAGATATAGTTACATCTGCGACATTCCCAATGGGCCAGAACCACTGCATATTGATTTGCTTGATTCTACTTCAACCCAGTCCACTGCCTTTTCACGATGAATCAGCGATCTGACTGAGAAAGTGAACCCCCGGATTGTAGCAGCTCACTTCTTTACATACCGTGTCCTCTCAGGACGTCGGCGATCATGGCCCTCCACATCCTTTTACTCAAACTCATTATGTATCTTATCCATTGTCCCTCTTGCCCGCTATCTACCCCGTGAGTATCAGATTTGCCAAGCCCCACTTCCTCATTATATGCCCCCGAAATCTCAACTGTCTCTTCCTGATGTTAAATATTAGTTTACTTTTTGTTTCTATTTTCTCCAAAACATTGTCACTACTCATATGTTCGGTCCATGCTATCCTCAACATCCTTCTGTAGAACCACATTCGTGTTGTTTCAAGTCCCTTCTTCATCTTTGAGGAGTCTATTCAGCATTCACTGCCATACTGTCGAACAATCGTGGTCAAGATAAACACTCAGTTGTAGAGCAAGCTGAGTGAATACTAATTCAACATTGAGAAAGAGAGCTATTTATGGTGCAATGGAGCATCTCATTATGCTAAAGTGGGATAGTCCATTGCTTGGGCTGTGATCGGCTGCTGGTACCTGAGTGGAAGTATTTCTATATAAATACTAGCATGATTTCTCAGTTAGTTTGCAGGGTTTGTATTAAGTTACAACCTGCTTTATTTTTGTCTGCCAGCTGGACGCTAGTTGGGACTCTTACGCCGGTAAGTGATTTTTATTATTGTTATTCTACACATACAAGAGGAGAGATATCATATAAGTCAATTACTGGCCCAAATTGTTAAAACACTAACGCAAACAACGTTTTCTGGATCTGAAATGTTGGCACGGTGTTCTTTGAGTGAGACTCATTGATTGATGGAATTTCAAATAAAATTCTGCGATTTTTTTTTCTTCAGTTCTTGAATTTTCTGTGGGGGATTATGAAATATGAATTTATATTTGGAAAAGAAGAAGTAAACATGTTCAGAATATTCCTGTTACATATGACCCAGTGCCTCTGCTATTCACCTTGAACATCTTGATAAAATCCAAAGAAGAATCAGCAATATTATTGGTCCTGATATGGCACCTCAGCATCAGTCAATTTCCCATCGCCGTAAGGTTGCCTCTCTGTGTCTTTTCTATAAATACTATCTCGGCAATTGTTCGGATGATCTCTTCATGTTTGAATTTAAGTGCAGTACTAGACTGGCATCAAGATCTTATCAATTTACAGTTGAGCTGGTTTGATGTAGCCATAAGTTCTATGCCAACATTTTTCTTAACCATAAGAAAGTGACTCATTGCGCCATCTTGGACTAATGTTCTCAGCTGACTCAAAGTAGAAAGATTATATTGAATCCATTGTTAGGTCAGCTGCTAAGAAATTTGGTTCACTGTATCGGGAAGGATAATTTTTCTCTCCAGAATCTTAGAAATGTATCTAAAAGTATACAATTTACCCATGCTTAGAATATTGTTGCCACATATGGTGCAGTTCCGCTGCTGTTGACCTTGAACTTCTTGAAAAAACCCAAGAAGAATCAGCAATATTACTTGTCCTGATCTGGCCTCTCAGCTTCAGTCAATTTCCTACCGCCGTAAGGTTGCCTCTCTGTGTCTTTTCTATAAATACTATCACGACAATTGTTCGGATGAGTTCTTCACCCGAAATTAGGCTTGTTTAGGGCTGTTTTTGTATTTTTAGTTTTTTTTTCTTTTGCATAACTTAGCTAAGGTCTGTATTATATGTTTTATATTTCCAAGCGCTTTCGGCTATACCTTTAGCCATTATCAAGGATGATTCAATTTTCAGCTTAGTTGAGTGTGTGCGTTCTATGTATGTATCAGTGTGTGGTAGGGATGTTTTTAATTTCCGAATACGGTTAGCACATTGTGGCTTTGTTCATAGTTAATATTGTTAAGAGTTGGCTTTTTCTTTTTTATTATTAGAATTTGATAGTTGTGTATTTAAGCTTAGCAATAAAAAAAACAGAAATTATTAACAAACAAACTTCCTTTATGCATATTTCATTAAAAACGACAGACAAGTTGACTTTTACTTATGGTTGAGCGGAATGTTTTTATTTAATATTTCTTGTGTTCTGACAAGTAAAACATTTGGACAGTTCTTACACACCATTTGTCCAGAAAAGAAAGCTCTTGTCAGAACACAAGAAAAATTAAATAAAAAGCTCAACCGTAGTACCTTGTCTGTCGTTTTTAATGAAACATGCATAACAGAAGGATTGCTGCCTAAATACACAACTATATATATATATATTATATATATATATATATATATACTTTAAAAATCAGGAGGTCAATTAAAATACGCGACCTTGGTTTTTGCCTGACGGTCTCTTCGGGCGATATTTTAGAAAAATGTACATCTTAACGCTTTATTTCTATACAACCACAAAGAACGCTACACAATTATTTTTGAAAAATATATTTACAGAGACATGACAGAAACCAGGTGCAATGTGTGGCATAAGGTCCCCCAAACGACCCTCCGTAGATTTTGAATTCAGAACTGTCCTTCTCCTAGACCAGTTGCCATCCAAGGAAGTGGGCGTGGAGAAGAAAGAAGAAGAAAAAAACAAGGTTAAAGAAAAGAAGAGGAACAGGAATGTAAATGTATTGTAAATTTATACAGTAAAGAAGAAGAAAAGCAAATATGTAACTTAAATGTAAAGGAGGATAGGGAGGCGAGTGTATCTTAAGATAACAGTGGGGTTTTAAATTAGTTATTTTTTTATCCAGCATCATATTCATTTAATATTCATATATATATATATATATATATATATATATATATATATATATATATATATATATATATTGGAACCTACCACCCCTCTTGAAGATGAACTCGTCTACAAACAAGGACGTCAACCAGTGGCATGTCAAAAGACAGAGTCGGAGAAGTTCTGGGCTGAGTTAGATATAGACTACTCAGGCGATTTCTGTACCAACTTACCAACCGAATAAACCCCATTTTATTGTTACATGTTATTTGGCGTTTGTCTTTATTAACCCCAAATTAACATCATAACATATATATGAGGGCAAGGACTTAAAATTTCAGGTTTTTGGTTTAAAAGATTTTTGGGATCCAGAAATATTCGCTAATTTCTCATGTTGGTATATTTTTCAAATGTGGGCATAATTGTTATATGGTCTTACTATATATATTATATATATATATATATTTACTTGTGAAGAAAAAATAGTGTCAATTATAAAGTACACTTACAAAATAAGCCAAATTAAAAAGCGTCAGTAGGTCACGATGTTTAAAGACCTGCATTCACAGACAAAAGAATAGTCCAAAACTTGCATGCATGATAGATAAAAGTAAATCTGGAAGAAAAAAATACAATATGCAAATAATTACACAAACAAATAACATGCTTAATTAAAATTAATTCAATGGACATTTATGAGTTAACAAGACAAAAAATTCTACCTGATCTTTCTGCCAGGTGTTGGTGGTTGCTTTACTGACATAGCAGCTAGTATTTGGTTATTCAATGTCAAATATAATAATTATAGGTTAAATAATCACAATGAATTTCGAAAGTACTGCTCGGCAGCTATCAACATACCGCGTAAAGTTATTCACGTTCTAAGGAGATTTTTACCAGTTCGACTATCGCTTTCTTCAATGGACTCTCCTGTCGTTTTCGACGAATGAGCATCAAGCAATTCGGTTCCTAGAAACTGACGTCAGACGACTCGCACGGATCATTCCATTATTGTGGTGAAGGCTTTCTGCAAAACCAACCTCACTTTATGAAGAGCCGAATACAGAAACCAGGTGCACCGTGTGCCATAAGGTCCCCAAAAGACCCTCCGTAGATTTTGAATTCAGAATTGTCCTTCTAGACCAGTTGCCATCCAAGGCTACAGAACCCAGACTGTCCTGCTATTTGCACATAGCTGGGGGTAGAGAAGAAGATTCATACATTTCCCAGGGGTATTAGCACGTAAGTGAATGTAATGTGTTCGACTTGAATTGGAACTCGGCTCTCCGATTCCTCAATCCGCTATCCATGACACCACCTTGCCTCTTATCGCTTTCTTCAAGTACAACAAAAATAAAGAAATCACAATGAACTACTAGAAAGGTTGACATAAGTCTGGTTTTAAGCAGGGCCAAAAAGTTTTTGAAAAAATGGTGGTAAATTTGATACATAGACCGAAAATTGTTCTATCGCCAAAAGATGTCAGAAAAGATGTCAGAAAATTGTAAAAAATCCTGCAAACTTCGCTACGGTCCCTTCCCAAATAAAGAAAACGGAATTAAGTAGTTTCATTTAAAATACGTTTTCATGGACGTGTACTGTGATTTTAAAGTATCAAGAAACATTTCTGAGATATTTATTGCTTGATTTTTTAGATTTTTTTTAAAGATATCAACCCTTTGTAAGTTACGTACAACTGAAACATATTTAGGATAGGCCGAGCCTAATTACAATACCCAGTGTTACCAAACAGTCCCCCTTCTAAGTGGGCACCTCGAGGCGGTGTAATGGTTAGCAAGCTTGTCTCGCTAGAACAATTACAACTGTATAGTGAGTTCGATCCTTACTGGGTGGCCCATACTTTCGGCCTTGTGCCACATCTAAGCTACGCTTGGAAAATCAATTGAGTCCGTCGCTCACTTTCTGAGCGACGGTTCGGTTCAACTCTCTGTCTACGGACGGAGAGGAACCCGAAGGAGGCTACGCCGAAGGGCGGAGTCTCTTTCGGGGAGGTAAAACCGGCCCTGAACCCGTTTATACGGGTTCAAATGGGCTATTTTTGGGCCGAGCCTAATGGCTCGGAAATGCCCACGTTAAAAAGGCCTTGTGCCACATGACGCCCGCGTGGGGGGACGACTAAATATAGTCCCCCCTCTAAGTACTGACCAGATTTGACACGTCTTATCAACCCTTTGGGGGTCATTTAAAGCCGAAACATATTTCGGATTTTAGGAAGTTGCTTATTCGGCACAATCAACACTGGCATTTCGAAGTATTTCCTGAAAAATTAGCCTTGAGTTTTAGCGAGAAGAGTGATGTACTCATGCGGTCATCTAATTACTGAGCTATTTTGGAAGCCTGTCTCATCTCATATTTCACCGCTATCCTGACCATCGACATCACACTATTAAAGCAAAACCGAAGTCCCACTTCTTGCGCATAAAACGAATGTCTACTGACATAAAAGATTATTGGAATCACGCCAATGATTTCACCCGACATTACGTTCACCTCGTCTATCACGAATCACGATTGAAGCAAATTGCCAATGAAATAACTGAAAAGAAAGATTGATAAAATTTTACCTCATATCATTCAATATTATAACCGAACCACTTTAGTCATCAGCTGGCACCGAAATTTTACTGGCATTTCAAAAGTATTGCCCGGCAGCTGTCGACATATTGCGTAAAGGTATCCACGTCCTAAGGAGATTTTTCTGCAGTCCGACTATCGCCTTCTTCAAGTACAAGAAAAATAGAGAAATTTTAACGAATAGAAGAGTATCTAAACGCCATTGGGGTTTCTGATCGCTGTACTTCGAAAAAAAAATTATCGTAGTTGAAAACCCTGTTCGTTATGCAGCAGCATAAATCGAGTTAATTCCATTCCGAATTCCAAGAAATATCATAATTGGACCGATTCCTATTTAACAGGCACCATCCAATATACCAAAGACGTTAAATATGCGGAGTGCACAACTGAAAAATAAAACAAAAGATTTAATATCCACCGATATGACGTCTGATGCAACAATAGAGATTTTCCAAACGTAGCTTAGATGTGGCACTAGGCCGAAAGTATGGAACAGCCAGTGATGATCGAACTCACTTCTCAGTCGTAATTGGTGTAGTAAGACAAGCTTGTTAACCATTACACCGCCTCAAGGTGCACCTGATGCAACAATATTACATCAGCAAAACTTACGGAACATTTTATAACGAACGATTGAAAATTCGGTGAACGCCTTTAGGCACACCTTCTGAAAAAATATCCAAAATCTGCCGACCTTTCAACTCTTGAAACGTATTTAATATGTAAATTACTAAACTTACTAGATTTACACCAAACTAGCTGCCTATATTTCTGAGATGACGTTTTGGAATTATTTAATTTATTTACAGTGTTCGAACTGTTGTCGTCATATGTATTGCCATATTCACGACGTTTCAGCCGTTGTACGCTCTGGCCTTCTTCAGGTGATTGGTACAAAACTTGGAGTGTTGAGTTAAAGGGAGATAACTGAGTCATTCGGAAGAGGCCTGGTACGTGGAACTAAAACAGTGTACCCCACTGGACAAAATAAAGGGTTCAGTTCGAAATTCCAATCACCTGAAGAAGGCCGGAACGTACAACGGCCAAAGCGTCGTGAATATGGCAATAATGATGAGGACAACAGTCCGAATAATGTAAATAATTATACTAAAATGATGAATTGCTCTTACTAAGTAATCGGAAAAATTTAAGTTGAGCATGCACCCTATTATGTTAGTCGCGTTTCACTTGCATTCCATTCATGTTGGTCAGTTTCCCTTGTCTTGTCACGTAGAATGTGGATGTGCGGTTAGTGTAATGGATAGAGGTTCAGAATGGGAAATGAGAGAGGCGAGTTCAAATTACAGTCGTGTTCGTTATATTCCCTTTTGGCGTAAACACATTTGAGAAAGTTATGAATCCATCTCTATCCCCAGCTATGGGACAAATAGTAGGACTTGTATCCGGAAAAACATTGTAACTCTTAAAAAAAATATTTATGCAATATTCACCAGCAAAAAAAAAAAAAAAAAAAAATATTCTTACAATCCAAAATATGTTTCAGCTTTAAATGACCCACAAATATTTTGACATGCCGTAAAATGCAATTAATCAATCATCGCGTTGATTACCAGAAGAACATTTTTTGAAGGCAAGTGACGTTTGTACATATACTTGCATTTATACTTATATATATATATATATTCTTGTTTTTTATGTATACTTTGAAGATGACAGTTGTACTGTCGAAATATAGTTAAACATTGTTTTCCCATTATTTTATTATTGCAACGACAATGACGACATCGAAAAGAGTCTTGAAAAAATACTTGTCAACATGGAAGTTTATTGTATGAGGGCGAATTGAAACCATTGAGTGTTGCGAAAATTATCTTGAACGTTGTGGACTGGTGACGCCTATAGAACGAATGTCACATGATTTCCTGTCAAAACCGCCAGTTATTTTTGCTATGAAGACACAAGTAATGGTAGAAAGTAAATAAGGAAAAGACAAAACATCTGAGAGATTCTTTGAACGCTTCACAGAAAACAAAATTTAAATACCTATAATGGGAAAGAACCGAAATGTTTAGTAGAATCTTTTGAAAGGTTTATTTACGTTTATAAACTACTACTACTATTGCTGCTACTACTACTAATAAAGACAACAGTATTATAATACTCAGCAATATCATTTTGCAATCTACCTCCTCCTCCATTAGTCTTATAGAATTCACTGACGAGTATGGGTCCACAGCTCTCAACAACACAAGGCGTTGCTTCTGTGGTTTCCATATCAAGTAAGTTTTTACTGGATGGAGTAATGCGCATTTGGTTTTGTATGCGGTTTTCGCTTTGACACTGCTTAAATTCGGCGATCAAACGTGAACCCTCGTTTGAGCGTTATTTGAGCGTGATTTGACCGGAATCTTTGCAATCTACTGGGGACTTATTTTCAAATTTTTATTTCTCCTCCCGTATAATTTATGAGTTGCACATTACAGTTAGTTCAGAAAGAGGATGTCTTTGAGATGAGAGTAGAGTTAATACGTACGAACATATCAGTTCTCGTCGATGCTGCTTATTAGTTTTTTTTCTTACAGCACATCTCGTTCGACTCCGTGTACTGAGTCACTGTCATCACTGACAATATGTTACAAGCTTTCGCTAGACCGTTCTTAGATTTTTAAAAATTTCCTTTTGTTTCTTAAAAGACCAATACAAAAGGAATTTTAGGCTGAGGATCGGAAAAAAAATAACAGATTCTTTTTTTTTTTTTTTTTTTTTTTTTTTTTTAAATAAGACTGGCATTACCATATTTAAGATCCAGATTCTGGAATATATTTTGAAGAAATAATAACACTATTCTTTTGAGGGAATGGAGAGTCTTCACTAACCCCGATTTGTGCGACCATATATCTTTTCTCTAATTTAATATATATATATATATATATATATATATATATATATATATATATATATATATTCGTCCTGGGTATGACGATAAACTACATCCGCGTCCTGGGTATGACGATAAACTACGTCCAACAACAAGGCTTCAGATAATGTTTTCGGAAAAATAACGTTTTCGGAAAAATAATGTTTTCGGAAAAATAATGTTGCCAGCTATACGTTTTTGAAACATATATGTGGCCAGCTATTCGTTTTTTGGAAGAAATAATGTTGCCAGCTATACGTTTTTGAAACAATAATGTTGCCAGCTATACGTTTTTTGGAAAAAATAATGTTGCCAGCTATGTGTTTTGAACAATAATGTTGCCAGCTATATGTTTAATAGTACTGTATATTTAATATATGTATAGGTATATATATATGTATGTATATGTGTATATGTATGTGTGTATGTATATGTGTGTGTGTGTATATATATATATATATATATATATATATATATATATATATATATATATACCTTTAATTTGGCATTAAATGACCCACAGTGGTTGATATGCTATAAAACCCAACCAACCAACCAACCATATATATATATATATTATGTTCATGCAAATGCATTTATATTCAAATTGAGTCTCTTTATGCTGCTAATGATTTATCCATAATATTCAGCCATTATGTGATTTTGTAATCGATGATATGAGGTTGGTGCAAAAATAATGTCGTTTTTGACGTTCAGCTTAACGTCAAAAAACGACATTATTTTTGCACCAACCTAATACAAGATTCCGAAAGATCTGTTTAGACTAGCAGCTCCATTTTTTATTTCACCTTATTTTTTTGGTAGAAAGTTTTGATTACCCACGTCCTGAAGTATCGCGTAATAACATTTAGAACATGACCTCGGCAACGATTTCCAGATGATTATGTAGCGCCAATTATGAAATAACGTGCTTGGACTTGAACCTGGATCTTTAGAAGGTATGTTTCTCAGTTCGAATTTGTTCTAATTTTATGCCATTTTTTAAAAGTTCTTTTGGTAAAAATCTTTCTTCGAGTAGGGATATCGCCATTAAATTCGGTATTCCAGCTTTAACTGATTTCTAATCGCTCCACCCTGTCCAAGGCCCGAAGGCCACTCGAGGTAGAGGATTACGTTAAGGAGTAGTTTATATGGATAGTAGGGAAAGATAACGGTTAACTCTAGACTTGAACAGGTTAAGATTATAGTGATCAGGGAAACATCCTCTTGGGAGTCTGTTCCACAGGGCAGTGGTTTGCAGGAAGAAACTGCTTGAGTGGCACTTACTTCTCACTGATGGAATATGGAGAGAATGTGGGTCGTTTGCTATTAGTTAAGTGGCATGGTGTGTCCTAGCCTTAAAGGTTAGACGTGGGGGAACCAAGGAATGTAGTTCGTCTGAGCACTTTCCATGTTAGTAGCGATAGAGTAGTGAGAGACTTCCCACGTCCCGCCTGTGAGCGAGAGAGAGAGAGAGTGAGAGAGAGAGAGAGAGAGAGAGAGAGAGAGATAGGGGATGTAAATGTAAAAATTTAAAATGTAAAATAGAAAAATATGAAATTAGAAGTAAAAAGTACGCACTAAGACAATATTTACTCTTTGATGAGAACGGTACGCCAGCAAAGAGACTCTGGGTTACAAATATACAAAGCCTTATATAACCATCATGACACCCACTCGGATAAAGGTATATCAAGCATATGCATCACAGCCAAATGTGCGCGATAAGGTGACAGGTTTATTTTTTGTTTGACAAAAACAGTGAATAACCTTGTAAATCGGGCTCAGTTATAATTATCTTCAAACGGGGTAACCCTGTTCAGTCAGTATATTCTTTGATTGAGGGCGTTCCCCAGTATATTGATATAACCCCCTCTCTTCTTGAACACGTCTCTTAGTCGCCGTTTCGTTTTCTGTCGACGTTCAGACTCAGCTTGTTCCGATATTTCAATCCTGGCACGGATCTTGGATAAGGAGAATTATACAGCTTCCAAACTGGTTCAGGGATTGGTGCCAGTATAAGTCGTTGATCGTCCAGTTTTGGTTCTTCAAGTGTTGTGATTCTTACTGGCATCACGACTTCACTTTTTTCTTTCTCACCGGTTACAGAAATATAAGACATTACAATTCTACGGGATATTCACAGACAGAGAAGATTGAACGAAATAGGAAAAGAAAAAAAAATCTTGCCTACTAATTGATATGGCTTGCCCAGCGGACTGTCTAACATAGAAACAAAGAACTTTGAAAAACTAATGAAGTATAAAGACCTGGAAATCAAAATAGAAATATGTGGAAATTGAAAACAAGAATAGTACAACCCTCCCTCTCGTCCCGTACACGTCTCGTCCTAGGCTCCGTTGGTCTAGTGTCGCTTTCTGTCAACATGCAGCCGCTCACTTCGGACTCCGCTTGTTCCGACATCTCAATCCTCGCACGGCTTTTGAATAAAGATAGTTATACAGCTTCCAAACTGTTTTAGGGATTGGTGCCAGTATAAGTCTTCGATCGTCCAGCTTTGGTTCTTCAAGTGCTGTGATTCTTACTGACGAAGAAAGTTATCTTTCTTCTGTTAATCAATAAGCCGTGGTAAACGTCTTGTTGACGACTGGGCTGAGTAGAAATAAAGTCAATCTCTCACCGAAGAAATAATAATGCAAGTCTTGGTTAAATATAGACGATTTAATGAAGGTGAATAAAATGATTTACAATCGAATATATTTGGCATCTATTAACACAGAATAATTAGAAGGCGGTGACTTGGAATTTCGATCCTATGTTCAGTAAGGTTCAATCAGAAATTCCAGGTGTGCAATTGCGTATGTGTCTGACGACTCATCTGGCTCTGTCGTCCCAGTCCGTCTTCACTGTATCCTCAAACTCGATTTGAATTTATACATAATTCTATGCTCACATATTAAACTGTTCACAGATAAAATAACTCAATTTCCTATTGTTTAAAGTCGGGGTTAAAACACCGAATCCTATGTTTTGATTTTACCCCATTTCATTCAGAGCCACTGCTCCAAAACCAAAACATATTCGGCTGACATATACGTCAGAAATTAAATCAAAAAACATGATCTGACCTGTCCAATTCGAGGTCACACAAATATTCCTGCCTGGGAAAATGAATAAGGGGTATATTAACACACACCAATCCATTCCAATTCGTCGCATTGAAATTTAAAAACTACGATATCTGCCAGTAGCCAGTTATCTTGTTATACCGACATGAACTGTTGCATGGCGGGACGGATTTTTGAGGCAATGCTTCCATGATCCCTCCAATCTTAGCTTCTTTAAATGAAAGACCAACCATTATCTACCCTTAAACAATCCACATTTTGTAAACCTCTATTTTGAGTGGCTCTTGTAGTTGGTGAGCAATAGTAAAAAAGAAGGTGACTACTTATTCACATTGCCTGCCTCATTCCTCAGATAACAACAAAAAAAAACAACCCTCTCAACACCTGGCCATAATGCTCGCCCAATACCCCTATTCATGAACAGATATATATCTACTCCTTGGGTATCATCTATGGTACTGAATGGGATTTTTACAGTAACCCATCATAATTTACGAAGAAAGACTTTTCATATGTTAAAAGCTCTTATTATTATTCGGCTCGCCTCTTTAGTTGGCACGACCATTACGCCCTGCCAATACCTCAAAGATAATGGACTATTCCGTTTTGATCGCGTGCAAAGACGGAAAAGACATATCAGAAACGCTACTTTGTTTCAGTTCGAAAAAAATGTAAGAAAGAAAGAATGGAAGATAGAAGTGTTTAACGTCGCCTGTCAGTACCTCATAAATAATGGACTATTCCATTTTGATCGTGTGGAAAGACGGGAAAGTCATATCAAAAACGTTACATGATTTCAGTGAGAAAATCAAAAAAGAAAAAAAGGAAAGAAAGAAAAAGTGAAGACGTAAGTTTTTAACGGCTCCTGCCGACACCATGTAAATAATAGGCTATTCCGTTTTGATCGTATAATGGAAGACGGAAAAGACATTTCAGAGACGTTACTTAGTTTCAGTAAGAAAATGAACGAAAGAAAGAAAAATCTGAGAAAAAGGCAAGATCGAAGATTTTAATGGCTCCTGCCGATACCTAATAAATAATAGGCTATTCTGTTTTGATCGCTAGGAAAGACGGAAAAGACATAACAGAGACGTTACGTGGTTTCATTGAGAAAATAAAAGAAAGAATTGAAAAAATGGAAAGATCGAAATATCTACAGTAACCCATCGTAATTTAGGAAGAAAGAATTTGTATATGTTAACTGCTCCAACCAGTTATGTTCAAAAGTCATGAGGGCGACAACCAGTGTATCATTGTTTTTATCTCATTATAATTCAGGTTGTTCCTCCCTTATTTAAACGTTACATCTTGTCAATACCTCATAAATAATGGAATATTCCGTTTTGAACGCGTGGAAAGACAGAAAAGACATATCAAAGAAGCAGGTTTCAAGGACAAAAGAAAGAAAGAAAGAAAGAAAGAAAGAAAGAAAGAATAAAATAAGAAAAATAGAAGTGTTTAACGTCTGTTTCAGTGAAATGGAAAATTTGTTAATTTCAAATTTTTTAATTAGTAGCCATTTCCTTTTTAAAATAAAGACCGGCATTCATATTTGTGATTGTTATTGCAATATTTTGTTAAAGTTGTTAAGCTCAAATATTTAACAATGCAAATGGATAATTTCTACGGATATTGTCGTAGAACTCGTCATGAGCTTATTCAATCATTTACTGAAGAATTAGGATTCATCCGAAAATTCAAGCAGGAAAACCATAAACTTTTCACCTGTATTCATAGTTATTATTATTGATGAAGTTTTCAACCTAATACTAACTGGTGTTTTTTTTTTTACTTAAGATCAAGTGACAGCAAGTTTTTCCAATACTCGAACAATACTCTCAGTATCCTTACTGTTTTCGTTTTTAGAAATATGAAGGGAACGCCTGTAAATGTTTCTTTACAGACTGAGGCCACACTTAAACGAATGGGATTTGTGTATTTTCTCAAGCTTCGTTAGAGAAAGAATTTTTTTAAAAAATGACGCATTAGCTGTAAAAATCGTTCCTCGTGTTGGAATATAGAAAAAAATATAATAAAAAAATAAACCGATTTGATGACAGGCAGTGGGGCTAATGATAGACTAGAATTAGGTCATTTTTTATTAAAAGTAGTTCGTGGTAAACATATTTCGTTATTTTTTGATTGTTTGCTTCTTAACGATAAAGATCAGTCACTTTTTATATAAAGACACAGATGCATAAATAGTAGTACTAATTTCAAACATCGAGTGCAGTGCAAAGAGACTTGCTGTTATTTGTTAGTCAGTAACGATCAGAACTGAAGATGCTAAATAATAATAATAATAATTTTATTAAACTGACACAACCATCGTTGACAAAGAAAGAAGGAAATGCCCTTCTCATTGACGTGCTGTTCTTGGAGGACACAAAAGTAAGGCCCCAAAAGTTGACAAGCTCAAAAATTACACCTGTCACTGGATTAAAGGTTTTAGAATGTGGAACGTTCAGTCCATTATTGTCTGAGTTATCACTGGAGCGTTTCGGTCCAAACAACCGAACATTAAGAAAATCGGAATATCGCCGAGTATCCCATCACTTCAGGAGTTTAAGTGGCACTGCAAACAATATGTGAAAGGTGCTACGTGTCTGAGTATGTAAGACGTGGTGGAGAGTACTCATAATGCAAGAACAAAAAAAAAAAAAAACGCTCCAACGAAGTTAATAATAATAATAATAATAATAATAATAATAATAATAATAATAATGACTGGTTGGAAAAGATTGCAGTAGACTAATTAAAAGGATTCCTGGAAGTCCATGCCTCAAGGAGATACAAAAAATTGTTCTGACAAGTACAGCCCACACTTTACGAAGGGCTTTATTTATGTAATTTTTTTTTTTTTTGTCAGTGGAAAGTGTCATGGCGCCATTTCTAACCTTAGGTCCCGGAAAGAAATGTGTAAACGCCAGAAATCAAAGAAAATAAAAATAATAATAATAATAAAAGTAAATTAATTAAATTAACATTCTCACTGACTTTTCTTTGAGTGGGAATTTTAATTTAGGAGGCTAGGAGGTTGAGAAATGCCCCCAAATGTAAAATCTATTTTGTTTTTCTTCGTTTCTTTTCCTTTGTTCAATGAATTCCTTCAAGACTCTTCCGCTAACTTGAAGTGTGTGTGCGTATGTGGGGGTGGGTGAGGTCTACTCTATAAAATTTGACACCTATCACTCTCATGGGCGTAGGAAAGTTGTCTGCCTTTCAAAATGTAAGCTATCCTAAATTTTATACAAGATGAAATTACATTTTTCTTTTCTTTAATTTCATTTTAAGTCTTTTTGACTTTATTTAACTTTAATTTTTTTTTATTTTATATTTTTTGTGTTAACGCTAAGTGCAAAAATATCTGAGGTGACTCTGACATTTTATCTGGTCGTGGTCACTGCGAATTATAATAAGTTAAAACTTATTATAGTCAGTACCATTTCCCTACCCCTATGCTGACCACCTGAATAGAGTACTCAGTAATGAACACTTGAACGATGGACATTTGAATATAACCCACCCTCATCTCATGTGCAGGACGAGGTCTTTAGTCTTGGTCGACAATTGCTCTAGAGATGGTAGCTGGAACAAAATTACCCATTGGCGGTCAAGGATAAAACGCAAAACATAAACAAATCTCAGTGCTTACAAACAAATATTCGTACCGGATCGGCCGTCACCCGGGTCAACAAGGGCCGCGTACCCCAGAGAGGAACCAGTCTGGGCCCGAGAAATCTATCACTGGAAAAAAAACCTCTTCCAACAACTAATAGAGACTTGGTTACCAAATCCGGATTATTTTCAACCATGGACAAAGTGACTTAATGCCAAATCAACTAATAAAAAAAAAGCGAACCCAATGATCTTGCAAAGACTATCAACAAAGTTGTGACATCCTTTTTTATCGCACTCGAAACATCCACAAAAGAACACCACGGATCAGACATACCAAATATGGAGAACTAAGGTAGGAAGTGAAATAAGACCTCATCTCAACCCAAACATGCTTGCCTAATATACGCAGGGATATCGTGCGAAATAAAAGATAAGATTAAGATAAAACTAGATATAAGACAGAATACAATAAAACACCATTCAAACAAAGATATTTTTTAAGCATTACCCCCCCCACACACACACACACGAGCAAGGCGTGAAGCCACTAGGATGCAGGGGGTTGCAGAAGATTTGGAGCGAGAGCAGATAGGAGTGATAGAAGAAAGGATGAGGAGAGTGATAGTGGATAGATCAAGGTAACTGGAGATGTCGATTGACATTACATTCGAATAGTTGGAGATTATAGCTCTCAGAGAAACAGAAAGAGGGAAGGGTGTTCCACAGGCGAGAGGTGCGAGGTGGTCCAAGCCATTGGAGTAGAAGAGACGGTTACATTTAAAAGTTTCTACAGTGAAAGGGTGAGAGCGGGATGGCAGCCTCGTAGGGCGCTTGAATTCGTGAAGTCTGGGAACCAGTGAAAGTAGCTCATCGGAGCAATTACCATGAAAGTACCTGTAAAAAAGACAGAGAGAGGCGATTGTGCGTCTGTGAGAGAGCGACTGTAGATGAGACGTCAGATTAGGGCCAATATGATATTAGAAATAAATAATATGACAGAGAATGAGGTAAAAAACTAAAATAAATGAGATACGAAATAATAATCTTCCAGGGAATAAAACCGAAGAATCTGTGACGTAACCAGATTATGTCTGTGAAGATGAATACAACTACATTAGGGTAGAATTCCTTGAAAAGAGCAGAGGTGAAATCGCCGAAACGAAAAACCATATCATCCAAGAACACAGCAGTTTAACTATCACACAATTAACAAACAGAGACCAGCTCCCAAAATTTCATATGACAACGTCTAATAATCACATTGTGCAAATATACAATGCTGCACTGGAAATACTCTTAACGGACAAACCACTGGGAAACGTCACAGAAATTAATAATGTCAGAAATGCAACAACATTAGCAGCTACTGGGAAGCTTGGGGTCAAGATAATGAAAAGACCAAAGAAGTGACAAAGAAAGCCATCTTGGAAAGCCAAACTGATGCGGTAAATAAAGGAAATCTGAGATTTCGATACTGGATGAAATCACAAGAAACCTAAATGTCTAAACACGCAAATGTCAGGAGATGAAGCGGAAATATAAAATTAAAATCACTAAATGAAATTCAGTCGTTCAAGGAAATGCTAAAACAGAAACTGCAGGTTAAAGGCACATAGAACAAGACGATAAGAAAAGCTTTATAGGTTCTATCGCCAAAACAAAATATCCCAAACGGATCTTAAGACATTTTACAGGAATTTGGAATGTAGTTATAGATGTCAAAAATCCACATCTATTGAAAAAGTGCAGAAATTTATTGAGAATATTTGAAACAGCTCAAAGGAATGTAACCCTAATGTAGAATTGGATCCAACGTGAAGAAGAAGAAATGACGGATAAACCTCTACAAGAAAATATCTATGATCATAGGGCTTTTCTTTTCATGATGCTAATTCTGATTGTAAGTCTCTGGTTAGGGACTGGAAGGAAATGAGTATACGACAGAAATCAAAGGAAATAAAATAGAAATAATAATAATAATAATAATATCTTTAAAAATCTTCAAAAACCACAAGGATTTGAACTAGAAATATAAACAATATGGTGCATGAGGACATCAGCAATTCCAATTGTAGTTGGAGCACCCGGATTGATTGGAAAAAGGTTTCGATAAACTAATTGAAGGAATTGCTGGTGACAATGTCTTGACAATACAAAAAAAATTTACTCACAAGCACAACTCACATATTACGAAGAGCTTTATCTATGTAAAATGTTTGTGATTTTAGGGGTTTTCTATTTTTGGCAAAAATGATAAATTTCTGATCTTAAGTCTCTGGTTGGGATACGGAAGTAAATGTGTATACAAGAGAAATCAAAGGAAATAATAACAATAATACTGGAAGAGGTGAAAACAAAGAAAAGAAACTTATCGATAGCATTGATCGACTACAGAAAAATGTTCGACAGTGTTCCATACTCATGGATAAAGAAGATTCTAAAAATATACAGTTTATGCCCCACAACGGTCAAATTCATGACAGAAAGTATGAAAAACTGGAAGACTACACTAAATCTAAACCATATGAATGGGTTATTAACATCGAAACCAATCAACATCAAAAGCGAGGTCTTGTAAGGAAATTCATTGTCACCATTACTTTTTTGCCTTGCATTAGCGCCACTCAGTTGATACTGAACAGCAGTAACCACGGATACAAGATACAGAATGGCAAATTGAATCACTTATTTTATATTGATGATCTTAAAATATTTGCCAAAGATAACAGCCAAAACCTTCAGCGAAGACATTAGGGTGGAGTTCGGTATCGACAAATGTACCAAAGCCACACTCAGGGGCGGTAAACTAACGAAAACTTTGAATTTTAGACCTTGATATCAAAAACAAAATTAAAGGACACATAGCACAGTGGATAAAGGCATTAGTTAGATCCAGTGACAAGGCCCAAAGAGTGTGAGTTCAATACCCAGTTAAGGCAGTGGAGAACTTGGTGAGGGGAATTAACAGGAGATAACTGACAACTGATATCAATTAAACATGGCACGTGGAACTAGAAGAGTTTACCCCAGCGAGCGAAATAAAGGGTTCAGTTCGACATTTCAAACACCTGAAGAAGGCCGGAGCGTACAACGGAGAGTACAACGGCAGAAACGTTGTAATAAATATGGCGACAATGATGTGGACAATAGTCCGAATAATGTAAATGGTGTAATCATAGACAGAAATATAGACAGATACCAAAATTAAAGAACTAGACCAAGATGGTACATACATGGGAATTAATGAAGGTGACGGAATACAACATTTAGTTATGAAGAACAAGATGCGAAATGAATATTATAGAAGATTACATTTGATAATAGAAAGCGAACTAAATCGGGTCAATAAAATGAAGGCTAGCAACACCCTAGCTATATCCGTAGTAGCGTAGAGGTTTCAACAGTATCAAATGGAAGTTGAATGGCATTTAAAGATTGGACGCTAAGACTAAGAAAATGAGGATTCACCACCTGGGATCAGATGTTGGTAGGTTTAAGAAACCGAGGTCTAATCCAACTTGAATTAACTCTAAAAACTATAAAAATCAGATTGGAAGCCTACCTGAGAAAAACCAATGTCCCTACGCTACAAATAGTAAAACACAAAATGCACTCCATCAACAAAGAAGCTGCACTCGGGAAGAAACAGATTAATATACTTGATATCTTACCAACCAAAAACGAAGCGAATACCATCTACGCCAAACGAGTAAAACAGAAAGAAAAACAACTTGGCCAATTGAAATTACAAAATAAAATAAAATAAAATAAAATAAAATAAAACTGGGAAGACAAGGCATTGAATGGCAAAAACCTAAAAAGAACTAAAGAAGCAGATGTGGACCAACAGAAAACGCATAAGTGACTAAGGAACACCGAGTTGAAATTTATTATTATTATTGCAGCTCAGGACCAAATCCTCGAAACCAGATCCTATCACTGTCACATAACCAAGGATGGAACTAAACTGAAATGCAGGATCTGCGGAAAATATGATGAAACTGTCGATCATATTATTTCAGGATATCCGGAACTGGCACAAAATGAATATACCCAGAGACGTAACAAGGTAGCGACATATGTGCACTGGAAAATATGCAAGAAATACAAATTCGAAACCACTGAGAGATTCTATGAGCACCAATCAGACACAGTTATCTAAAATAACGATGTAACTATCGTCTGGAAAATACCATTTGAAACTGACAAGAAAATAAAGCCAACAGACCTGATATTATCATAAAAGACAAGATATTCAGGAAGTGTATGCTTATTAACATAGCAGTACCATCTGAGAGAAACGCCTGCATGAAAATTATCGATAAATTGTCCAAATACAAGGACCTGAAGGTCGAGATTAACAGGATGTAAGAAATGAAGACTGTGACTGTACCAATAGTAATCGGAGCACTGGGACTCGTGACAAAAAGAATGGACAATTTTACTAACAGTGTCCCAGGTAACATCAACATACAAGTTGTCCAGAAGATCGCCCTACTAGGAACATCCTATATACTAAGAAAAGTGATATCAATTAAGTGACAATTCTTCTATTGGGCCTAAGAAATATAGTTTTTTTTTTTAAGCGTTTCACCCCAAGCAAGGCGAGAAGCCACTAGGACTCAAGGGGTTACAGAAGATTTGGAGCAAGATCAGATAGGAGCGATAGAAGAAAGGATGAGGAGAAAGATAGTGGATAGATCAAGGCAACTGGAGATGTCGATTGACATTACATTTGAATAGTTGGAGAGTATAGCTCTCAGGGAAACTGGAATAGGGAAGGGAGTTCCACAGGCGAGAGGTGCGAGACATGAAGCTATTGTAGTAGAAGAGACGGCTACATTTAGGAGTTTCGACAGTGAAGGGGTGAGAGCGGGATGCCAGCCTCGTAGGGCGCTTGAACTCATGAAGTCTGGGAACCAGCGAAACTGGACTCTACAGGATACAAAGCAGGAAACATAACACACAAAGAACAATAACAAAAAGCAACAACAACAACAAAAACAACAACAACAACAACAATAATAATAATAATAATAATGATAATAATAATAATATTATTATTATTGCAAATTTCCAGAGAGCTGAGGAAATTATGGAACATAAAATTGACAGTCAAGCCAGTCGTCATCTGTGCACTGGGAACGGACCTGAAGATACTAGCAAAATACTCCAGGAATCAGAATTCAGAAGAGTTGGATTGGGGCCGACGATAGCAAGAATACGAGGGAAATCCCTTAATTCCTCGTGTAAGGCCTCAAGTACAACTTGTTTGAATACCTGATGGGTGAATAATAAAAAAACAAAACAATAAATACTGAGAAAATCGACGGGGTTTGGGAGAGAGGCTTGCTGTTACTTTATCCTAGCGATGGCGACTGGATTTCTCTTATATGAAGATGCAAATGTCTGGTAATAGAATAACACGGTGAAGAATACGAAGGAAAGTAGAAGAAGAGAAACAAGAAGTGACAGAAGAAGAAAATAGAGAATATCGGAAAAGTCAGAACGAAAGAATTGTCCATAAGAAGAAGAGCGGAAGTTGAGGATATCAAAGAAATGTGGGTGAAGAAATCTGTTCATAGAAGAAGAAGAAGAAGAAGAAGAAGAAGTATGGAAAAGAAAACAATAGTCAGCACAAGAAAAAAAAAGGGGGAACGAAGCTCATAATGGGCGAGAAGAAGAAGCAGATGAAAAAGAAGATAAAGGAGAGGAAAAATAGAGAGAAGAAAAAGAAAAAAAAAGAAAAAAAAAGAAAAAAGATGAAGAAGAAGAAGAAGAAGAAAAAGAAGAAAAGGAAGTAGTAGAAAAGAAAAGCGGGAGAAGATGAAAGTTAAAAAGAAAGTGGAGGTTAAAACGAAGAAATCAGTATATAAAATAATAATAATAATAATAATAATAATAATAATAATAAGAAGAAGAAGAAGAAGAAGGAATATGAGGAGGAGAAATGAATCGAAATTAAGAAGAAGAAAAAAGAAAAGAACGGAAATAAGAGGGGTGTAATTTGGGATAGAAATTTAAATAATAATAATAATAATAATAATAATAATAAGAAGAAACAGGTGAAGGGGAGAGCATAGGAGAGAGAGAGAGAGAGAGAGTTGAGTTTAATGAAGAAGTGAGTACGAAGGAATCAGCATGTTGAAGAAGGAGAAGATGACGAGTGAAAAGAAGAAGAAGAAGAAGAAGAAGAAAAACAGATGAAATAAATATTATAGAAGAGAGTAAGTTTAGGTTGCCGAAGAAATGAGAAGGAAAGAATGATGAAGAACGTTGAAGAAGAAAAAGAAGAGATGAAGAAGAGATTGCTGAAGAAGTGAGAACGAACGAATCAACATACTGAAGAAGAAAAAGAAAAAAAAGAAGAAGGGAGAGAAGGTGGGGATCTATGGGTCATTACGGTCATATTGTTAAGAACAAACTTTGATTGCTGTCGCTAAAAGAGAATTAGAATTAAAGAGAAAAATTCCCATCGTTAAACTTTGACCTCAGTTCTTAAGTAATATTTGATGCCGTTTTACTTTCGAAATACTTTCTTTTTTTTTACCTCAATTATTATCGTATTTGTTTAAGAATTAATAGCCGCTCAAAATCGAATGCATACTTAAATATGTGTGGGCGGATGCCGGTGTCCGCGAATGCTGTCAGAATCAGAGTCAAAGAATTGGAAAGGAATCTCGGCTCGAACGATAACTTAAACCCCACCCAACTTCCAAAATAGAAATAAATAAATATGTATATAATCTGGTAGACAGACGATTTGATAAATAAGAATTTTTTTTTTCTTAAATTTCGATTGCAAAATTCACTTCCTGAATGTCATGAATAATTTATACTGAAATTTATTTTATGCATATATTTCTCGTGGCTGTGTGTAACATGGACACGGATTAAAATATAAAAATCAATGGTTTATTTAATTTTTGGGAGGTTTTATAGGTTTCTATAAAACTTTTAAAAAATTCGTTGTTCGCACATTTTACAATAAACTTGAGTGGCCAAATAAAAGCTATTAATTTATGATCTTGTCGCTAGTTTAATATTAAGGAGGCTGAGATGGGATTGATGTAGTATGCATACACTTTAAGGACTGTATGTGGATAATTGGAATTCATGGCTGCATATATGTTGCTTATTCGATGCTGTTAACTGTTCATGTTTAATGCGGGAAAACTACAACAGAAAGTCTACAGTGGATTTACGATTTTTACAGTAAACGGACAGTAGGTGCAAGCACGTGTCAGAAATAGTTTGCGGGATTTTTTTTAATCATATTACCCCATGCAAAGCAGTGAAGCCACTAAGACACAAGGAATCTACTGAGTGTAGAAGAAAAAGAAAAAAATCATCAGGGAACGAGAAGAATGGAAGAGTAATCAAGGCAGTAGACAGCGGTTGATTATTGCATTTAAATTTTTGAAGATCAAACTTGCCTCGGAAGTATGAAACCAAAAGAGAAATCCAAAAATTGAGAAGGGCTAGAAAGTAAACTGTTAGCACAGAACTTACGGTTACATCTAACCAGTGAATTGATGAGACCTTGCCGCCAGTATCTGTCAATATTTCTGAGATGAGGTATTATGTACACTATTTACATTATTCAGCCTATTGTCTTCATCTTTGTCGCCATATTTATTACAACGTTTCGGCCGTTGTACGCTCCGGCCTTCTTCAGGTGGTTGGAATGTCGAACTGAACCCTTTATTTCGCTCACTGGGGTACACTGTTCTAGTTTCACAAGGACACATGGCACAGTGGATAAAGGCATTAGTTAGATCCAGTGACAAGACCCAAAGAGTGTGAGTTCAATGTCCGGTTGTGGAGAACTTGAAGAGGGGAAATAACAGGAGATAACTGATATCCATTAAACATGGCACGCGAAGCTAGAACACTTTACCCCAGTGAGCGAAATAAAGGGTTCAATCCGACGTTCCAACCACTTGAAGAAGGCCGGAGCGTACAACGGCCGAAACGTTGTAATAAATATGGCGACAAAGGCGAGGACAATTGTCCGAATAATGTAAATAGTGTACCTTGCCGCTAATTTAGTACTGCGCTTAAATTCATAAAGTCTATGTATCAGAGCGAAGAGCTCATTCAAACAATTACCATGAAAGTGTTTATAGAAAAGGCACAGGGAAAGTGATTGAAGTCGAGACGTCAAGGTCAGGACCAAAAATATTGCTGACTCTTTTTTACATGTTATCAAGAAACTCTAAACATACAGCAGGAGTACCGTACCATATGTGGCTGCAATATTCAAAGCATGCACGAATGGTAAACTTATAAATATGTAAGATAGATTCTAGGCAGGCAAAATTGTCAAACACGACACGGTGAACCAACTTTCTTAGCAGTATATCTAGCAATTGATTCAGTAGAATCTTTCCACTTTATGTAAGCCGAGAATGTTAGCCCGAGAAGGTGCAAAGAATTACTCTCGCGGAATTTAGCAATCTTCTCAGCTGATAGAAGGCAGGAAAGGGTCATTCAGGTGACTGATAGAGAGAAGTTTCGTTTTGAAGGCGTTTAAAATTAACAAGCCATTACTTGCCCCAGTTAACAATAGACTAAATTATTTTTTTTAGATCAGCTGCCAATTTCATCTTATCGAACTGATCATTAAATAAGAAACTATTTAGCGCAAAGCCAATGGACAGAAAATGAGTTGAAAACTGATGAATTAAAGGAACCTTTGAAGAAAGTCTCATGATAAAAAAAACGCTATTTTACATCAAAACTTAGGAAGGAATTAACCAATTCTTTGGATCGTTGTCTTGGAAGAAAAATGGTATTAATGAAGTTTATTTGGATGCATAAACACTTTAGAGACCCACGTTCTAAATTTAATACATAACTCGTACACTCAGCGGAGATGGGATTTTTTTCACAAATGACATATTTGCATAACCTATCGCTTTCAGTTAATCACATCTGCTATGAATTATTATTGTGAATTTCTCGTAGTTACCCGTATATTTTATTAAACTCCTGATTCAGTCAGTTAATATAGGCTAGTGTGTGTGTGTGTGTGTGTGCGCGCGCGCGTGTGTGTGTGTGTGTGTGTGTGTGTGTGTGTGTGTGTGTGTGTGTGTGTGTGTGTGTTGTTCGTTCACATTACCGTGTCCTCAACGGAAGTAGGACCTTACATTCTCGTGTGCGATGATGGAGAGACTGGCCATCTCTTCTCTCGGGTGGGTGTTTATATATCTGCATGCAACATATTCTTTCCCAGGCTTGCGACCCAAGTGCAGTTGAGCCGATCGGGTGCATCAGAATTCGGTGGGTAGGAGGTCATGCCAGGTCAATCCTGCACCTGATTTCTCTGACGCCACACTTACTGCAACGTGCATTCTGCACAATTTTTAGGTGATTCACATACTGTACTTCTTTCGTTCCATGCCATATTCCTTGTCTCGTCAGAGATTCTGAAATGTTCAAGATATCGAAGAATTCTTTATAAAACGCGCTAGCGCAGAGTCTGGAGTAATTCTCAACGCATCTCATGTTGACCGCTTAACAACACTATGGCCGTCAGTGATTGGCTTCGCAACCATTGCTTCTAGAAGTCCACGTATTTTGTTATACGATCACTGTTATACGATCAGCTCTTCAACACTTTATTACATAAAAACGTGTATTTGTTTTATAGAAGTACACAACGCAAACTAATATAAATCGAAGAGTCTGATAATTCTAGATCTAACACAAAACCCATTCTCCTTCAGTTTCAATGCTTGTTCTTTAATTACAACACATGTGATAGCAGAAGCATACACAGCCTTCCCAAACGAACAGAAAAGTTGTCAGGATTTCAAATTTAGCTCTCAGCATCTGAGCTTCTAGAAATTATGGTTTATTAAATAAAGGACATTCTAAACAATCATTATATTTTATTGATTTACTGATTTGTTTTTTTTTATGACTTATCAATCGTTCGCGGGTAATTTCAGGCCATTTTCTATGAAAAAATAATAGCACCAAAGACTTTCTTTGATACCTAACATATTCTTTTCCAAAACACTTTTGATAAAATTTTTAAAAAATGGTCCCATATGTCACTATACTGATACTGTAAATCAACGTGTTAAAGACAAGACTTTCACTATTACGTTGGAGATATTTTGATTCCATTGCGATAAAACTTACTATTTTTTAATGAGAAACAATAATTAAATATGTTCATAATTTCCAAAGATGTTAATTTTTATTAGTTTGTATTATTGAAGACAGCATTTTCAGTATCACGTCACTCAGCTGTAAACCGTTTAACCATTTGAATGTTTTTCAAATCTGAAGGCATCAAAATCAAACAGAAATCGAACAATGTAGTTTTGTTTAAGACACTGGAACAAGAAATGCAGTTTTTATAAATCTGTAATTTCATCAGGCTGTGATGCATGTGCCTAGTATGTCCTTATCAGGTTGTATATCGTCTAATTATTATTTTTAATTAGTAAGTTTCAGTTATTGCTCATCCATTTCCACAGGGTGCAAGAACACACTGCTCGACCCAAGGATTGATCCTTACAACCACAATGTGAAAAATTAACATCTATTTTATCCATTGTGATACTTTTAGTATGAAAACAATGCAATGAATTCAGTTGAAGCTTTATAAATCGACTCATAATTTTTTAGTTACCTAAGTTGGCTGTTACAAAGCTGATATTTGAAGTCGGATAATAATAATTATAATTGACCTCAGGCAGTCAACGTAGAATCTATTTTTCTACCGTTAGAAATATTTGGTTTGTACCGAAACTGCCAAACTCGAAGAGGACAACAAAGAACGTAAAAAGAATCGATAATCTTACATTCAATACGAATCGGAGAAAAGTAAAAACCATAATGTAATCAGCCCATACAAGATATCTCTTATCAGTCAAAGAATAATGGCAATCTGAATATGACTCGAGGTTATTTGGACGAAACGAGTTTATAATAACATCTAAAATGTCTCAAGAATACATAGACGAAACATCTAGGAATTTAAATAAATATGATGGGCTACGGCCTCTAGGAGTATAGTTGAAAAGTGTGACACACTGACATTCGCATTTATTTATATAGACGTCGATATATCGAGATATACAGAATAAGTCGATATGTATATATATATATATATATATATATATATATATATATATATATATATATAATAATAATAATAAGTCGAAATAATTAGTGGATTTCGCAATTAATTTCGATTATTCCTGAATTTATTTCTAAGTCATAAAAATTATTATCGTACGAAAAAAAAAAAAAAAAAAAAAACATGTAAAAAAAACTGCCGAAAACAATCGTACTAATGAAAACTTGGGAATTCAAAATTTCAGAATTGTGGGTCTGGATCTGCCCCGGAATGTTTTTAATTTGCTTACAGAGTCGATCTGATTCCAAAATGATATGACATGTTGGGCTACGACCTCTAGGAGTAAAGTGGAAAAAGTGTGACACACTGACATTCACATTTATTTATATAGAAATCGATATATTGAGATATATAGAATAAGTCGATATCTATCTATCTATCTATCTATCTATCTATCTATCTATCTATCTATCTAATAAGTCGAAATAATTAGTGGATTTTGCAATTAATTTCTATTATTCCTGAATTTATTTCCAAGCTATAAAAATTATTATCGTACAAAAAAAAAAAAAAAAAAAATTCGTCCCAAAAAAAGAAAACACGTAAAAACTGCCGAAAACAATTATATAAAAAGTTATAAAAATTGTTATTGTAAAAAAAAAAAAAAAAAAAAATTCGTCGCAAAAAAAAAAAAAAAAAAAGAAAAGAAAAAAAATCACGTAGAAAAACTGCCGAAAACAATCGCAGTAATAAAAACTTGGGAATCCAAAATTTCAGGATTGTGGGTCTGGATCCGCCCCGGAATGATTTTAATTTGCTTACGGAGTCGGCCTGATTCCAAAACGGCAAAACGGCATGATAAGTTGGGCTACGAACCTCTAGGAGTAAAATTGAAAATGTGTGACAAACTGACATCCGCATTCATATAGAATAAGTCAATATCTAACGATATATAAAAAAAAAAAACAAAAAAAACAAAAAACAAAAAGAAACAAATAAGCATCAAGAAAAAAAATTCCATTCAAATAGTGAATAGCGCGGAACACTTAATCTTGTCTTTGTTGGTCATTAGACTGGCCTCGTTCTCGTATTATCGAACGGAAAATAGACGCATGCGTACAACTTTCTCGTCAAATATTGGGGAAAGATATTTTTAAGCAAAAAATAAATTTTCTTTGAAATAAGATTTACATTTTTAGTATCTGTTATTTGAATTGTGTAATAGGATCCAGGACTTCCAAAGAACGATATTAGAGAAGACATACTTCACAGATAGAACGAATGCATCAAAGAATTCACGGCGAAAGATGACAAACTGCAATACACAGACATATTGAAGGACCAGAAATCTTAAAATCTAAATTGGAATCAGCACTGTTCAAATTGAACAGAAACAAAGCGGCAGGACCAGACGGAATTGTGATAGAAATGCTGGCAGCCTCTGATGATTTCGGCATTGGTAAGATTACAGGCGTAATAAATGAGTTATTTACATTATTTACATTTTACGGCCTTTTTCAGGTGATTGGAATTTCGAACTGTACCCTTTTTTTGTCGAGAACATTCTAGTTCCACGTGCCATGCTTCTTCCGGGTGCCTCAGTTATCTCTCTTTAACTCAACTCTCCATGCTTTTCTTCACCACTACAGTAGCCAGGTGTTGAACTCACAACTCTTTAAATCAGGTCACTGGATCCAACTAACTGGGCCATATTTCTGTTCAATCACCTGAAGAAGCCGGGAGTGTACATCGACTGAAACGTAGTGAATATAACAATATAGATGAGGACAACTGTCAAAACAATGCAAGTAATATAAATAATTACAAAACCATATCTCAGAAATATAGACAGATATAATAAATAAAATATACAACAGTGGTGATACAGCGGAAGACCTAACTAGATCCATTTTCATAGCGCTACTTGAGAAGCCATGTTGTTATGGTCCGGTTCCTTGTACCACGGTGATAGTCCAAGGTAGAACCAATAAAGAAGAACTCGAACACAGGTATGGAATAACACAGATATATTACAAACAGGAATATATACAGAGAAGTAGAAGTGTTAGTATGAACAATCAGGTTTAGTAGAGAGAACAGTGTAATCTCGACCAGTGTCACTATTCCAATGTCTTGCAGATATTGTCTGAATGCGACTCTGTTTCGGACTGCCTCTGACACGACTCTTGACTCGACTTGAACTACTGACTCGACTTGAACTACTCCTGAGGCGCAGTATTTATTAATTATGGAATAATCCATTATTATTATTATGGGTAAGATCCCATAACACATGTGAAATCAGATGTGGACTCTATCGGACACTAAGTCTAATGAGCCAGATGACAAAACTTATCCGAATTCCGATGAACAGAATTAGAACGGAAATAAGACAAGAACAGTACGGTGTCATTAAAGACATTTTAATCAAGGAATGCAATATTCGTACACAGAATGATATCAGAAAGAGCAATACAAATGTAAAATGATGTAAAGGGTGTTTCATTAAGGCGGATCAAAGTCAACAGTAAATAAATCAGTGTTATTGATGAAAATTTATTTGTTTCTCTATTGGATCATGTTATTTAAGTCATGGCAATTATGTGTGAAAAATAATATCGCCCAAATGTCCGCCAACGCTTCGGGGGCACACCTCCACTCGATGGTCAAATTATTTGATGACTTCTCTGCATAGTTGCTCCTCGATCTCACAAATATGCCTTATTATCTCATCCTTTTTCAGCTGTTGAAATTACTTTTGAGAAGACCCTAAAGGAAGAAATCTGAAGGCGTCAAGTCTCACGATTATGGTGGCCAATTGACTTCGCTGTTTCGAGAGATGATGCAACCTGGGAACTTCTCATTGCATTTCTGTTTGAACGTCCATTTTCTTAATAGGCTTCGATAACTTTAAAACGCTGTTTGATTGTTAATCCTTCCCTGGCTGAAATTGACAAAGACTTTAGTTGTTAAATGTGAAAGAAAAAGAAAAGAAAAATCATTAGACACTTAAAATTAATTCACATTTAAAATCGCTGCAAGTTATGGCAACATCCTTTATACCTATGTTTTATAAATTATGCAAAAGCGTTTGATAAACTATGTCACAAAGAACTGCTGGAATTGCTAGAAAACCTTGACATATTTCGGAAGGATATTAGAATAATGCAGAACCTATAGTGGGAGCAAATCGCCTGCATACATACAGATAGAAAATGAATTTAGTGATATGTAACGATAGAAAGGATCTAAGACAAGGAGACACCTTTTCAGCGGACTTATTCGACTTATATAGTGAAGCGATTCAGAGAGAATTAGACGTTTCACAAATATTCATTTATTGGCGGCTACAATTTTTACATTCGTTATACAGACAACACATTGTTGATATCAGCCACGGAAAGGAACTTCTATGGAAGGTAATGAAGGAAATCGAGAAGAAAAGACGAAACATCAATTGTAAGAAGACAGAATGTATAGCTGACAGCACCTCTCTGCGTCTGCTCGGTCTCACGTTGACTGCTGACCTGAGATGGAACAAATACATTGAGTCAATTGCTTCGTCCACCGCAAGGAAAGTTGGCTCCCTGTGCCGCGCCAGGAAATTTTTCACGCCGGAATCGATCCTCCAGATCTACAAATATACAATTCGCCCTTGCATGGAGTATTGCTGCCATATATGGTCTGGAGCCCCTTCTTTTTGCCTCGGGGTTCTTGATAGGCTCCAGAGGCGGATATGCAATATAATTGGCCCTGCTCTGGCATCTCGTCTACAGTCACTTTCTCACAGACACGCCGTCGCCTCTCTCTGTCTGTTTTACAAGTACTTTCATGCTAATTGCTCCGATGAGCTGCTTTCACTGGTTCCCAGACTTCATGAATTCAAGCGCCCTACGAGGCTGGCATCCCGCTCTCACCCTTTCACTGTCGAAACTATTAAATGTGGCCGTCTCTTCTACTCCAATAGCTTCATGTCTCGCACCTCTCGCCTGTGGAACTCCCTTCCCTATCCCAGTTTCCCTGAGAGCTATAATCTCCAACTATTCAAATGTAATGTCAATCGACATCTCCAGTTGCCTTGATCTATCCACTACCCTTCTCCTCATCCTTTCCTCTATCACTCCTATCTGCTCTTGCTCCAAATTTTCTGTAACCCCTTGCGTCCTAGTGGCTTCCCGCCTTGCTTGGGGTGAAACGCTTAAAAAAAAGAAAAAAAAAAAAGAAAAAGAGGAACTGATGTATTTTAAAAGGGGGCGAAAAGTGCGGCAACGAACTCCGAAGAAGCACGGAGAGAGCGAAAGATGATTTTCAGAAGCTAAGCAAAGGAATACGAAATAGGAAAAACTTTGTGAGAAACAAAGGGAAAAAAGTACTGAACTGTTGCGTAATATCGGTACTCCTACATGGCAGTGAATGCTGGACAAACACTTCACAGATGAAAAAGAAACAGAAATATGGTTCTACAGAGTGAAGCTGAGAAAGGAATGAACCGAACATGTGGGAAATGAAATTTTAGAGAAAATGGAGAACAAAAAGGAAACTTATATTAACCTCATTAGTTGAAACTCCAAGGGCACATAATGATGAAAGAAGGCTTGGCAAATTTAACACTCACAGGATTTATTGAAAGCGAGAGGAACAGAGAAAAACAGCGCATAACCTACCTCTCGTGTGTGTGTAAATGGTTGGCAGAACAGGCTTTAGGAGATCTAGCAAAATGAGAAAAATTACTAGGCATCACAAAGTAAATAGGGTACCATGCTCATCCACGTCCTGTAGGACCACGGCAGATCGAAAAAAGATCGGAAAAATGAATGTTAAATTTATTGATTGTTACAAATTGATGAGCCGTTTATCCAATTTGAGTCATAATTTAAAAAAAAAAAATCTTTCAAGAGTTAAAAATATTTATTCAGGAACATTTACAATCCTTGTGGTTTGACGTGACGAATCACGAATAAGAAAACAAATAAAATTGAATAAAACGAGAAATGTTACCTGCCTATATCTCTCAGATGAAGTACTATGATTGCTTGCATTTATAAGATTATTCGGACTGTTATCCTTATCTTCATATTATTCACAACGCTTCGGCTGTTGTAGGCTCCGGTTTTCAATATCTGTCTATACATCTGAGATGAGATATTATGATTCCTTGCATTATTTACATCATTCGGACTGTTATTTTCATCTCCATTGCCATATTCACAACGTTTTGGCCATTGTACACTCCAGCCTTTAATATCTGTCTATATATCTGAGATGAGGTACTATGATTACTTGCATTATTTACATTATTCGGACTGTTATCTTCCTAATTATTTCTATCAAAGTATATATTGTATTTATAAAATGGTAAATAAGAATTTCTTTATAGTTGGTGCACATATTTTAATAATTTAGTAAATGTTTACAAATTTAATAATAAAAATTTGTTTTCATATTTATATGTTTAAAAATTGGTAAATGATAAATATTGCATTGGTTTTAATTGTATTATTTTATTTTTTTTTTAGAATGGAAGAAGCAAAGCAAGATGAAATGACTAAACATCAACTGTAAAAATACTCAGTGTCTGCTTGTCCTGATGAGGACTACGAAGTTGAAACATACAAATCAAGCAAATACAAGAATTTGTATATTTAGGAAGAGTTTAAACAGAAGACGATAAAAGTGACATGGAAATGTGCATTGGGATAGGAAAAAATGCCTTTCAAAAGCTAAGCAAAAAAAAAAAATCCTTAGAAACAAAGAAAAGAGTACTAAACATATTTAATATTGGTTTTCCTATAGGGCAGTGAAAGCTGGACAATTTCCTCGAAGATGAAGAAGAGACTTTAAGCAACAGATATGTAGTTCTACAGAAGAATTCTGCGAATACCATGAGCTGAACACGTGAGCAATCAGGAAGTTTTAGGGAAAATAGAAACCAAAAAAAGCACTAATACTAAGAATAAGGAAGATTCAGTTAAAATTTTTAGGGTATATAATGAGGAAAGGGTGCTTGGAGAATTTGAGACTCACAGAACATTAATGCAGAAGGGGATAAATGAAAGCAGTGGATAAGATACGTATGAGCTTGTGCAAATGGCTAGAAGAACAGAGATGTTGAGTGTTTCCACGTGCGTCTATTGAAATAAGGACAAACACATACGTAGGGAAAAATACTGGTATATCTGAAGAGGTATTTACAACAGGGAGATTAGTAGTCAAACGAGCGCAGGTTAGTCAGTAGCAATCAGAAAGAGTATAAAGTCCAACTGTATCTTCCGGTAGAGAGACGGAAGTGTGATGGTCACCTGATCTCTTTCAGAACTCTATAGAACTGTCCTATTTGTAGTAGAGAGATCAGTCCATTCTGATGAGAAGGTGGGTGCGCCCCAACAAGAGAAAAGGATATATGTCAAAAAGATAAAACTTAATAGCTACAAATGAGAGGAAGACGTGGAGAACCATGATCGGCCACGATCTGAAGAGACACTGCACATAGAAAACTGACTAGTTATATTCAATGCCTCGAAAACCAAACTAGTTACATTCCATCACCGCCGACCAGACCTCTAACTATCCAGTCACGATGAACAGATGTCCCTTCGAGGAGGCACCGTGCCTTGAAAGAATATTGGGCTTCAGACTCACATCCGACCTCAAGTGGGATTCTTATATATGATCCATCGCTATAGATGCAGATAAAAGGATCGGCTCACTGGACCACTCCGGTAAGTTCCTGACTCCTCATTGTATCCTTTACCTTTATAAGAAGCAGATCAGGCCGAAAAACGAGTACTTTTCGGTCTTGACAGAATTCAAAAGCGTCTCCGAGTCCTTGTTGGAGAAGAATTATTTTCTACCCTCCAGACTTTCTCTCACAGGCGGGATGTGGCGAGTCTCTCAACTGTTCTATCACTACTACAATGGAGAGTGTTCGGGCCTAGTTCCACCAGGTCTCAGCTTCATGGCTAGGACCCACCATGACACTTAACTAATAGTAAACCATCCACATTCCCTCCGTAATCAACCGGTGAGAAGTTCCGCTTAAACAGCTTCTTCCTGCGAACTACAGCCCTGTGGAACAGACGCCGAAGACGGTGTTTCCCCCGATCGCTACAATCTTAACCTTTTCAAGGCTAGGGTTAACTATTATATTTTCCTCCTATCCACATAAACTATCCTTTAAGGTAACCCTCTACCTCGAGTGGGCCCCGGGCCTTGTACAGGATGAACCTTAATGTAAAAAAAAAGTAGAAAATGATGATGATGATTTCTGTATAATTCATCTATGAACACAGATTATAATTCATTATTGAAAAGTTCAATTTCGAATTTTAGCTTTGTGCATAATTTTAGGCAGTGATAAACGCGGTCGTTTGGTACTCTTTCTACCAATTGCAAACTGTTTATAAGAAGCGTACAGAATATAAAACTCCGACAATCGCTTACACAGCAAGTCTTTACATTTAATATTGATGCAAGTCGACGATTAGGATCCGGGACCTATTTTCTGTCTTCCTCTTCCCAAACATCTGCTCGTGAAAATGTCCTGGACATCAAATTATTACCCCATTGCGAGCTCGTAACAATCTTCCTTTGAAAGACGGAAAGCCGGTGTTATTATGACGAGAGTTATTACTGCAAACATTTGAAAGGTGATTTAGTTTGTCGACGGGTTGTGGTAGTGGTGGTGGTAGTAGTGGTGGTGGTGGGAGAACAACGATTTCAGCGGTTCGCTAATTTTTAACGGAAGCGGAAATGAACTGCTTAATGCGTCCAGCGTAAATTGGAGAGTGTTGATTAAGAGTTCAGGAGCATTGGTTCCTTGGCTTTTTATGTCAGTGTCCAATCTGTCAGATTAAATACCACGATATACTTTACATGTCGTGGTAAAAGTGTGCGTGTGTGTGGAGGGGGGAATACGATAATTTCAAAGTTCGGTTCATGTTGGATAGCTGCAGTATGGTTGTCAGAAGGAGAAAGACTTGACTCGGAAGCATACTACGGTTATTGTCAGTAGAGAAGTTCTAAGAATCTTGTTCGGGTGTGGGGTCCGGTTAAATTCGTTTACAATAAAAATCATATAGGAGGAATTGTTAAAAAAATATTCTCCAATTGACTAAAAATAGGAATTTAAAAAATTGTTCTTCTCAGATTTTGGACAGCGGGTCGAGAACTTTTCAGCATCACCTATATACAGGCTGCGTCAGGTATTTGAGAACAAATTTTAATTTCAGGCCTTCTTCTATGTGCCGCGTACCTTTTGGGCATAGTCGATCATGGCTCTCCACAACATCCTATCTAGTGTGGCTCTTAACAGTCATTCTCCTTTTACCCAGACTTCCACCGCACCTCCGTTTTGCCATCCATTCCCACAAGCTCGCCACGGCTTGCTGGCTTTCCTATCTCGTTTTCCCTCACTATGGGTTAAGTTTTCCAAGCCCTCCTTCCTCATTATATGTCAGAGGAATTTCAGCTGTTTTTTTTTTCATTCTAAGTACGTGTTCTTTCTGTTGCCATTTTTTTAAAAGACTACTTTGTTGCTTACATGCTCTGTCCATAGAATTCTCAGTATCCTTCTGTAGAACCACATTTCTGCTGCCTCTAGTTGCCTCCTTATCCATGGAGAAATTTTCTAACATTAACTTCCATATAAGAGGAAGGGTATCACATATCAATATAGCACTATTTTCTTTTGTTAAACCAATCTAATATCAGCCTCCCAAAAATTCATAGCTCTCAACAATTCATGGCTCTCAATAATAATTTGAGGTCATCTTATTATTTAACAGAGCAGAACAATCAATTTTTTTATACAGAATTCAAGAAAATCTTCTTGAAAATCTTCAAGAAATCTTCTTATATGCACACACACAAACATAAATCTATTCAATATAATCACCATCTGTTTCGATTACGGCCTCAATGCGGTTTCTAAAGCGATTATATGCGTTGATCTGGTGTTCTTTGCTCAAGTTGCAGTCTTCAGTTAGTCCTTGTTATTGTGAGCATACTTATTGGTCAATCACTTAGCGATGACCCGGATCTAATAGTCCATAGGTTTTAAATCAGGAGATGTAGGAGAACAAATGCGAGGGGTAACATGTGTTTGACTTTTTTTAACGAGCTCTTCGATCTGATCATTCGAATACTACTGGACGTGAACTGTTCACTCCTCATCACACAGGATTTCTTTCTCATGTTTTTATTTTCTCATAAGTCAAATTACTGACTCCGACTCCTGGAGCTGATAGGCAATGGTCATCAACGTTGTTCCTGGATTCTCATCGATGACAACCTGGACTTGTTAGACTAACTCGATATTCCAAACAATGCCTGGAAATCGAGAATGTTTTTTTTTGGTGGGGAGGGGGGGCATGGAAGACACAGTTTTATTTTATCTTAAAGAAAAAAAAAAGGAACTAGCGACATTTAAGAAGGTTTCAAACTCCGAATCTGTATGGCGGACAGGCAAAGTAACAAGAACAAAAAAAGCCTTTTCATTTCTGGCGTTAAAGTCGAAGCTGACATGGCGGAGTTTTAAAAAGAGGTACGGTTTTAGTTGATCGCTTATGACTTTTTAAAGATGCGTTCTTAAATATCTAACGCACAGTCTATATATGAGGACCGTTACTTCAATGTTGAGTATGGCCAGCACAAGCCCTCCTTGAAATACTCACTTGTGCCTTGGGGAGATATGAATCTTTAAAGAGTACAAATTTTTAAATCCTCTGGCACAGAGTTGGTAAAATTGAAGCACGCTTATTTGGTTGTCATCTGGTGTGTTTTTCGTGAATATTTGCGTCTCTCATCAGCTCACTCAGGGACTTGTAAACTTTTACCCAAATCTGAGATTGAATTTTAAAATTGTATGCCATTTCGATACTCTAGGATGATTACTTTGTCGAAGAGTCTCTCGGTGGGACAATTCCTCCGATAATAACGTAACTTATACATTATATGTTCTCGAATAGACTAAAAATTATTTTTTAAATTTTGACGTTTATTCAAATTATAGGAACTAAACACACACACACACATATATATATATATATATATATATATATATATATTAAAAGAAAGAACAATAAGATTTTATAAACCGGTGTTCTTAGCAATTATTTTCATTTTAAAAAAGAACAGGGCTCGATGCAAACATTAGAGCATAATATTATTATTATATTCTTTTTCAAAAATATGATTCAATCGCGAAACAGAAATTTATAGGTTTCATAATTGAAACTAAAGTTGTAAATTTAATTATAAAGAATAATCTTAAAATCAAGAGTCTCGTTCCATTTTTAGTTTTGAAACAGAAATTTCTTTGTCGCGATGGAATCATATTTATAAAAAAGAAAATAATTATAATATATATATATATATATATATATATATATTTAGTTTATGAAAAACTAGGTAATCCGTGTGGGTAGACTCAAGGAGGATAAAAACCAGAGAGCTCAATGTAAGTCCAGAGCAAATAATTTAAATAAAAACAGACCATTTTAAGGTTCCATGTAATAAATTTCTATTCTTTCATACTTAAAATTACTTGAGGAGGTCCAGACATTGACACATTTAAACGGTTAATTTTAAGTATGTAAGAATAGAAATATTAAATTGCATCTAACTCACTCATGTCTTCTCTCTCCCCGCTCACTTCCTCACTTCGTTAATTTACATATGTTTAATACGGCCCGTCAAAAATGTGTAAATTTCTTTTCATTTTTCGTTTCAACCTTTGGAAGTAAAGTCTGAGGATCCGCAGTTCTTTAAAAGGGCTGTGGTGAAATAATTTATTACATGGAACCTTAATGTGATCTGTTTTTATTTAATATATATATATATATATATATAGTAGACCCTCGGTTCACGAAGTTAATTCGTTCCAGGAGGCCGTTCGTGACCTGAAATGTTCATAAACTGAAACAATTTTCCCCATAGCAATCAATATAAAATAGATTAATCCGTTCCGAGACCCCAGATAATTGCTTATTTAAATTTTTAGAACGGTACTTCATGCACACCTTTATACACAACGCCAAGGAAAATTAACAAATCTCTTGCAAAAAACTTTACACCTCACCCCATTTTGCATAAATTGTGCGATTCAAAGATCAAGTAAAATCTAACTACCTGTAGCTCTGAAGACATTTCCTTCACAATCCCCCTTTGCCGATGCTCTTCAAGTTGTTCCAATTATGTTTTACCTGGAAACACAATACCATTGACAACAGCAATATCCTTAGTGTCAAAGCCCACACATTCTTTAACTGCAAAATATTCCGGCTACAATTTCCTCCAGGCCAAATATTATGGTCCCGTAACTCACTTGCCACTATACTTTATCCATCAGAGTTAAGCAATGGAGGATATTAAAATTATGTTTCTAGAGGTCGTCGATAGGTGTAATTCTGTATGAGAAAACATGCCGACAGCAATCGAACCTGTGTCCTATAATTAATAATTAAAAAAACAAAACAAAAAACAGCTCATTTCCTTAAATAAATTTTGTCTATTAAACAATAACGTATAAACAGAAAATATATTAAATGTCAATGTTTACGTTAAAGTAGGCTTCGTGAGCAGATATGGTGGATCGTCGAAGATTTATTGTTTATAAACAGTATTTTGGACTTTGCTAACCAGACGCTTCTCTGTAGATAAATGGTATAGCACGACAGATCAATAGACGGTTCCGTATAAAACACGGGTTCGATTCCTGTCGGAGAAAGCAAATTCCGATGAAATTTCTCGGACGTTCAAGCCGGTAAATATATTAATACTGTTTATTTAAAAAACAAAGCATTTATTTAAATAAATTGTATCTAGTAAAAAAAATAACATATTAACAGAAAATGTATTAAATAATTGTCGAGCTTAATCCATCTCATAATACACACACACACACACACACACATATATATATATATAGTTTATGCAAATTTAGGTAATCCGTATGGGTAGACCTGAGGAGGATGATATCCAGAGAGCTCAATGTAAAATTCAGAGCAGATATGTTTGAATAAAAGACAGACCACGTTAAGATTCCATGTAATAAGCTATTTCACCATAACCCCTTTAACAGGTTTCTGGATCATCAGACTTTACTTCCAAAAGCTGAAATGAAAAATGGCAAATGAAAAATGAGCATTTTTCATTTCAGCTTTCAAGACCCGGTTATAGTGAAATAGCTTATTACATGGAATCTTAACGTGGTCTGTCTTTTATTCAAATATAATATATATATATATATATATATATATATATATATATATATATATATATATGTGTTATTGACATATTGGCAAACGGTTCATGAAAGTATGTCTCAAACGTATAACTCTTTCGGGATTACATACCCAAATCTATTACACACACACACACACACACACACACACACACATATATATATATATATATATATATATATATATATATATATATATATATATATATATATATATATATATATATATATATATATATATATATATATATATATGTGTACGGTAGATTTGGCTGACTCATTCTGTCGAGTGAAAATAGCTCAGTGGTAGAGACTCTGACTGACACCAAATCGGTTGGGTTTTAATCCGGACTTGAGGCATTCGGAGGTCTAGTCGCACTGAAGAGCTGTGATACAGCAGAACAATACTGTCTGCGAATATATATATATATATATATATAGCGCTCCTGTCCATCCAATTGTTTTATTTACTTTTTCAAATATCCAAATTAGTTGCTTTATGTAATCGGTAAATTTGCCAAATATCAATTTTATTTGTATTTTATTTTCCTCCAGAGTACTTCCGAGTGTTGCCACATTCGTTTGCAAGATTTGTGAATAAGTGTATCTTTACATAATTGTTTTTTTTTTTTTTTTTTTTTTGCTAATTCCGTCTTTCTCATCATTGCTGGAAGGCACATCACTCAAGATGACGGAATTTAAACAGTCCAACTGTATTTTTTATGCTCATTTTTTTATTTATTTATACAGACTTCAATATACGATCCCATATGGAGAAAATACGTTATTTAATGTTGACTGCTTCTATTGTATTACAGCATCTCTCAAATTTTTTCTTTGCATTGCGTCCTACATAATATAATACGTATATATAAAAATAATATAAAAATGAATATAAACTGGGTTATTCGTAAATTTGCAAAAGTTAATAAAACATTGGCTAGACGGATATTATGGAGAAATAAGTTAAATAAAGAAATATGATCAACCATATATGTGAGCATTTACGGACACATACAGGTGAATAAATAACTATTTATTTAATCAATGTGTAGAGAAAACAGTGTTCAATGTAGTTAAACAAAGCTATAAAGTATATATTAATAATTACACATATACCTACGTTTACTGAGTCTTACTGTAAACGTAGGTATATATATATATATATATATATATATATATATATATATATATATATATATATATATATATATTCTACAGACACAATTTTGGGCACCTGTATTTATTTAATTATACGCCTTTTAAAATTAGATATTTTGCATTCATTTAAAGTAAAAGATACAATTTCACTAACTAAACGTATTTGCTTTTACTTTGACTAAAAATAAGTATTTAACTATAAAAATTATCATACAATTGCATTGTATTTTCTTTTTGTCAATAAAACCACCAGCTGCCTTAATTACTGCTTTACAAATACTTTCCAACAATTTTTGGAAAAAAAAAAGTAGATGGTAAACATTTCCAAGCATTCTTCAAACACTGAAAAAGCTCACTCTCACGCCTTGGGCATTCTCTTCGTACTCTCCTATCCAATTCATCCCATACTTATTCATTGGGAGAGAGCCAAGTCATAATTTTCAAAATTATTCATTCAGCCCTGTCAGCAATAGCAGCACCCATTAGCAAGCAGGTTTAAGGAATTTGGTATATTAATTGTGAATTCAATCCCTGGGTCGGGCAGTGTGTACTTGGACTCAGCGGAAAGAGGGCGAGCAATGACTGAACAATACTAAAAATAAGAACTAGGCGAGATATCCCTAGACATAAACAGTGGAACGAAAACAGGGTTAATTTCGCAATTGCCTGTAGGTTACTCGAGTCGATATACGAATGACAGAGGATGCAACGGCCGAAAGGTTGTGATAATGATGAGGACAATAGTCTGAATGTAAATATTGTGAAATAATATTATTTCTTTAATAAATTTTGTTCAATCGTTTTTTCTTTATGTGTTTTTTTATCACAAGTTTCTATAGAGAATATATAGAATAGAAGTGTGCTGTTTTTCTTATTGATTTCTTAACCAGACTTTTCTTTAAGCTATTGTTGTTTTTATTACAACTTTCTACGTGAAAGACTTATTAATATCGAAGCAATTTTCACTATTGATCGTTCTTTATTTTATTATTATTATTTAATCACAATTTCCTATGTTGATTCTGCTTCGAATATACGATTTCTGTCTATTAAAACACAGGCGTCCTGAGTAAGACATTAAACTACTTCCAATAGAAAGGCCTCCGATTGGAGGTTTGAGAAGTGTGGAACCATCTCTTAATCGCTGGTGTTCCCAGGTCCAACCTGACCTGGGGTGGTAGCACCTGTTAGGGTCCTTGTTATGGGCTAATTGTTAACTATTACCAGTAATACTTTTTGAAAAAATTATTACCAGCGATGCAATTTTGAAGTAAAACATTACCAGAAACAGATTTTTGACAAAACAAAATATTACTATCAATAAAAAAAATTGTCGGCATTAAATAAACCATTGAGGTTGATATGCTGTAAAACAAAATAAACCAAACAATTTAAACCAAAGAATACATATTTTGTTCATATGAATCTATCCTGAAAAATCTTGTCGGCATTAAATAACCCATTGAGGTTGATATGCTGTAAAGCAAAATAAACCAGACCAAAGCTTGGGAGCCACTCAAGGTAGAGGGTTATAGAGTAAGAAGTACAGTTTAAGCTCATATGTGGGGAAGATAACGGTTAATCCTAGACTTGAATAGCTTAAGATTGTAGTGATCGAAAAAAAATATTATTTTGGAAGACAGTACCACAGAGCAGTGTTTCGCGGGAAAAAAAAGTTGCTCAAGTTAAACTTCTCATCAATGGCATATGAAGGGAACAGGGGTGGTTCGCTGCAATGGGCGTGGCAAGGCGGGTCTTAGCCTAAAAATTCAGCATGTAAGAACTTTAGCATGGGGAGATAAGGAAACTAAACACTAAATAGTTAGCGCTATGGGTAGTTCTGTCCAACTTAAGATGCTGCAAATATTTCATCAAACCCTATAGACTAGTGCCATCGAATCACAAACAAAAATACTTAGCAAATAGTAAAAACACATGTGCAGCTTGAAAATCACCCAAGAATAAAAATGTTTTGCACATAAAACTAGAAGGTTTGGTTAATCGGTTTCACATATTTTGATTAGACGCATATTAACACCTCTATGGGTCATTTTAGGCGAAATCTAAATATTTTAAACACAATTTTGAGCTCTGGTAAAAACGTGCAATCACAACAGCAAAAATTGCAATATGAGCACTGGTAAAAAAATGGTTGCTGAAGACATTAGGTTTATAATACCCAGAAATTCATACAGAGATGTCCTCAAGGACACATGGCACAGTAGATAAAGGCGTTAGTTAGATCCAGTGACAGGACCCAAAGAGTGTGAGTTCAATTCCTGGTAAAGGCAGTGGAGAACTTGGAGAGGAGAATTAACAGGAGATAACTGACAACTGACATCCTTTAAACATGTACGTCGAACTAGAACAGTCTACCCCAGTGTTCAGTTCGACATTCCAAGCACTTGAAGAAGGCCGCTTCGTATAACGGCTGAAGCGTTGTAATAAATATGTCGACAAAGGTGATGACAATAGTCCGAATTATGTAAATACTGTACTATTTTATGGGTTCAACTAAATATATTTTGAACGCAGTTGCATGTTTTCAACAAAAGATAAAATGTATTGTTCGTCATTTTACTATAAATAATTATAGTTGGTAATTTTACTGTAAAATGTATTGCTGGTATTTTTATTATAGAAATGTATTGCTCTTATTTTTTTACTATACAAATGTATTTTTATACTTTTGTAGACTCTTCCACAACACAACCAGCCTTACCTCTTTGTAGGAAATGCACCCTTCCTATCTAGTAAGCCAAATTCTACCCTCAGACAATATAACAAGTATTCATTAGTCAATCACCTCCAATCTGGCTTGCTGATTGGTCAGTTCCGACCAATCAAACCGCCTGCACGCGACTAAGCTGTTTTCCCGCTCTTATGCTGGGAGCCACCTGGTGATTATATAAACAGAAAACGTGTGAACCTTCCGAGCAGTAATTACCAAGTTTCAAGATGTAACATTCACCGACTCCCGTCTTAGTCATTGCTGACCAGACGTTAAAGACAATTACCAACTTCATGCAGTCAGACCTCTTCACCTAGAGAGAAGCCCATCAACTCCACGCCAGTCAAAACTCAGACTTTGCCGCGCAAAAAGATACATCGCTGACTCATACTCGATCAAGATTTAATCAACTCTGTGTACATCATTTCTCAACATTTGCTTATCTAAAGTGAATCAAATTCACTACTTACTAAGTAAACTCTACGAACGAACGACCTTAGAAAAATATTACAGTTAAAAGTAGATCACCCTTAAAAAACTCTTTCTATAAGACACTTAATATCAACAATCGCAAATGTCGACACAAACAAAACTACTCCAAATGAACGAACAATTACGAAGAGAGACATTCTGAGATCTGAAGAAACCGCATACACATTTCGCCTACACAACATACATCAATTATCCTGTCTGTATATTGTTTGATTTGTATATAAATGTTGTATTGATTTCTAATTGAATATGTCTCGTTTTTCAATTGCATTTTAAATTTTGTTTATCTATTTGTTTGGGGATGCAGAAAGTCACTCAAATTCCTTCTGATTCTTTCTAACATCATTGATAAACTTTGCACGTCCCCAACACTTTCATAGTGTTTTGTTTTAGTTTCGGGATTCGCAGTTTGCCCATAGCTGGGACCCTAATAGGTACTACCAGCCCGGATAATAGTGAACATGGAAACAACAGCAATTAAGAGATAGTTCCACACTCCTCAAAACCTCAAATCTCCTGATCAGAAAACTTGCTATCGGATGTAGTTTATCGTCATACCAAAGACTAGCAGGGGAAATAACGATCTATTAAAGATGTTGACATATCACACTCCCTTAAACAAAAGGTTTGGAAGGAAACCTCTATCAATAGTAGAAAACTCAATAACAGTGAAGTCTAACTTCCTGAAAAACTGTTTCTAGAAAAAAAAAAAAAAGATTTTATAAATTTCAGTCGGGAGTAAACTCATGTCGAGTGTTTCCTGTATGGAAACGGTTATTTTAAAACTTTTACCAGCACATACAAAGCTGAAATCCCTCTTTCATGTTTAACCGCCGTCGTCGCATTCTAATTTCTGTTTACCTTTAAGTGCAAGCGAATATAACATAAGCAGATGAAAAGAAGTCCTTAATAGAATGTCCATTAGTTGTCCGGCCGTCTTTGCACTCTGACAATCTCGAAGCATCTTTTTTCCCACAAGAGTAAACATTTGTAAACTGCTTTGTAAGCCACAAAATAAGTGCCACTTTCTACCAATTCCAATAAATAACCTGCCGCTTTTAGCACTGTTTCTCAATGCATCGTCTTGTAATTTAGATTGCTCTGTTGGGAAGCGTCAGATCTAGAATGCATATTGGGGGAGGGAATATACAGAATGCAAGACAAAGAGTGTGTATGTGGAGGGGGAGATATGTGTCTATGTAGAGGGGTAGATAAATATTTATAAATATTGGTAAGTTATAAAAATATACAGGGTGGCCCAAAATAATGTATACACTCTTTGAATCATTATAACTTATTCAATTTATGTATTTTGACTTGTAAATAAGATTAAAGCAAGAGAAAGGAATACACATTTAAAGAATTTGAGAGTAAAATATACAAAAAAAAAACATATAAAATTAAATTTAATAAGATAAAAGTTACTTGGGGCAATCGCAGAATGTTTATATAATGATGAGTTCACATCAAGTGCTCAAACTGGTTGCCGTTCTGTTCAATACACTTTTCATATCTTGAAGAAATAGACCTCCAAACGTCCAGTATCATTTCCTCGTGTATTTGAGCACATTCTTCTTCAATTGTTACTCTTATTTCAGCAATTGTTTCAGCTTTCCTGCTGTAAACTTTGTCTTTTAGAACGCCCCCACAAAAAGAAATCCAATGGTGTCAAATCTGGTGATCTAGGGGGGTATTTAACTGTTCCTCTTCTTCCAATTCATCTGTTTTGCATATTTTCATCCATATAAAAAAAGTATTATTAACTATTAATATTTAAAGAGAATATACATTATTTTGGGATACCCTGTATACATTAGAATTCATATACAGGGTGTCAGTAAAGTCACTATACATTTACTTATAATAAAAAAAAAACAAAGCACTGAAGCAGGTGGCTTGTACTTCGAACAATATCGGTAATTAATTTACTATTGTTTACGATAGAATTTTATTGTTATTATCCAGAACCATTTTAATAATAAATTTCTGGACTGTTGATTAATTGTTTTGTCTTAATTGTTATTGTAATTAACTGTATAGTGACTTTATTGCTAGCCTGTATTTATATATTTTCGAAAGAACTAATGAATCATCTAAAAATAACGTTTAAAGTGATGATATATATTTTTTCTAAGGTAATTGTTTATATTCGACAGATTTGTATCACTTTCAACTTTATTTCTAGCTGATATGCATATCTGAATAGATGCTCCATTTATTTATTAAACAATATAATTTTTGTCTCCTAAATATTCGATATATCCAATTAAAGAGGGCACGCCGGAGAGCACATGTTTTCCTTTAATAGGTTTTCTCTAATATTTGGGCCAAGTCAAATTTAAGCGCAGTACTAGATTGGCAGATAGGTCTCATCATTTTCAGTTTAAATGGTTATATATTTTGGTTCTGACCTAGCGTCTCGACTTCAATCGCTTTCCCACCGCTATAACGTGGCTTCCCCTGTGCTTTTTCTATAAATATTTTCATGGTAATTGTTCGAGTGAACTTTTTGCTATGGTACCTAGACTTTAGGAATTTAAACGCTTTATGAATGTAAGCGCAGGTTCGATGGTAACATTTTCATTTCTCAAGCTTCTTCCTTGCGGAACTCTCTTCCGGCTTGTTGCTTCCCAACCAACTTCGATCTTCAAAAATTTAAAAGCAATGTCAATCGTTATCTTCTGTCTTCTTAATGGCTCTTCTTTTATTGTTCTCTCGCTAATGTTTTCTTTGTGTCAAATTCTTTCACGCTTAGTAACCATTTGCATCGTAATGGCTCTATTGATTTGCTTTGGGTGGGATTAAAATTATGCAATGTAGCAGATGTAAATTATTGGTTTAAGCTGTTTTCTTCTAAAGTTCTTGTTATATGGTTGACATATCCTGTTCTTTTATTGCCCCCCCCTTAATTATGTTTGTTTTTCTCAACCTCTTCCGCACTCAGTAACTCCTTGTGTCTTAGTAGCTTTATTCCCTTCCATTTGAATGATTTTTTTAATCTTAATAAAACAAAATAGATAAAGTAAATATAGCTTTTCTTTTGGCTCGTTAATCAGATTTTTCACCGTTGGAAATATTCGATTATTCAAGCTGTAATAATCAGAATTATTTGTTTTAATAATATCACCCCATGCAAGGCATTAAAGCCACTAAGACACAAGGGGTTACTGTGAATGAAAGAATTAGAAAACAGAAGCATTATTAAGGAGCGAGAAAAATAGAAGAGTAATAAGAATAAAGGTAGATAGCGATTGACATTGCATTTAAACTTTTGAAGATCAATGTTGGCTGGAAAGCATGGTGCTGGAAGAGAGTTCCACAAGCGACAAAAGAATATATAAAGCGTTTAAATTCCTAAAGTCTAGGTACCTTAGTGAAAAGTTCACGTGAACAATTACTATGAAAGTATTTATAGAAAAGGCACAGGGAAGCCATATTATCGCGACGTGAAAGTGACTGAAGCCGAAACGCCAAGTCAGAACCAATAATATTGCAGATTCTTTTGGATTTTATCAAGAATTTCTAAATATATAGCAGGAGCACCGGACCACATATTTCAGCAATAGTCAAGGCATGGACGATTTTTAGAGGTATAAATATGTAAGATAGATTCCGGAGAGAAAAATGATCTAGGACGACAGAGTGAATCTAATTTCTTAGCAACTGAACTAACAATGGATTCAATATAGTCTTTCCAATTCAGGTCAGCAGAGAATGTTAGCCACAGAAGGCGCAACAAGTCCCTCTCCCTGGAAAGCAGAGAGGGGTCTCTCAGATGATCAATAGAGAGTAAAATACACATAGTAAAATATATCAGAGTAAAAGAGAGTAAAAAATACCAGAGAAAAATTACATAAGTTACCTCCCTTGCATGACAGGCAAATATTTCGAATTTTACGGTGTTCACGCACACATATATACAGACACTCAACCTCTGATGATGAACTAAAAAAGGATTGAAAGTATTTGGGACAATAAAAATTATTTGAAAGTAAATTTTGGAATATTCCTTGATCAATATTCTCCAGCAACCTAGAAATTAATTCCTGGACTTGAAATGATTAAAAATAATTATAAATAAAATAAATAGACATAATACGCCTAAATGATTTAACCAAACACGCTTGAATATATATATATATATTCGACAGGAGAGGAGAGAAGATATATATATATATATATATATATATATATAGAGAGAGATATATATATATATATATATATATATATATATATATATATATATATATATATATATATATATATCTTCTTCTCTACTCTCACGTCGAATTCGACGTATAATAGGGTAAAGCAGATTAGTTCCTAGGAAGCTGACATCCCAACGCCAGCACATGAGATTTAATTATAGTGGTGGTTTTGTGCAGAACCATCCACACTTTTTGAAGGGCCGAATACAGAGACTTGGTGCTTTACGTGCCACAGGGTCCCCATCGCAGGTTTTGAATTTAGAATTGTCCTTTTCCTAGAGCAGTTGCCATCCAAGGCTATAGAACCCAGTCTGTTCTGCTATTTACCCATAGCTGGAGGGAGAAGGAGAGAATTCACACCTTTCCCAAGGGTATGACTGAAATTCGAACTCGGCTCTCCGATAACTCAATCCAAGCCGCTATATATATATATATATATATATATGTGTGTGTGTGTGTGTGTGTCTGTGTGTACATTGAGTTCAACATCAACCGTCTGTTTCATGCTGTTTATCATGCTTTAACTCAAACAGTCTATCGCGTCTTGGTATTAATCTCAGTCCATTTTTATATTTACATACACACTGTCTCTGATATTGAGCACTTTTACCTATAAATATATATATATATATATATATATATATATATATATATATATATATATATATATGGTGGTCTCTTCCGTCTTATTCGACGTATGTGGGTCAAGCAGCTCAGTTCCCAGGAACCGACAGTCAGACACAAGCGCATATGATTTGATTATAGTGGTGAAAGCTTTAAACCAACCACACTTTTTGAAGGGCCGAATACAGAGACTTGGTGCACTACGCAGGCTTTGAATTCAGGGTTGTCCTTCTCCTAGACCAGTTGCCATCCAAGGCTATACAACCCAGTCTCTTTTGCTATTAGGGTATTAGCACGTAAGTGAATGTAATGGATTCGACTGGAATTTCTCACTCCGAGCCGTTATTCACTACTCCACCATGTCTCTCTCTCTCTCTCTATATATATATATATATATATATATATGTAAGCAAATATATGGATATAGATCCGGCAGTATGAAGAAAAATATACGGAAAATATACGGAAAAAACAAACAAAAATTCCCTTTTCTAGCAAGATTAATGCTCGACAAACGTACATATAAATTTTAGATTAAAATAAAATTCTCTTCATTTTTCATTCAAAATACTCTATTTTAGGAATACGTTTTCACAACATCACCCACGTGACGCCGATGTGATCATATTGAAACGGAACGCTGATCTTGAAAAATTTCAGTTGTCTGTTTTGATTAGTCTTACTCTTATGTCCATCGTCTTTTCATGTTGAATTAAATATAGTCCAATGTTAATTATGTTTTATGAACATGTCCTGAAGATGGTTTTACTAGACCGAAACGTCCGACGTTGACATTATATAAATATTAAGCAGCCTAATTGCATATTAGGATTTTTTGCTTTTTTTTCCGTATATGTTTTCTTCATATATATATATATATATATATATATATATATATATATATATAATTATTTATTGAAAAATTATAACATAAATATCACATAGTGATTTAATAACATAACATATTTATGTGATTATTTTTAAATAATTAATTATATCTGATATATTGAGCACTCTTTTAAGAATATTAATTGTTGGTTATTGGTTATTTATTGCGTATACACCAATACTATACTTGGGTATATATATATATATATATATATATATATATATATAGAGAGAGAGAGAGATAGACTGATATAGATATAGATATAAATATATATGGTACAGGTAATAGATACGTTGGTATATAATCCAGGTTGATTCTAATAATATCAAATATTAAAACTGATCCACAAAGATATATATATATATATATATATATATATATATATATATATATATATATATATATATATATATCGTGAAACTCGAGTAGAGGTCAGAAGCTTGTTTGAGTTGTGTTGCTGGGTAGCGTATTTTCTTTGTCTTGCTTGCTTCCACATCTTACACTGTATATTGCTATTTAGAGGAGTGCTTGTCTTTTTTGTTTCGTTTTTTTTCTTTCTTTCTTCTCAGTTTGGTTTCTTTTTCTCTCTTTTTTATCGGTTCATCTCTTGGTTTCATCGCATGGCAAGCTTTTGTGTCGGTTTTACCAGTATTTTGGTTTGTTGTATATATATATATATATATATTTTCAATCTCTCTCTCTCTCTCTCTCTATATATATATATATATATATATATATATATAGAGAGAGAGAGAGAGAGAAACAGAGAGAAAGAACCGGAGATATAGAGAGAAGAATAATAAACGTTATTTTAAGCAAAAGGGGAGTGGTGCTGGAAATGTAAAGGGATCCCCTGCCGTGCCAACGAGCAGTGTAGCAATGTCGAAATGGATATGAAACATTAATAAATAAGATGAGCATACGAATTCCCTGAAGCCCTGAACGGCAGGAGCATCGGTTACGGCACAAAACGGGGCTCTGGCATTATCAAATCGACCAACAATTGAAATTTATATATAAAATGGGGAAGATTTTATTTGTCTGTCTGCGATGCACTGCAAAATCATTACATGCACGACGCTGAAATTTGCTATGATATTTAATGAAGAGACTTGAAATAATAGAAAAACTCCTGCAGACAGTAATGAAAGAAAACGTGAAGAAAGACATGGACATCAACTGCAAGAAGACAGAATGCCTGTTTGTTAGCAAGAGGATGAGCCCAAGATCAGTCAGTTATGTGCCATGCGTTATACACGCTTCTTCAATCATGTATCTTTCGATACATGACTGACGAGATATTAGGTTGCCATTTCTTTCTGCAGTTGACCAGTTGCCATCCAAGACTACAGAACCCGGTCTGTTCTGCTATTTACCCATAGCTACGGAGGGAGAAGAAGAGGTTTCATGCCTTTATCAAGGGTATTAGTACGTAAGTGAATGTAATGGATTCGACTGGAATTCGAACTCGGCTCTCCGATTCCTCAATCCGAGCCGCTATCCATTACTCGACCAAAATAAAATAAGTACAAACATTTAAATATCTGGGAAGTGTTCTAACGGAGGAGGGAAAATGCGACACTGAGATCCGAAGGCGTATTGGGATGATCAAAGATGTATTCCAAATGCTAAACAGAGTATTAAGTGGATTACGGCCACATCACGTTGAGACACCATCGAGCATGGTCAGCGCCTGTATGGGTGACCGCTTGGAAATACCAAGTGCTGTAAGCTTGGATGTGCAGGTGGTGTAATGGATAATGACTCGGAATTGCTAATCGTAGAGCCGAGTTTCAATTACAGTAGAGTTCGTTATATTCACTTTCGCGCAAATATCCTTAGGAATCCACATCTTCTCTCCCCAGCTACGGGTTAATTAGTAAGATTTGTATCACTAAAATCATTATTATTTCAAAAATATAAATAAAATAAATCTTGAATCAACAGAAATGTAATTCTACAGAAGGACTCCGCGGATACCATGGACCGAAAATGTTTGGTTTTTAGCGTGAGAAGAAAATTACAAATTAGACATAGCAAAATTAAACAAGTAGAAAAATTTATATATCTCGGAAGTGTTTTAACAGAGGACGGAAATCCGAAGGCGCACTGGAATAGCGACAGATGCCTTCCAAAAGCTATGAAAAGTATTAAGAAACAGGAAAATCAAACAAGTACAAAAATTTAAATATCTAGGAAGTGTTTTAACAGAGGATGGAAAATGCGAAAACGAAATCCGAAGGTGTATTGGGATAGCGAAATATGCCTTCCAAAAGCTATGAAAAGTATTAAGAAACAGGAAAATCAGACAAGTACAAAAATTTAAATATCTAGGAGATGTTTTAACAGAGAATGGACAATGTGACACCGAAATCCGAAGTCGTATTGGGATAGCCAAAGATGCTTTCCAAAAGCTAAGAAGAATATTAATAAAAATAAGGAAATTAGTACTGAACTGTTACGTGATATCTGTCCTTCTGTATGGTAGAAAATCTCCTCAAAGATGAAAAAACTTGAAGCAACAGAAATGTTGTCCTACAGAAGGATGTTGAGGATAGAATGGACCAAATATGTGTGCAAACCGGATGTTTTAGAGAAAATGTAAACAAGAAGGACACTTATATCAGGAAGAGTTGAAATTTCGAGAGTACAAAACGAGAAAAGTTGGTTTGGAAAATGTGATACTCACAGGGCAGATTGAAGGCAAAGAGGGGCAGAAGAAAGCAACGCATAACCTTCTTAGTGAACTTGATTAAATGGCGGAAAAAAGGTGTAGAAGAGATAACAAAAAGAGAAGATTTATTAAGAGTTTCGAAGGACAGGAAATTGGGGAGAGCCATCATCGTATACATCCTGAAGAGACGCGGCATATAGACGAAGAAGATGAAAAAGAATGAAAATTTACAGCTTTTCTGGTAAATAAATTTGTTTTTAACATCAACAGTTACTTTTTATTTCTCTGTCTGTTAATTAAGGGAACGTCTCTGCTGATTATTTACATTATTCGCCTATTGTCCTCATCTTTGTCGCCATATTTATTACAACTCAAGAAAACATGGCACAGTGGATAAAGGCGTTAGTTAGATCCAGTGACAGGATCCAAAGAGTGTGAGTTCAATAACTGGTTAAGGCGGTGGAGAACTTTCAGAGGGAAATTAACAGGAGATAACTGACATCTATTAGTCATAACACGTGGAACTAGAACAGTCTACCCCATTGAGCGAAATAAAGGGTTCAGTTCGACATTTCAACCACCTGATGAAGGCCGGAGCGTACAACGTCCAAAACATTGTAATAAATATGGCGACAAAGATGAGGACAATAGACCGAATAATGTAAATCGTGTACATAATACCTCATCTCAGAAATATAGAAAGATATTATTTATTAGTTGATTTGTATAAAGGTATATCAATACCTTAAGGGCCATTTAATGCCGAAAATTAATTTTATTTGAAGTAATAAAAATATGATATGCTATTCTCTTTTATCTGTCTATACCTCTGAGATGAGGTATTCTGATTACTTGCAATATTTACATGATTATCCTCATTGTTATCCCCAACTTTATTGCCATATTCGCAACGTTTCAGCCGTTGTACGCTCCGGCCTTCTTCAGGTGATTGAAATTTCAAGCCGAACCCTTTATTTCGTCCACCGGGTTAGTTTTTTTATATAAAAAGTGTTGCTGGTATTTTTACTATTAAAATGTATTTTTATACGTTTATAGTGTTTTTGTTAGGGGTGCTCACGATTTGCCGATAGCTGGAACCCTAACAGGTGCTACTACCCCGTTTCAGAGTAAACCTGAGCACAACAACAGTTAAGAGGTGGTTCTACGCTCCTCAAAACCTCCAATCTCCCGATCAGAAGCGTTGCTGCCGGCTGTAGCTTATCGGAGTTATTATTTATACATGCCGTTGTGAGAATAACAGCAAAGATGAGCTTTTATGGTCTCGGTCAAGCTAGCTGAGCGTTGCGCCCCAGAATTCTTTTGAAATTCTTTGCTTAGCTTAGTTTGGGACAATGCTTCAATAGTGGAGCAATTAGTTAGAATAAAATTCAATGCCTTGACAATGGTTCTGCTATTTTCTCTGAGTGACCATTTACGTTTTACGGTGAAGTAAACAATTGTCGAAAAGACAGAAGGAAATGAAAGGCTAAAATTAAAAAAAAAATATTTACGAATATAGAAATACAAAAAAAAAAAAATAGAATAATTAATACTCGGATCTTTTCTGTGAATTCACCCCAAAATAAAAAGAACGTATATTTACTAAAATTCACACAAAATTCTTCCAGAGCGGGCTTTTTCATTGCACCTCGTTTGGGTTGACCTTTGCGATCGCTCCAAATGTGGGCGACTCGGGTTCGCTGCTTCTAAGTATGGGCTCTTGATACGCGCTCATCCTGATAAATAAGCCATTGCTGAAAAGCGAATGGTAACTTTAAATACAAAACCAAAGAAAGTCATAATTTAACGGTATAAAAGAAAGAAAAACTAAAGATGCAAAGTAAATATTTATAGGACAGTTGGTAAGGCAGGAATTCGTCGAGTTTTCCCACCAGCTGTATATTGTAGGTTTCACTGAACATCAAGTTATGGCACTACCATCCGTGTTCGAACCGCTTCAGAGTACTTGATAGGGATCTTTTCTGTTAATTCTCCCAAAAATAATAATTCACCCCAAAATAAAAAGAAAGAATTTATATTTACTAAAATTCACACAAAATTCTTCCAGAGCGAAGCCCCTTACATTGCACTCCGGTTGGCTTGACATTTGCGATCTCTTCAAATGTGGGCAACTCGGGTGTGGGGTCTTCATTCGCGCTCTCCTCAATAAACAAGCCAAAAACATTATTTTTTAAATTGTAAAAAATTTCTTTTAAGTACCTGGAATAACATCCGCACTTACGAAATTTGAATAATTCCTTAAGTTTTGGTAATTTTTCATTCTTTGGTCAGAGTTGGCAATCTAAAAAAAAAAAAATTAAAATGCATAATTTCAAAAGATTACCAAAACTTTAATAAAAATACTAACAACATTTGATTTCAAATTTATAATTTCTTCGGAGTGAATTAATATTTGCGATAAGTAAATTTACATTATTTGGGAGTAAATTAGCAGAAAAAGATCCTAACACTTTATTAAATAAATATAGAACTCGTTATACCTTTACGAAATTACACAAGACTATATCTATATCTATAATTCTCAAGATGTTGTTTATACGTTTCCACAGTTTTCATCCTACTTCGATGAAATATTTTTTGCTTGATAGATAATTCTTCCGTGCCGGTTTTGAGTCGAAATTGGCTGGAAAAAATTACAACTATGAAGGCGAAAAATCGAAAAACTTATTTTTTACACTTTTAAAATTTAATGTCTGGAAAAACAGCGCACAATTACTTTAGAGAGTTTTAAATCTAACACAAAAGATTATTAAAATGATATTATAAATAAAAATTATCGTCAATTATTATTATGACTGTCCAGGTAAGAGGTCCCTTCCTTGCACGATTGAGAACGCAAAAACGGCCCTTCAAATTGTTAAACGCAACCGCCCGCCCCAGCCCAAACTATTTAGGGATGTGCTTCAGTTGCACCCGATTGTTGTTACTAATATTGATTTTCGGGTGGGCTCACTTTAAACTTACACTGCTCCAATTGGACGGCAAAAATTCCCAGTAAATAAAACACCCGGTCGAAGACGGGTTATCCTGCTAGTTTATAATACGCGGGTAAGTCAGAAATTGTCAAAAAAAACCAATAACCTAAATGCAACTAATAAGAAAGAAATGAAAATATAAACGAAAAAATTATATGACGATGGCGAATATATTTTTTGTTCTTTATATTTTTCTTCACTGCTTTTTTTTTCCCTTTCCCGGTGGTTCGTGATCTTTGCGAACAGCCACTAAGATCATTCACATGCTTATAGGTCTCAAGTAGAAAACGCCCCCTTGCGTGCAGTTGGCTTAAAACACACACACACGCACACACACACACACACACACACAGCAGTATATCATATATAAATCGACTTCGTTATCGCACTATTTATTATTTATTTTATTATATGTGTGGGAAGGGGGCTGTTTTCTTTCGGTTTGAGACGAATATCTACGTTTTTGTATCCCAAGTTCTGTTGGTTTCCATACATTTTATTAACGTTCATCTCAATTTGCATTGCCTTTAAGAAAAAAATAAAAATACCAAGCTTCTACGAACAAACAAGTATTGGATGTTGCAGAAAGAAACATTGTTCTTATAGATACCTTCATCATGCACTTCTATCTATCTATCTATCTATCTATCTATCTATCTATCTATCTCAGTCACTATCTATCTATCTATCTATCTATCTATCTATCTATCTCAGTCTGTTCATATATATCCATGTATCACAGTCTGTTCATATCTATCTATCTATCTCAGTCTGTTTCTATCTATCTATCTATCTATCTATCTATCTATCTATCTATCTATCTATCTCAGACTATTACCATTTATTATAAACTTCGCTACTGAGACTATCATCTTCACTTTGGTGGTTACGCTAAGAAGAACAAGAAGAAATAGTGACAATCCACCTAGTGTCAGCACACTAAACACTCTCCCCGTCTGATTAAAGCCATCAGGTTCAACGCCACGTAATGTCACCACACGATTGTCAAGAGACATGTAGCCTAGTGAATTAAAGCGTTGGTTAAATATATATCTGACACCCTGGTAGTTACCTGTGTTCATTTTGTTGTGTTTGTTTTTGCTGAAAATTCACATCCTATGGTTGAGTGGAAGAAATAAATTTATGACACAAAGATGAAAAAGACTGGTGAGTGTTAACTGATGCGAGTAATCTCCCCTGAGAATGGAAAAAAGGAATAAGAATATTGGAGCGAATGAAGTTTCGGTTCAAAATTCGGTGAAAGTTGCCTAATAAAGATGGCAGACATTTGAAGAAGGACGGAGTGCACAACGGCCGAAACGTTGTGAGTGTAGAAACCAAGATGCGCGTGCTGGTCCGAGTAGCAAAGCAAATAATAACGTTAGTTTATCATCACAAACATGCTGGTCCGAATAACAGAGCACATAACAGTGTTAATTTCACGTGTTAAACATGTTGGTACGATTAACAGAGAAAATAATAATGTCAATTCCTAAACGCTAATATGCTGGTCCGATTAACAAAACCCATAATAATGTTAATTCATTGTCTCAAACATGGTGGTCCGATTACCGGAGCCCATAATACTGTTAATTCCTCCTCTCAGACATGCTGGTCCTATTAACAGAGTTCATAATGACTTTAATTCTTCGTCTCAAACAGCCTGGTCCAATTAACAGAATCCATAATAATGTTAATTCGTCGTCTCAAACATGCTGGTCCGATTAACAGAGAATATAATAATAATAATTAGTCGTTTCAAACATACTGGTCTGATTAAGAGAGAATATAACGGTAATCCGTCGTCTGAAGCATATTGGTCCAATTAACAGAATCCATAATAATGTTAATTCGTCGTCTGGAACATATTGGTCCAATTAACAGAATCCATAATAATGTTAATTCTTCGTCTCAAACATGCTGGTCCGATTAACAGAAAATATGATAATAATAATAATAATTCGTCGTTTCAAACATAGTGCTCCGATTAACAGAGCATGTAATTGTGTTAATTTCTCATCACAAACATGCTTATCTGATTAGAAGATTAGCAGAATGTTAATTCCTCATCCTTCTTTTAACTATTTAATCATTTTCCATTCATTTACGTGCTAATACCCTTGGGGAAGGTATGAATCCTCTTCATCTCCCCCCAGATATGGGTAAATAGCAGAACAGACAGGGTTGCCTTGGATGGCCACTGGTCTACCACAGAAAGAAATGGCAACCTACTGCAGGGAAAATAAATCTGCCTCGTCGGTCATGTATCGAAAGATACATGATCGCCTAAGCGTGTATCACGCATGGGACATAATTGACTGAAATTCACTTACCTGCTAATGCCTTTGAGAAAGGCATGAATCCTTTTCTACTCCCCCGCCCCAGGTATACTTATATTGCTGGGCAGACTGGGTTCTATAATTATTATTATAATTTTCCTTATCTCCAATATTTAGATTATTATTATTACAATCATTATTAATTATTTTCAATATTATTATTATTATTATTATTATTATTATTATTATTATATTATGTGTATCACGCATGGGACATAATTGACTGAAATTCACTTACCTGCTAATACCTTTGAGAAAGGCATGAATCCTTTTCTACTCCCCCGCCCCAGCTATGCTTATATTGCTGGACAGACTGGGTTCTATAATTATTATTATTATTATTATTATTATTATTATAATTTTCCTTATTTAGATTATTATTATTACAATCATTATTAATTATTTTCAATATTATTATTATTATTATTATTATTATTATCTCCAATATTTAAATTATTATTATTATTATTATTTTTCCAATATTTAAATTATTATTATTATTATTATTTCAATATTTAGATTATTATTATTATTATTATTATTATTATCTCAAATATTTAAATTATTATTATTATTATTTCCAATATTTAAAATTATTATTATTATTATTATTATTATCATTATTATTATCTCCAATATTTAAATTATTATTATTATTATTATTATTATTATCCAATATTTAAATTATTATTATTATTATTATTATTATTATTATTATTATTTAGATTTCGGCTTTTAATAAGCCATAGAGGTATTGATATGCCGCTAAAC
>CAHIKZ030005067.1:1902500-2027500 GCA_903632075.3 Acanthosepion pharaonis
TTGTGCTGCATCCGGTAAACATCAAGCAGACGCGCTGCAGTATACGTGTAGCCTTCTTAGGGTCAAGACTTTTCATAAGTCTTGAGTCTTCCAGGGCTACGAAAAAAAATTAATGAGATTGAGCTCTGTGAAACGGGAAAAATCAGGAAGGGATAACGTTTGTTATCTAACGTGGAGGCAAAGATCGTAGCAAAGAGTTTCGGCCTATAGTGATTTTCCAAGCGTAGCTTAGATGTAGCACAAGGTCGAAATTACGAGGCACCCAATGAGAATCGAACTCACTACTCAATCGTAATTGTCCTTGCGAGACAAGCTAGCTAAACATTACACTATAATGAGGTGCCTTAAATGACTTTCTAAGCGTAGCTTACATGTGGCACAAGCCCGTAAGAATGGGCCATTTAATAAAGATCGAACTCACTACTCAGTCGTAATTGTTCTAGCGAGACAAGCTTGCTAACCATTACACCACACTGAGGTGTCCTAAATGACTTTCTAAGCGTAGCTCAGATGTGAGTTATTGTCAGGCTTAAATTTAACTACTCTTTAATTGATATACAGTGCTGTTCGATAAAAGTGACACACCTGATTTTTTTTTACTAAATATTCTCTTTGATGAAACGAAAGTTGAGCTAAATTCAAAGGATAAGCGATCTAAAATCCGAAGAAGAAGCTTTGAAAGCTCTTTGAATTTAGCAGTAAGTACTGTCAAGAATCTGTTCAGTATAATGTTCTGGGGATGCTTTTCTTTTCATGGATCTTGTTTCTTAAAACCTATTGAAAAGACCCTCAGGAACGAGCAGTACAAGAGAATTTTAGAGTCTTGTCTGCTCCTTTCTGCTGAAAGGGTGCAAATTGACCCCACTGAGCTCATTTTTATGCAGGATAATGCTCCCTGTCACAAATCAAAATTGATGAAGGAATACTTTGATGAGAAGCAGGTGAGTGTTATGACATGGCCGCCCCAATCTCCTGACCTCAACCCTATAGAAAACTTATGGAGCATTATAAAGTACAGGCTCTCGAGAAAGCAGTTGAGCAACAAAGAGGATTTTATTGTGAATTTCATACCCGAATGGAATTCAATGCTTGGAGATGAGATTTGCCAGAGATTTGTCAAGTCAATCTAAAAAGGGTTGAAAAGGTTATTCAAAATAAAGGAGGACCCATAGATTATTAAATATTTCGAACTATATTACCTATTATAAATAAAATATATCTCTATTATTCTTTATTTAAAGCTGTTCGGTTATGTTTCTATTGATTACTAGTTGCAGGAAATAAGTGAGTCACTTTTTTTTGCACAGTGTTTTTCCCTAAATCTCATTTATATGCAAAATTATAATTATCAATAGAATACCTTAGGGTGAGTAAACTTTTTACTAGGTGGTCGGGAAGAGATCTTTATATTAGTAAGATTAAAAATTAGTTTGACCCCAAAAACAAAAGGCGAAAAAAAATTTAAGTAAAAAAAATCAGGTGAGTCACTTTTATCGAACAGCACTATATATATATATATATATATATATATATATATATATATATATATATATATATATATATATATATAAGATTTGGTGTTCACTCTAGTCGCTGTGCATATTTCTGGTCCTCGCTTAAAGATGACCGACAAACGGATTAGCCGCTTTCTTCTTCTTCTTCTTGTATATGCCGTGTTCCTTGAAGACGTTAGTGATCATAGCTCTCCACAATTTCCTGTCCTTTTGTCATCTCTCCTAAACCCTGTCTGCCATTAATATACACAAGCTCTTTATGCGCTGTAGTCCTCTTGCCCTCTTGCTTTCAATCAGTCCTACGAGTGTCAAATGTTCTAAACCCTCTTTTCTCATTCTGTGTTCTAGAAGTTTCGTCTGTCTCTCGCTGGTGATAAGTATGCTTTTTGTTTCCATTTTCACTTAAACTTCGTCTTACCTCAAATGTTCAATCCATGGTATTCTCAGCATCCTTCTGCAGAAACACATTTCTGTTGTTTCAGATCTCTTCTTCCTCTGTGAAGAGATTGTACAGCATTCACTGTCACATAGAAATTTTCCTGTTTCTTAATTCTTTGCTTAGCTTTTTGGAAGGCATTTTTCGCTATTTCAAAGCGCATTCTGATTTCGGCGTCGTACTTGTCGTGTGTTGAAACTCTTCCCAGATATTATCATGGAAATCTTTCTGCCTTGATCTGGATAGAAAGCCACATCTATGATTTGAATGACTTTTTTTTTTTTACAATCAAAGAACAGGTCCCCTTGCTTGGAAGTGGTTACTCGTCTGGGGCATAACATCTTAGATTATTTCATCTTTCTTTTTTTGAGATAAATCAATACAGGGAAAGTAAGGCTAAGAAAATTTATAGGGCGGGGGGGCGTTGATACTCTTCTTAAATGTGAAAAAGAAGAATAGAGTATTCGATTTATTGATTTTATTTTTTACGGCTTATCAGTCTTTTCCTGGGTTATTTAAAACCAGAATGTTTTTTAGATAGTAAAAATTTGAAGGATATAATAATTATTTACTGATAGAAGTCCTACTAATTAACCTATAGATGGGGGTGATAAAAGTAGGATTTATGCTTTTTCACTGGAATTTGAACACGACTGGAATTTGAACACGACTCTCCGATTTCTAAGCTCCTGTCCATTACACCATCCACACACCCAAGCTTACAGCACCTGGTATTCCATGCTCGACGTTGCTTAACTTGGGTGATCGTACGAGAACCTGTGTTTCAACGTGATATGGCCGTAATTTAAAAATCGATAAGAGGTGGGGGGAAAAGGGGTCGATACTATTGTTAAATGTGAAGAAGAAGAAGAAGAAGATGAAGAAGAAGGAGGGGATCAAGATGAGGAAGAAGGCAGAGATGGTGTAAGAAAAGACTAGTAGAAGGAAATAGAACCATGAAAGAAAGTAAAGGAAAAGAAAGGTTAAAGGTTAAAACGGAGAACAAAATAAAGAAAAAAGAAAAAGATATGAATGAAAAAGAGACGACTAATGAAACAGTTATTGTTTTTACTTGTGATACGTTGATGCGGAAGGAAGGAAGGAAGGAAGGAAGGAAGGAAGGAAGGAAACTCGGACGATGAAACGCAGCAAGAGAATAAATTGTTGATTTGGTCAATGATACCCAAGAAAGAAGAAAGTCAATTGCAGACCTAATGGCATCCTTCTGCTATCCAATATCACTTTCCAAAATGTCTGAGAACATGGCTCTCTTTATTTCAAGTCAACAGATGCAAAAATGAATCGACAAATGAATATCCAACTGCTGACTTTCCAAATACAACATGGCCTCGAGGCAAATATTTGAAACGCTAAGCGTCGAAGAGCCTTTATGATCGGCTGATCATAACAGAAGAATAAAACAGATTGAATGTAGTAGAGGAAAGCAAGAAGAAAGGACTAACTGCCAGAAAACAGAATGCTTGGTTTTCAGCAAAATAGAGAGAGAAAGAGAAAGAGCGAGAAAGAAAGAGTGACACAAAGATAGATAGATAGATAGATAGATAGATAGATAGATATTGAAAGGAGAATCGTTAGATAGATAGATAGATAGATAGATAGATAGATAGATAGATATTGAAAGGAGAATCGTTAGATAGATAGATAGATAGATAGATAGATATTGAAAGGAGAATCGTTAGATAGATAGATAGATAGATAGATAGATAGATAGATATTGAAAGGAGAATCGTTAGATAGATAGATAGATAGATAGATAGATATTGAAAGGAGAATCGTTAGATAGATAGATAGATAGATAGATATTGAAAGGAGAATCGTTAGATAGATAGATAGATAGATAGATATTGAAAGGAGAATCGTTAGATAGATAGATAGATAGATAGATATTGAAAGGTGAATCGTTAGATAGATAGATAGATAGATAGATAGATAGATATTGAAAGGTGAATCGTTAGATAGATAGATAGATAGATAGATAGATAGATAGATATTGAAAGGTGAATCGTTAGATAGATAGATAGATAGATAGATAGATAGATAGATATTGAAAGGAGAATCGTTAGATAGATAGATAGATAGATAGATATTGAAAGGAGAATCGTTAGATAGATAGATAGATAGATAGATAGATATTGAAAGGAGAATCGTTAGATAGTTAGATAGATAGATAGATAGATAGATATTGAAAGGTGAAACGTTAGATAGATAGATAGATAGATATTGAAAGGAGAATCGTTAGATAGATAGATGGATAGATAGATAGATAGATATTGAAAGGAGAATCGTTAGATAGATAGATAGATAGATAGATATTGAAAGGAGAATCGTTAGATAGATAGATAGATAGATATTGAAAGGAGAATCGTTAGATAGATAGATAGATAGAATGGTCTCAAGTTGTGAATTGACAATGAATATTCAGCTGCTGACTTTCCAAATACAACATGGCCTCGAGGCAAATATTTGAAACACTAAGTGACGAAGAGCCTCTATGATCGGCTTATCATAACAGAAGAATAAAACAGCTTCAATGTAGTAAAGGAAAGCAAGAAGGAAGGACTAACTGTCAGAAAACAGAAACACTAAACGACGAAGATACTCTATAATAATAAGAATAAAACAGCTTCAATGTAGTAAATGAAAACAAGAAGAAAAGACTGTCAGAAAACTGAATACTTGGTTTTCAGTAAGAGAGAGAGAAAGGTGGGGGGACGTGTCATAATTTGTGAATTACAGGAGTTCCTCGTATGAACGTTCGCTTTCCAGTCATGTGACAACTGTCCGAATCCCACCAGGGTCGATTTGTTTGGAAGGTGACTTATTAATGCTATCGGATTATGGAGGCGATCCCCAAATGCAGTGCCATTTACGTCACAGCTGTCCTTCTTTACAGAAGCGAATGTTAGACAATTACCTCAAAGATGGACTCGAGGCGAGGGAGATGCGGTTCTACAGAAGGATGCTAAGGATATCATGGACCGAGCATATCAACAACGATGAGGTCTTAGAGAGGATGCAAACAAGGAGGAGGCTTATAATTAACATCAGGAAGAGGCAGCTGGATTTCCTGGGATATATAATGAAGGAGGAGGGCCTGGAGAATCTGATACTCACGGGTCGAATAGAGAGACAAGGGAAAAAAACGCATGATATGCCTATCGGTCTTAAGCAAGTGAATGACAGAACGTGGTCCGGAGGAGGTGGCAGAGGGAAAGAACTTGTTGAAAGCTGCAAGGGGTAGAAGGAGGTGGAGAGCCATGATCGCCTACGTCCTCAAATGAAACGGCACATAGAAAGAAAGAGGGCATTTAAGAATTTTCTATTTACAGCTGCACGAACCTAAAGAAGGCATTACTGTACATAGAGTAGGCGATGAACCAACATCAACAGAACAGTGTAGGAGCACGGTGGAGTAATGGATAGCGGCTTGGATTGAGGAATCGGAGAGTCGAGTTCGAATTCCAGTCGAATCCATTACATTCACTTACGTGCTAATATCCTTGGGAAAGAAGTGAATCCTCTTCTCCTTCCAGCTATGGGTAAATAGCAGGACAGACTGGGTTCTATAGCCTTGGATGACAACTGGTCTAGGAGAAGGAAAACTCTGAATTCAAAACCTGCGGAGGGTCGTTTGGGGACCTTGTGGCACGTAGTGTACCAGGTCTCTGTATTCGGCCCTTCAAAAAGTGTGGATGGTCCTGCACGAAACCTTCACCACTATAATCAAATCTCATGTGCTATACATGCGGGTTGGGGACCGCTTGTGAATTCCAAATTCCCATGAAACTCCAATATTGGAGCCGACTCAACCCACCTCGGGTGAATGACGTTACAAGAACAAGAACAAAAAGAGAACAGAACTTAGAATTTTCTGTCGTAGGAAAGAAACGAAAACTGACACAAATCCTATCTACATTCAATGGATGGGTTACCGCACGAATCTTCTTCTGGTCGGTTTAGCGTTCTATAGCTTTCATGGGATATAGGAGCAGCAGACGCACCAGGGTGCTCCTGGTAACACCACAACACCGGACAAATCTCTTCACTTGCATCAGGAAGAACTGACGACATGTGGTTTGGTCCAATGAATCAAGGTTTCAGTTGTGTTTGGACTGATAGTACGGGTCAGGTGTGCAAATCACTCTTTGGAGTGGTTTGTATCGCATCTATTTATCATCTCTCAGTTGGGTCTCTGTCTTTGACTAGAGTGCGCTCGGTGGCAACCTCATCAAAGGACAGAGTCGCAACTGAGGAAAATTATACTTAGATGTGCCCAGCTCTGGGGAACAGCTGCCCTCTCATTATACAAGAGAGAAGGATCGGTGCTCACCCCGGGGCCAGCTCCACCGATGGTTGCGGGGGCTGCAGGCAATTTTTGTTCCTGGTCCGGGTGTACGTGCTCGGATCCCCACCTTAAAAACAGACCTTGTGTCACTACTCATTTTAGTGGAGAGACAGTAAAATACCTAGTAGGGATCAGGTTTGATGCAGAACAAATGAGGCTATGGACGCCAGTTGTTAAGAATGTTGATTGATTGATCAATTATTTTCATGGTTTATCAACCCTTTGCAGATTATTATTTATTTTTAAAAAATTAATTCACATTAAACTAGGCGAAAATACCACTACGAGGCAAGGAACTATTGGGAGTGAAAGTGCATGAAAGAGAATGAAACATACTTTAGAAGGAACCAGTAAGCTCATTCCTAAATAGGAACCACGAGGCAAACCTAAGACGCTATAACTGTGACCAGCTTTCTAAGACGATATAACTGTGACCAGCTTTCAAGACGCTATAACTGTGGCCAGCTTTCTAAGACGATATAACTGTGACCAGCTTTCAAGACGCTATAACTGTGGCCAGCTTTCTAGGACGCTATAACTATGGCCAGCTTTCTAAGACGCTATAACTGTGGCCAGCTTTCTAAGACGCTATAACTGTGACCAGCTTTCTAAGACGCTATAACAGTGGCCAGCTTTCTAAGACGCTATAACTGTGACCAGCTTTCTAAGACGCTATAAATGTGGCCAGCTTTCTAAGACGCTATAGCTGTGGCCAGCTTTCTAAGACGATATAGCTGTGGCCAGCTTTCTAAGACGATATAGCTGTGGCCAGCTTTCAAGACGCTATAACTGTGACAGGTTTTCAAGACGCTATAGCTGTGACCAGATTTTAAGATGATATAACTGTGGCCAGCTTTCTAAGACGCTATAACTGTGACCAGCTTTCTAAGACGCTATAACTGTGACCAGCTTTCTAAGACGATATAGCTGTGGCCAGCTTTCAAGACGCTATAACTGTGACAGGTTTTCAAGACGCTATAGCTGTGACCAGATTTTAAGACGATATAACTGTGACCAGCTTTCTAAGACGATATAGCTGTGGCCAGCTTTCTGAGATGCTATAACTGTGACCAGCTTTCTAAGACGCTATAACTGTGGCCAGCTTTCTAAGACGCTATAACTGTGGCCAGCTTTCTAAGACGCTATAACTGTGGCCAGCTTTCTAAGACGCTATAACTGTGGCCAGCTTTCTAAGACGATATAACTGTGGCCAGCTTTCTAAGACGCTATAACTATGGCCAGCTTTCTAAGACGCTATAACTGTGGCCAGCTTTCTAAGACGCTATAACTGTGACCAGCTTTCTAAGACGCTATAACTGTGGCCAGCTTTCTAAGACGCTATAACTGTGGCCAGCTTTCAAGACGCTATAACTGTGGCCAGCTTTCTAAGACGCTATAACTGTGGCCAGCTTTCTAAGACGATATAGCTGTGGCCATCTGTCAAGACGCTATAACTGTGACAGGTTTTCAAGACGCTATAGCTGTGACCAGATTTTAAGACGATATAACTATGGCCAGCTTTCTAAGACGCTATAACAATGGCCAGCTTACTAAGACGCTATAACTGTGACCAGCTTTCTAAGACGCTATAACTGTGGCCAGCTTTCTAAGACGCTATAACTGTGGCCAGCTTTCTAAGACGCTATAACTGTGGCCAGCTTTCTAAGACGCGATAACTGTGACTAGCTTTCTAAGACGCTATAACAGTGGCCTCCTTTCTAAGACGCTATAACTGTGACCAGCTTTCTAAGACGCTATAACTGTGGCCAGCTTTCTAAGACGCTATAACTGTGGCCAGCTTTCTAAGACGATATAGCTGTGGCCAGCTTTCAAGACGCTATATCTGTGACAGGTTTTCAAGACGCTATAGCTGTGACCAGATTTTAAGACGCTATAACTGTGGCCAGCTTTCTAAGACGCTATAACTGTGACCAGCTTTCTAAGACGCTATAACTGTGGCCAGCTTTCTAAGACGCTATAACTGTGACCAGCTTTCTAAGACGCTATAACTGTGGCCAGCTTTCTAAGACGCTATAACTGTGACCAGCTTTCTAAGACGCTATAACTGTGGCCAGCTTTCTAAGACGCTATAACTGTGACCAGCTTTCTAAGACGCTATAACTGTGGCCAGCTTTCTAAGACGCTATAACTGTGACCAGCTTTAAGACGCTATAACTGTGGCCAGCTTTCTAAGACGCTATAACTGTGACCAGCTTTCTAAGACGCTATAACTGTGACCAGCTTTCTAAGACGCTATAACTGTGGCCAGCTTTCTAAGACGCTATAACTGTGGCCAGCTTTCTAAGACGATATAGCTGTGGACATCTTTCAAGACGCTATAACTGTGACAGGTTTTCAAGACGCTATAGCTGTGACCAGATTTTAAGACGATATAGCTGTGACCAGCTTTTAAGACGCTATAACTGCGACCAGCGTTCAAGGTGGTATAACTGTGAATAACTTTCAAGACGGTATATCTGTGGCCAGCTTTCAAGGCTATATAACTGTGGCCAGCTTTTAAAATGCTATCAATGTGATCAGGTTTCAAAACGGTATAGATGCTGTCAGCTCTCAAGACGGTCTTCTGCCCATTTGTAGAAACGATACCACGTCGAATTGCTTCAATTCAACATGCTAGAGACCGTCCTACACTATATTGGACGAATAATCCCTGATTTGGGGCACGTCAGTGTATGTACCAGACCTAGCTTAGGCCGAGGTGAAAAATTTAAAAAAAAACGGATAGGAGTGTAAACTTTCCAAGAAATTAAGCCATCGAAATTAGCTGAGCTTGAACACCGACTTCTGGTATTGTTGAGGAATACATCACTATTACAGCTCCGAAGCAGACCAGAAGTAGATCCCTATTCTCAGCGGTTTTGTTATTCGAAACCGCAACTTAGAAATAAATAAACACGTAAATAAATACAGAGAATGAACGAGAAAGCTATGGAACCCAACCTTTCCCGGGATAGTTCGCATTTGCAATGTCGGCTGGTTTCCGCCTAAAACTCCGATCAGGAACCAGTAGATATTTACGATGACAGTAGAGGGCGCCTCAACCACCGACGACCCGACCAGCAGTCATCTTCTCAATGATTATTTATTCGGTTTTGGTTCCTACACACTTCTAACCCTAACCAGCAAAGATACTCATCTTTCACGTTTTTGTCTTGAGAGTTCAGTCTCGTTTGAAATTAGGAAGCTTATATTGAAGTAATGTGAAGCGAGTGGGGGAATATAGATAGGTAGATAGATTGAGAAGCCGGAAAGAAGAGGAAGTGAAAGAGAAAGAAGAAAATGGTAAAAGTAAAAAGGACTCGAGGAAAGATTGAGATATATTCAGAGATGAAAACATGTAGATCGATCGAAAGTGGAGTAAAAGACGGAGAATAAAATACATAGGGGAGGGTAAGAAAAAAGAGAAAAGGGGAGATGGGTTGACGAGAAGATAAAATGCCTTAAAAAGAAAGAAACAGTGAACGGAAAGAAAGATAGGAAGAAGTTAAGAAGAAAAAAGAAAGAAAGAAACGGCACAGGAAGTGAGAGAAATAAAGAAAGGAACCTGAGAAGAAGGGGGGTGTTTCAGAGTGTAGAAAAGAAGTCAGTAGCTTTACTAAAAACTTTGGATTTGTGCTACAAGCAGAATGTAGTTTTTGCTAAATAAACTGTAACTTTATAAAAAGGTAAAAGAAAGAAAGAAAGGTAAAAGGCATTCGAAAGAGAAAGAAAGAAAGAAAGTAAGGTAAAACGTCTTAGAAAGAAAGAAATATAAAAAAGGCCTTAGAAAGAAAGGAAAAAAGAAAGAAAGAAAGAAAGAAAGAAAGACAGGGAAAAAGCATTCGAAAGAAAAAGAAAGAAAGAAAGACAGAGAAAAGGCATTCGAAAGAAAAAGAAAGAAAGAAAGAAAGAAAGAAAGAAAGGTAAAACGTCTTAGAAAGAAAGAAATATAAAAAAAAGCCTTAGAAAGAAAGAAAGAAAGAAAGAAAGAAAGAAAGAAAGACAGAGAAAAGGCATTCGAAAGAAAAAGAAAGAAAGAAAGAAAGAAAGGGAAAAGGCATTCGAAAGAAAAAGAAAGAAAGAAAGAAAGACAGGGAAAAGGCATTCGAAAGAAAAAGAAAGAAAGAAAGAAAGTAAGGTAAAACGTCTTAGAAAGAAAGAAATATAAAAAAAGGCCTTAGAAAGAAAGAAAGAAAGAAAGAAAGAAAGAAAGACAGGTAAAAGGCATTTGAAAAAAAAAAGAAAGAAAGAAAGGTAAAAGGGCTTAAAAAGAAAAAAGGAACAAATGTAAATGTCCTTAGAATAAAAGAGAGAGAAAAGGCTTTAGAAAGAAAGAAAGAAAGAAAAAGCAAGGAAAGAAAGATAAAAAGCTTTAGAAAGAAAATGAAAGGTAAAACATCTTAGAAAGAAAGAAGCAAACAAACAAAAAGAAAGAAAGAAATAAAATTTTAAGTAAAATAAACAAAAAGTGAGAGAAACTGAAAAAAACGTGAGAGGCAAGAAATCTCTTCAATAAGGAGAGAAAAAGTTAGATTGATTAAGAAGAAGATAAAAATCTTTAAAAAGAAAGAAAGTAAAACGACAAAGAGAAATAAGAAAAGATACTGAAAGTGAGAGTAAAAGAAAGAAACGTGAGAGAAAGGAAATCACTTCCGACAGCCATATTGCAGGACAGAAGTCATTTGGTTGCCGAAAAGTTAAAAAAGTTTTCTAAGACCTTTTTAACTTTAAGATAGAAAGGTAAAAGGCCTTAAAAAGAAAGAAAGAAAGGTAAAATACTTTAGAAAGAAAAAGAAACAAAGAAAGAAAAAACGAAACAAAGATAAAAGCCTTAGAAAGAAAGAAAGGTAAAACGCTTTAGAAAGAAAGAACGAACGAAAGATAAAAGCTTTATAAAAAAAGAAAGATAGATCTAAAGAAAGAAAGTGAAAAGCCTTAGAAAAAAAGAGAAAAAGATCGAAAGAAAGAAAGGTGAAAAGACCTAGAAAGAAAGAAAGAAAGAAAGAATGAAAGAAAGAAAGAAAGAAAGAAAGAAAGAAAGAAAACAAAAAAAACAAAAAACGAATAGCCGAAATAGCGTGAAACAGACAGAAACGTGACCGGTAAAGAATCATGTCAGTAAGGAAGAAAAGGAGAGAGAAATTAAGAATGACGAGAAAGAAAAATTAAAGAAAAAAAAAGAAGGAATATAGAGAGAAAAGAAAAACGTTAAAAACATTAGAGCGTAATAGAGAGAGAGGGCAGGAAGAAGAGATAAAAAGAAAAATGAAAAGATAAAAACTAACAGACTGAAAATGGAGAAGAAAATACACGAAAAAGATATGAAATGCCAGGCAGAACAAAGAAAAAAAATATAGATAAAAGTGGCAGCTTTATGACATCTGGTCATCATCGGGAAACCAAACCTAAAAAGCTGTCGTAAACGAAACCTTGGATTTTCAGAAAAGTAATTTTCTATACTTGAGGTCACGTAAAAAAAAAAGACGAACCTCATTTTGACACAAGCCAACAACTTCCTGGTCACTGCATTCGGATGTTTGCACAGAAGAGATGACTTGCAAAAAATATACCGCAATTTCTTTAATGATTTCCGTAGCCCATTTTTTCTTTGACGCGAGGTCTATAGCTTTTAATTGTTTTTCTACCTCATTCTCAGATTTTTTTTTCATTTTCCTTCCATATATTACTTTGTTTAATCTTTTACTTTGCAGATTGGAACAAAACCCACACGGCTCTTTTAGAGGAACCAATAATACACTGACTGAATAAGTCCTGGGTATGACGATAAACTACATCCGCGTCCCGGGTAAGACGATAAACTACGTTCAACAACAAGGTCTTTGATCAGGAGGTTTTGAAGAGCGTGGAACCACCTCTTAATTGCTGGTGTTCCCAGGTCCACGCAGACTCGGTGTGGTAGCACCTGTTAGGGTCCCAACTATGGGCAAATAGTTAACACCCAAGCTTGTGTAAAAATAGGTTGTCATACCAGAAATACTTCCTTATAGACTAACGTATAGTTTTACTTATAGACTCAAGCATAAACCCGATAAAGTTTACCAATAGACTCAAGTATAACTCCAACCAATATATACCTGTAGACACAAGTATAAAACCGAGCAATATTTATCTACAGACTCAAGTATAAAGGTGACTAATATTTACTTATTGTCTCAAGCATAAAGCCGATCAATATTTACCTATATGATTCAAGTATGAAACCGACCAAAATTTATCTATTGAACCATGTAAAAAACGACCCATACTTGCTTAGAACATAAATATTTGTCAGTTTTAATCTAAAATATAAACCTGGTCAATTTTACCTAAAGACTCAAGTATTAATTTTTACCTACAGACTCAAGTATTAAACCCGAACAATATTGTTGCAGTTGTTCCCAGCAAATGCCGTGGATTAATATCAAAAGATAGAACGAGTATTATTTCGCACATTACAATGAATTATTTCCAATCTGAAACGATGTTCTTAAACATATTTAAAATATATAAATACATGATGGTACTAAAGATTGACTCGTCGGTAGCGCTTTATTTTGCAACGTTTTTTTTCACATTGTTATGGTTGGGCAGTAAGCTGACAACTGAAGATAAGGCAGTCGTAGGTGGTTAATTAAAACCCTTTTTTTTTCCAGCCACATTCCCTCACATGTAACGTTGCAAGCCTGTGTTCCGATTGGCTCCAACAGTTCTGATTTTTACATGTCGCGTCCACGGAATCGAAGCACCCACACTTTTTCTGTATTTTAATTTCAAGTAAGATGTCAGCTTTGTCAGAAGAACTGTTGTTTTCATGAATACTTGCCAGGGCACTATAAACATAACCCCTTCAAGCCAAAGATCAAAGTTGTCTATCCTCCTTATCCTCATAATCTTCACTTCATATCGACTCATATTACAATCATATCCAAGAACTGATTCAGCAAACCCCCTACTTTGAGTGGCTCTCGAGCCTTGTATAAAGCGAACTTTCGTGAAAAAAGGTAAAAAAGTAAATAAAAACACTGATCGTTTTTATCTCTGATAATCTTCTGCGTCTATGCGCCGTGTCAGGATGTTGGCGATCACGGCTCTACACAATTTCCTGTTCTTTGTAGGTTTTTAGTGATTTTTGTCATTCTCCTGTCTCTCCTAATAATTTCATAATATTTAGTCATAGTTTATGGTAAGATACATTTCGTGAGCAGAAATGATCGGACGAGTAAAATTGTCGAAGGTGTGCGTTTATAAACAGTAATTCAGACTTTGCTAACCAGATGCATTTCTGTGGTTGAATGGTTAACAGCACGTCAGATCAAATGACGTGTTCCCATTAGAGTTGCAGGTTCAATTGCAGGTCAGGGAGCACATATTTACTACGAAATTGTTCGAACATTCAGGCCGGTCAATGTAATTAGGAGTTTATTTAAAAAAAAAAAATTAAATTATATCAATAAAAATAACGTATAATATATATAATTATTTATTGATCACTCTTTTTAAGAATAGAAATTGTTGGTTATTGGAATTTATTCTATATACACCAATCATATATATATATATATATATATATATATATATATATATATATATATATATATATATATATATATATAAGTGGAACATTGAAGTCAACATTTAGAGGCGAAAGGCTTTAGCATGAAACAGCTTGTCGCCCTAAGTTTTGACTTCAATGTTCACTTTTATAATTACACACGCTCTATCTCTGATATTGACCAAGAGTATATTTCTTCATATATATATATATATTCACTCAAAACAAGGGCTAAGTGCTCCTCAAGATAGAGATTTACTGTATTGTGTTATATTAGCGTAGGAAGTTGACAAGCGTTACGAGTATAGAGCTGCAGCATACATTAGAAGGAACCGGAAACCCAATCCTAACTTTTCCCGAACTTATTTCTCATAATTTGTAATGTTAGTCTTCCTTGGACTCACCTGTCATTTTCCTCGTTTTGTGTTAAGTTAATAATTCTATTTTTAATCACCAGTGATTATTGTATTAAAAACGACTTCTTTTCTGTGTAGAACGAACAAGGTGTTAAAAGCCAAATAAACCGTTGTTCATTTGGAATTAATTTTTTTGGATTATCAATATTTGCAAAGGCTTATAAATTAGACACCTGTAAAATGTAATAGCACTTTTATAGATTCCACTAGGGACTTCCACTCTTTCGGCATATATTTTCGATACCTAAGTTTAAAATGAATTTTTTAAAACGAACAAACATTCTTGAAGATTTCATTTTAGCTTTAATTATTATTTCCATTAAGCAAACAATTCTGGTGTATTTCAGATAGAAACTATATACATTGGAATGTCAAAATTAATTTCGATTTCTTAAATTTTCTTAAAAGCGGCCATTTTCTTAATTTAAAAAATTTGTAAGCAAACAAAAATTTATCGATTTTAAAAATATTTTATAAAATTTCTGACACTTTATTTTAGTAAAATTAGAAAATTTAAAGTTAAGTTAATCTGATTTTAAAGAAATATTACTTATTTAAAGCATAAAAAAGTAATATACAACCAATTATTAACAATCGGTCCTGTTTATCTGATCAAACGTTTGATTGACGAAGCGATGACAGCTACTATGGATTTTAGTTTTACGGTTATGTTTATTTATTAGAATAAAGGGAAACAACTCTTAGATCACGTGAACTTTTCATAATAATGGCAATTTCAGTCTATCATACATGGAAATAAGAAACGTATTAAGTAAAAAATACAAAATAAAAAATTATTTTGAAAACAGAATAGCACAAGTACGTTCATAAATCTTTGCAATTTTGGATTTGTAAATTTCGTTTCCACTTAATTACTTTATCACATCCAGGAAATAGCCCATTACAGAATTTTACACGATTTTAAACTATCATAAATTATTATATTTAAAATTTAAAAAAAAAAATGAAAGAATTCTTGTAAAAATTCATTATTTATCAGAAAAATTTTATTTCTTCAGACGATAATGTCCTTAATATTAGTTATTTACAAAAGCAATTAAAAGCTTTTCTAATTAACTAATGTCATAGTATTATTGGATTCATTATTTTTCAATTCAGAGCAGATTTTCAGTTAGATAGCTCCAATTTGAGAAAAAAAGTAGGTGATTTACAATCTCCAAAGACTCCTACTTTTAACACCCCCACCCCAAAAAAAAAACAGGAAATAGAAAGGTTTTGTGTGAAATTTCATGAAATTAAGTGGGGGGGGGGTAACATGTTGAAAAATTTTTTTTACCAAAACCTTCTTTAAAAAAAAGAATTCAAAAATAATTTCATTCATTTGTGAATAAGTCCTGAAAATTTCATTAAAATCGGACAATTACTTTATTTTAACAAGAATTTCAAAATCAATGTGTTTCCAACGGAAAAAAGCGCAAACCTTCACCTGCCAAAAAAAAAGTTATTTTCTATGACGCCGCGATGACGTAAACAAAAGAAGATTTTAACCAAAATTTCGAACGTGTTAGAATGGATTGAAAAATTTCAAGAAATAATTAAAGAATACTTTGGTCGTTCATCTTAATAATAACATAAACATTTTGTGAATATAACTTTATTTTCGTTAAGTTTTTGGCCTTTTTCATTACGCTATGCTGTTTTCCCCCGAAAAAAACGGATGAACCTCGATTTCACTGACATTGTGTACATAATGGTGACAGGACACTTGTATAAAGATAATATTGTTTTAATCATTTCGTAGATTACTTAATCTCATTTGTATCCGTTTCCTTACCCATATTAACGGTTTGTTTTTTTGCCGCTCTTTGACTGAAGGTTTTGGTATGAAGGCACCAATAAACCTTATTCGCAACCCTCAGCTTTTAAGTCATGGCGAATATTGGAGGTGACTGCCTTAATCCTGATCGGAGGATTTAAATTTGACCCATATAAATGTTCATGTGCTAAATAGTAATTGTTCGATTTCCCCATATTTTTCTTATTTTTCTTTTGAAGTGTCCTTTTTCTTTTGTAGTGGTTTCTTCTTTTGTAATAATTTGTCGTTGTTGTTGTTGCTGTTCACGTTCTTTACTGGCTTGTTCTCTTGTACTGGTTGTTGTTGTTGTTGTTCTACTTCTTCGTCTTCATTTTCTTCTTTTTAGTCTTTTTCTTCGTCTTCTTCTTTAGTGACTTATCTTCTGTACTGGTTTGTTGTTGTTGCTCTTCTTCTTCTTCTGTAGTGACTTGTCGCTGTTCTTCTTCTTCTTCTTCTTCTTCTTCAATGAGTTGTCCCTGCTGTTGTTGTTGTTCGTCTCTTTCTTCTATTTCAGTAGCGACTTGTTGCCGCTGCTGTTGTTGTTGCCCTTCTTCTTCTTCTTCTTTGTCATGTTCCATCAATACATGTGCGATCATGGCTCTCCATAACTTTCTGTCTTTTGTAACTTGTCTTTTTACTATCTCGCCTATTTCTGTTTTTAAAACCATTTACACAAGCTCCTCCTCCTCCTCCTCCTCCTCCTTCTTCTTCTTCTTCTTCTTCTTCTTCTTCTTCTTCTTCAGTACTGACTTGTTATTGCCCCTGTTCTCCTTCTTCTTCTTCTTCTCTTTCTTCTTCTTCAGTACTGACTGGTTATTGCCCCTGTTCTCCTTCTTCTTCTTCTTCTTCAGTACTAACTTGTTCTTGCCCCTCTTCTTCTCCTTCTTCTTCTTCTTCAGTACTGACTTGTTATTGCCCCTCTTCTTCTTCTTTGTCTTCTTCTTCTTCAGTACTGACTTGTTATTGCCCCTCTTCTTCTTCTTCTTCATCTTCTTCTTCTTCTTCTTCTTCAGTACTGACTGGTTATTGCCCCTGTTCTCCTTCTTCTTCTTCTTCTTCTTCTTCTTCTTCTTCTTCTTCTTCTTCTTCAGTACTAACTTGTTCTTGCCCCTCTTCTTCTTCTTCTTCTTCTTCTTCTTCTTCTTCTTCTTCAGTACTGACTTGTTATTGCCCCTCTTCTTCTTCTTCTTCTTCTTCTTCTTCTTCCTCTTCTTCTTCTTCAGTACTGACTTGTTATTGCCCCTCTTCTTCTTCTTCTTCTTCTTCTTCTTCAGTACTGACTTGTTCTTGCCCCTCTTCTTTTTTTTTTTTTCTTCTTCTTCTTCTTCTTCTTCTTCTTCTTCTTCTTCTTCTTCTTCTTCTTCCGTAGTTGTCTTGTCGGTGCTGCTGTTCTTTTGTCTTTTTATTCCTCAACGATCTTCTTCCATTCATCAGGAATACTTCAGAATTCTTTTTAACGCAAGTACGATTTCAGATGGTAAAAGTCGCTATGTCTTTCCTCTTTCAGGATACACTTATTCCTTTTGCTTCCCGTGTAATCCAAGAAGCAGAGGGCCAAAAAAAGCCATCTTTACCCGTCGATATTTTATTGACTGCTTCGGGTCAGTCGGGTTCAGCGCGCACGGCCGATCTAATAAAATCTCCTAAGGCTCTCACTGACATTTGATGGCGCCACGCACACACAGCGCACGAGCAAGCATGAACTTCCCTTCGAAACGTCAATTCTCTCATTTGCGCATGCGCCAAACCTGAAATTTGTCTGTCTTTTTAAATGTTTTAAACAGTTTGTTTTTTTTTCTTTCCGTTTTTGATTTCTCTTCCTCTCACCATTACTTTTAATTGGAGATCTCTCTCCCTCTCCCTCTCTCTTTGTCTCTCTGTCTCTCTCTCTCTATCTTCCCTTTCTCCGTTTGAATTATTTCAACGGGTTTTCTAAGATGTCGTAACGGTTATCGACTAGGAAAATAAAATAAAAGAGACGAGTTTCGGCCTAGTCTGTGCCATTCACTTCACATTAATTCCCTCGGTGAAGGCACGTATCGACTTCCGATAACCCCCAGCTATGGGTTAAATTGTCTATACAAAACCATTGGTCGGTTTCATACCCGAGTTTTCACCAAAACATTGATCTCGATATCCCCCCCACCCAATACCTTCCCTTATTAAATTCAATGATCTACCAAAAGTCATGAGTTTATAGGAACTAAAATGTGCAAGTAGTGTTATGGATAGCGGCTCGGAATGAGAAATCGGAGAGCCGAGTTCGAATTCCAGTTGAGTTCGTTACATTTACTTACGCGCAAATACTCTTGGTAAAAGTATGGATTCATCTCACCCCCCAGTCATGGGTTAAATAGTATCTGAAAAATTTTAAATGTATCTGGAAAAAAATCATTGTCATTCTCAAAAAAAAAAATTGTTAATTTAATATTTACTTAGAAAAGAAAGAATTATTCTTATAATCAAAAATATGTTTCGGCTTTAAATAACGCACAAAAGGTGCTTATCAACCCGTTGCAGGTTTTTTAAAGCTAGAAAATATTTTTATACTGTTGGAATATTTTCTTGGAGATAATAATAGTGTAGTGATATAATTCCTACTAATTATTGGGTTGGTGCATAATTATCAGGCGTTTTTTAAAGAATATTTTTTATGATAAAAGAAACATAACAATTCAACAATAACATTTTTAAATGATTATTCCGGAGCGTATGGTTATCGACACGCATTTTTATAAACTGAAAATAGATTAGTATTTTTTATTAAAAAAAATGTAAACAAAACAGCAATTTTTATTAACAAATGACTCGCCTACAAAAACGCCTGATAATTATGCACCATCCCAATAGTTCGTTGGAGAAATCACAAAATATTTTTAGATTGTAAGATTTTTTTGGTGTGGGGGAGCGATAATGCTTTAGTGATACAAATCTTAAGAATTAATCAATTGTTGTGGGGAGAAGGGGTGGATATTCATACCTTTGCCAAGTATATTTGCGCGTAAGTGAATATAACGGGTTGCAAAGGGTTGATAAGCCGTAAAAAACAAAAATAATTCAATCAATATCGCTATTTCCCCCATTTTGCAATTGTTCTTTTTATCAGTCTTTTCATTCTTCTTCTACACTCTTTTACGTAGTGTCGTTTTTTATAAGCGGGAAAAGGGCGCGTCAAATAGAAAGGCATTTGCGTTCATTTTTGAACAGCTAGATTAACAGCAATCAATACTAGACTCTCTAGCTTTGATTAACGTCCAGTCTAGGAGAAAGCGCAACTCTGAATCCAACACCAGTTGGGAGTTTAGCTAAAATCTCCAATCCGTAAAAAGACGTACTTACAACTAAAACCAATGCATACTAATATAATGGTATCTGTCTATATTTCTGAGATGAGGCATTATGTACACTATTTACATTATTTGGATTATTGTCCTCATCTTTGTTGCCATATTTATCACAACGTTTCGGCCGTTGTATGCTGCAGCCTTCTTCAGGTGGTTGGAATATCGAACTGAACCTTTTATTTCTCTCACTGGGGTAGATTGTTCTAGTTCTACGTGTCATATCTAATGGATGTCAGTTATCAGTTATCTCCTGTAAATTGTCCTTAAGGACACATGGCACTGTGGATAAAGGCGTTGGTTAGATCCAGTGACAGGACCCAAAGAGTTGTGAGTTCAATACCTGGTTTAGGCAGTGGAGAACTTGGAGAAGTGAAGTAAAAGGAGATAACTGATAACTGACATCCATTAGACATGGCACGTGGAACTTGAATAGTCTACCCCAGTTAGCGAAATAAAGGGTTCAATTTGACATTCCAAATCCCTGAAGAAGGCCAGAGAGTACAACGGCCGAAACGTTGTGATAAATACTGCAACAAAGATGAGGACAATAATCCGAATAATGTAAATAGTGTAATATAATGGTTTATATTATTTATTGATATTATTAAAACTGTTTACCAAGCACTTTCACAAACTTTTTTTTTCTTCCTCTCTTGTCTTGTTCGCCTGCTCACTCTTTATCGAGAACTTTCTTGCCGGTCCTTTCTCGTCAGTCATTTTTTTCTCTCCACTTTTTATCTTGTATCCAAAATAAACTTACGACAGAGCCAACAATAAACACATGGCTGAAACAAAATCCTATGAGACGATCTTTATTAATATTAATTTCTATCCTCATTCGATGCAACAGGCAATGAAGACGGATGTTCTTAAGATCATCAAATGCTTCGATGGATTTTTAAACTACTGGAGCTTTTGTTCATAACTCTACAGAAGACGAGCAGGAATATAGGTCGCAGAACTTTAGGTGCCATTGCGGCAAATATACTGTCACTTAATATTCTTTAATGAGAAACACAATAATTTAAACTGATAGTAATTTTAAAAGATGTTAAAATATTGTTTTTGATTCATAGCCTTAACATATTGACTGCCGTGTCACCATATATTGCTGACAAGGCATTTCTGTTTACGCTGCCGATTTCAAGTTGAAACAGCGATCATTGAAGTTAAGCAACGTCTATCCTGTTCAGTATATAGATGGGTGACTGTTTGGGAATACCAGATGCAAGTAAGCTTGGATGTGCGGGTGAGGTATTGGATAATGGTTTGGAATTGATAATCGGAGAGCCGACTTCCAATTCCAGAGAAATACAGAAACAAGAGAGAGAGAGAGAGAGAGAGAGAGGGGGGGAACAGCTACAGAGAGATGGAGACAAAGAAAGTGTTTGAAAGTCAGTAAAAGAGAAAGAAATAGAAGAAAAAAAAAACAGCGTGGGAAAAGCAGCCATATAGAGAAACAAAAAACAGATAGATAGATAGAGAGAGAGAACTACATGTGCAGATGAAGAGAGAGAAGGAGAACGGAAACAGGCGGGCAATCATTAAGAAGCAGAAAGAGAGAAAATTAGAAAGAGACAGAAAGAGCTAGTAAGGGACGGAAACAGAACGAGAAAGAAAGAAAGAGATAGAGGGAGACCTTGACAGAGAGACGAGTGAGACTTGTCATCAAGTGATTCTTATCCGCATGCTATTATTCCAAAATGTATTCACTGAATTTAACATTTCTAACAACCATTTTCAAGACACAATTTTGTCTGGCACCAGTAGCGTTCGTTATATTCAGTTACGCGCAAATATACTTGGGAAAGTATGAATCCACCCGCTTCTCCTCACAGCTAATTCTTAAGATTTGTATCAGTAAAGCACTATTATCTCCCCACCCCCCAAAAAAATCTGGACTGATAATAAGAGTCAGGTTTGGCGCAGAACTAATGAGTCTATGGCCCCCAGTTGTTAAAAAGGTTGATTGATTAATCGTTTTTTTACGGTTTATCAACCCTTTGTAGATTATTATTTATTTTTAAAAATTAATTCACCTCAAGCTAGCCGAAAATACCACTACGAGTCAAGGGACTATTGGGAATGAAAGAGAATGAAAGAGAATGAAAAAGAAATTGAAAAAATAATTTAGAAGGAACCAGGAAACTCATTCCTAAATAGGAACCACGTGGCAAACCTCTACTCCTATTTAAAACCAGAATTGTTTTAGATAGTATGAAATTGTTTTATTTATTTATTTCATAATTTAAAGATTTACTGATACAAGTCCTACTAATTAACCCATAGCTGGGGGGAGAAGAAAAGATAGATTCCTACATTTCACCAAGGGCGTTTGCGCGAATGTGAATATAATAAACCCGACTAGAACTCTACTCTCTGATTTCCAATTCCAAGCCGTTATACATTACACCACTCGCACATCCATACTTACAGCACCTGATATTCCCAAGCGGTCACCCATCTAGATACTAACCAGGCTCTAGAGTGCTTAACGTGATGTAGCCGTAAGCCCTTACCCCCAGCGTCATTTCTGTTCCCAAGAAAGTATTATGTAAATGTATCAGCATTTGGTAATCTCAGTAGGTCACCCTTCTAATTACTGACCAAACTTGGCGTTGCTTAACTTCGGTGGTAGTACCCCTCTTTCTACTTTATATTAACGATCAGCGTAAACGTATAATTTATAGATATGTTGTTCGTAGATATCTAGATAATAAACCTTTTAGTGATACAAGTCTTGTTAATTAACCCATAGCTGTGGGGAAAGAAGTGGAATCATACCTTTTTCAAGGGTATTTGCACGTAAGTGAATATAAAGGACACAAACTCGGCTCTGCGATTAACAATTCCGAGCCATTATTATCGATTACACCAACCGCACATCCAAGCTTACAACACCTGGTATTCCCAAGCAGTCACTCATCTTGGTAGTGACCAGGTTCGGTATTGCTTAACTTAATAATAATAATAATAATAATAAATGGTATGAACACCACCCACACCCGGTTACGATGGTATGAACACCACCCAGACCCGGTTACGGAGATAGGATCTGTTACAATTCTATGGGACTACACAATACACACTGACAGAACAATCAAGGCCAACCGCCCAGATATTGTTATTAAAGACCACAAACAAAAAAAAGTGCCTCCTTATTGATATGACAGTCCCTGCTGACTGCAATGTATATTTGAAGATATTCAAAAAGCTGTCAAAATACAAGGACCTTGAAATAGAAATCTCGAAAATGTGGCATATGGGAACATCAACAATCCCTGTTGTAGTTCGAGCCCTAGGACTGGTTGGAAAATATTGCAGTAGACTAATTGAAGGGATTCCTGGAAGTCCATGCCTCAAGGAGATACAAAGCCCACACTTTACGAAGGGCTTTATCTATGTAATTTTTTTTTTTTTGTCAGTGGAAAGTGTCATGATGCCATTTCTAACCTTAGGTCCCTGGGCAGGACCCGGGAAGAAATGTGTAAACGCCAGAAATCAAAGAAAATAATAATAATAATAATAATAATAATAATAATAATAATAATAATAATAATAATGTGAGAGACTGAAGGACAAAAAGCAGAATCTAAACAGAGAGGAGGAAAGTGTATTAAATGAGAGAAAAATGCAAGGGTGCAGAGATAGAAGATGGAAAGAAGAAAGATAATGAAAGAAAATAGAATTACCCAGAATGCCATTTGATTACGAGGATGAGAGCAAATGTAAAACAATTTGGACAAAAAAAAAAAAAAAAAAAAAAAAGGAAGAAATAAAGCAGTATAGGAAGATAAAGGACAAAAAAAGAAGAAGAAAAAACTTGATAATGAAGATAAAAAGAAGGAAAGAAATTCGAAAAGGAGCCGATTTCTGAACGAATAAAAAGAAATTAAAAAAAAATAGTTTTAGACATGTGCGAGTGGAATAATGGGCGCCATTCATAGCAATCTACATAAAACCATTTTAAAGCAGATGCCATTAACCCTCTTCCGAATAAGTTTTAAATTTCAACGTCCATAATCATCTCTGTTTCACCAGGCCATTATGACCGGATAGTGCTGGCTGAATTATTAGCCAATCAACGAGGCTTATGCTGACTGCATGATAATCTTTATGTCATCAAAATTTTATTCAATAGACGCAGAGAAACTGCTCCGCACACAGAGATTCATGCTCTGATATACTTTAGAAAGGCGGAAATACAAATCGGATGACGTATTGTGATAACAACTATAAAGATGAGGATACTCGCTTCAAATAATTCGCGGGGCCCGACCAAATTGTGTGTTGTAAATCGGTGTTACAAAGTTAAATTCAAGGAATATAGTTTGGAATAATAGCTTACGGATAAGCATCATTCGATGATAAGTCTCACTCGTCTCTCTGTGAATGTTTCATTTCTTTCTTTCTTTCTTTCTTTCTTTCTTTCTTTCTTTCTTTCTTTCTTGTTCTGTTTCCACCCCTTAATAACTCTTTCTGCCTTTTTCTAATTTTCTCTTTCTCTGATTCTTTATGTTTGCCCGCTTGTCTCCTTTCTCCTTCTCTCTTTTTTTGCATGTGGTTCTCTCTCTCTCCCTCTCTCTGCCCATCTCACTCTCTATATCTATTTATCCATCTTTGTTTTTTGTTTCTCTATATGGCTGATTTTTCTACGTCGTTTTTTTTTCTTTTTCTTGATATATTTCTGTTTTTTTTTGTCTTTTTTCTGACTTTCAACCATTTTCTGATTTTCCATCTCTCTCTGTTTCGTCTCTCTTTTCCAGTATCTTTTTCTTGCTCTCTCTCTCTCTCCCCTCTCTCTCCCTCTCTGTTGTTTCTGTATTCCTCTCTCAATTTCACTTTTCCCACTTCCTTTATCTAGCTATTTCTGTTTGTTTCTCTTTATTTCTCCCATATTTTGTCTCTCTCTCTCTTCCTGTCTGTTTTTGTGTTATATTTATCTCTCTCTCTCTCTCTCAATTTTTGTAACCCTCTCTTGTCCCTATGTTTCTCTCTTCATTTTCCTCTGGTTCTATTTATGTCTTTTTCTTTCACTCGCTAACTTTCCTTTTTTCTCTCGATCGGTTTTAATCTTTCTCTCCTCATTTCTCACTCTCTCTGTTTCTGTCTCTCGCTCCATGTTTATATAACAATCTTCTTATGCATATCAACATGCATTATAAGAAGACCGAAGAACGCATCAGCCAAAACTATTGTTTTGCCCTGTTTTGATTAAAGTATTTTCGGCTTCAGTTACTATCAAGAACTGGGCTGTTGTGAGTGTAGTACACAAGATATTGTTGACTATAACTTGTTATTTATTTTAGAGCTCACCAATGCTTTAACCCACTCGATTATTTTTCCTCATATTGAGTTGATTAAAGTTTAGGTTCGTGAATTTTCTGACATAGTAAATGTAGGTTCAATCCCTGGGCCGGGTAGTGTGCACTTAGTGGAAACAGGGCGAGCAATAACTGGATAGTACTAAAAATAAGATTGACACAGTTTCTGATTTTTATCAACGATCTTTCTGATGTCTTCACTTCTCACGTAGACTTTTACGCAGACGACACTACCATTTACTCTTGTCTCAATCCGGCTAGTTAACCTGGACGTTGGTCTTAAAAAGGACATCCAATCTGAGGCAGAATATGGCTTGTAAATTTTAATACCTCCAAAATGAAACTGCTCTCATTTACCCACCATAGAGAAACCTTTCTGCCTCCTATCAGCACGGCTGATGCTCAACTTCACGAGAATGTCTCACTGCGCCTTCTTGGTTCATATTTTCCACTGACCTGAGGTGTAACAACTACATTGCATCAATAGCTGCATCTACTGCAAGGAAAGTTTGTTCTCTGTGTCGCGCTAAAAGGTTTTTCTCGTCTGAGTTCATCCTTCACATCTACAAAGCTACCATTCTTCCATACATTGAATACTGTTGCTATATATGGTCTGGTGCCCCTGCTGTTCATCTCGACGTTTTCGACAAAATCCAAAGACAGATAAGCAATGTGATATGTCCTGAGCTAGCATCTCGACTTCAGCCATTTCCTCACGGACGTGATGTGGCTTCTTTCTGTCTTTTCTACGAATGTCTTCATGGCATCTGCTCTGAGAAACTATTTTCGCTGGTGCTCCGACTGCATGAATTCAAGTGTACTACTGGGTTGGAATTTCGGTCCCATCCTTTTACTGCCGAAACAGTTAAATGTAACCGCCTCTTCTACTCCAACGGTTTCTTCTCTAGCACTTCCCAGCAGTGGAACTCCCTTCCTCTTATTTGCTTACCTGTTAACTATAATCTTCAAAAAATATAAACGTAATGTCAATCGACATCTGATGGCTTGATTTTGATCACTATTCTTCTTTTTATCCTTTCCTCAATATCCCCTCTTTTCTTTTAATTTGACTCTCTATAACCTCTTGCGTTCTAGTGGGATTCCCGTCTTGCTGGGGGCGAAATGTTTTAAAAAAAAGATGAGATATCCCTAGGCATGGTCAGTGGAAGAACAGTCTCCGTCCGTAGATTAAATAAAGGGTTCAGCTCGATATTCCCTTTAGGTTACCTGTATTGATATACACCTGATGAAGGCCGAGGGTACAACAACCGAAACGTTGTGATAAAAACAAAAAAGACGAGGAAAATTGTCCAAATGTAAATATTGCGAAATAACTGTCCATCGCATTGAGGGCCTCGTGAGATGATATAAATTTGACATTTAACATCGGAAGCCAGAAAAAGAGCAGGAGCCGTAGGAAAAAAGAAATAGAAAAGTTTCAAAGGATTTTCTCAGGTTTCCAACAAGATACAAACACGCACATACCCTCCCTTACACACACACACAGATACGCGTGAACGCTTCCACACACAGACAAACGCAGACACAGGTACATACGAACGTTCACACAAAGACACACACAAGCACACGCGCATCGCTGTCACACAAATACATACATACAAGGACACAATCATACGCGAGTGTTCACATACATACAAACACACGCAATCGCTCACACACACAAGCACACGCAAGCGGTCACAAACACAGACACGCACGAGCGCTCTCACACACATACGGGCACACGCGAAGGCTCACACCCAGAAACACACACAAGCACAAACACGTGATGACGCGTGTACACACACACACACACACACACACACACACACACACTCACATTAATTTTTACCCATGTCAACAAATCTGATCGCATGTTAATTAAGTCTCTTTTGTTATGAGGGGGTGCCGAAAAGCTCTAGGTCCGACCCATTTCACAAAATCGGCGGAATGGAACCTCAATTTAACGGACTAATAGAGGGGATCATCCGTTAAAGCCGTTTGTCCATTCATTTGAAGAACTTTTTACTTGGATATATACATACATACATACATACATACACACACATATATATATATATATATATATATATATATATATATATATATTTAACATTCAAGTAGACAACAGCGGTTATTCCCGGATCTACTAGTCTCTGACTGTTGATTGCGGCTAAAAAAAAAAAAAAAAAATAGAAAACAAAAAAAAAAAACCCAAAAAACAGCGACCAATTTTGAAACTAACGGACTTTACTCGCTAGGCGTGAGCATTTTGAGTTCCAACTGGGCATTACTATTTCTGAGGATTTTCTCTGTTAAATCCGGGGTCCGTTGGTTCAGAGGCCGTTAATTTGAGGTTTTACTGTATTTGAACAATTAAATATCAAAATTTTTCCTGGAAGGACTTAAGAAAAGCCGGAAACAATGTACCAAGTGCGTTGAACTGCGGGGTGAATATATAGAACAACGAGTATATTTCATGGATTGAGATCATTGGTTAGGACGCAATTCCACAACACTTCCTTCTATATAAATACAGAAGGTCCTCAGGTTACGTCGGACTCGATGTACGGTGTTTCGTTGTTACAGCGCCATCTTTCATAATATAATACGTCATCACGCGGCGCTAGATGAGGAAGACGGCGTTGTTTTTTTCACTGGATTCACGTCATACTGGATTGTTCTATGTCCCCTACCTCACGTTTGTATTATTTGGAGAGGCACTTTTTGCCATTCTTTACGGCACCCAAGCGTAAGGCAGATTCGTCGGTGCTTATGTAGGTGCATTCCGACTTACGTCGAAAATCAGGTTACGTTGGACCGTAGGAACGGATCTCCGACGCAAGTCGAGGAATCCCTGTAAATTAGCCTCCTCCACTGTTTTCGCGGGAAAACAGCATAGCGTAATGAAAAATGACACAAACTTAACTAAAATAAAGTTTTATCGTCAAAATGCTTATGTTATTATTAAGAAGAAAGACCAAAGTATTTTTTAATTATTTTTTTAATTTTTTTTAATATTTTCTAACAGGTTCGAAATTTTGGTTAATGTCTTCTTTTGTTTACGTCATCACGTCATCATTTTTTTGGCGATTTTTTTCCGTTGAAAACATATTGATTTGGAAATTCTTGTAAAAATCAAGTAATTGTCCGATTTTAATGAAATTTTCAGGACTTATTCACAAATGAGTGAAATTATTTTTGAAATATTTTTTTTTAGAAAATTTTGATAAAAAATATTGATTTTAAAATATGTTCCCCCCCCCCCACTCACACACACTTACTTAATTTCATGAAATTTCGCCCAAAACCTTTCTGGTTCGTGATTTTTTTTTTTTTGTTAAAAGTAGGAGCCTTTGGAGATGATAAATAACCTACTTTTTTTTCAAATTTGAGCTAACTGAAAATTTGCTCTGAATTGAAAAATAATGAATCCAATAAAACTATGATATTACTTAATTAGAAAAGCTGTTAATTGCTTTTGTAAATAAGTAATATTAAGGACATTATTATCTGAAGAAATAAATTTTTTCTGATGAATAATTAAGTTTTACAAGAATTTTTTCGTTTTTTAAGAAATTTTAATTATAATAATTTATAATAGTTTAAAATTGTGTAAAGCTGTGTATTAGGCTAGTTCCTCGAGGTGATGTAATAATTAAGTGGAAAAAAAAAATTACGAGTCCAAAATTGCTAAGTTTCATAAACTTAGTTGCGCTAATTTTTAAAAAAATAATTTTCTACGTTGTATTTTTTTACTTAATACATTCCTTATTTCCATGTATGATATACTGAAATTGCCATTATTATAACAAGGTCACGTGATCTAAGAGTTTTATCCCTTTACGTGGCCTTTTCATAATATTTCGTTTCTTAGTTGCTTGCTAACAGGTTGTATTTTCCGTTCAGCTTTAAAAGTGTAATATTTAAACTCGAAATTTTAAAGTAATTTCTCTTTTTTTCATTTACTATTTCACTAAATATTTTTATTTTATGTATTGTATTTCCATTAGTGCGGGTCATACTCAAATAGAATAATTTTTTTAAAAACTTTAAAAAGGAACAAATATTTAATTAAAAGCTTAATGATTAAATTTATTATAAAATTTATAAAAATTCTGGTGTATTTCAGACAGAAACTATATACATTGGATTGGAAAGTCACATTTAATTTTGATTTATTAAATAATAATTAAATTACCATTTCATAAATTATTAAATTACTTCTATCATGGTATTTTATTTTATTTTTTTTTATTTTTACATCTTCGAAAGGTAAATAAAAGTCAATAAAAATTGCGGAAAATATGTTCATTTCTAACAATTACTAGGTAGCTAAAAACCCACCAAAAAAACCGTTAACTCAGATTTTTAAAAATTATGTCATTTATGGTCATCCGTAGTAGCTGTCGTCGATTCGTCATTCAACAATCCATCAATAGTTGGATCAGATGAACAGGACGGATCGTTAATAATTGGTTGTATATTGTTTTTTATGCTATAAGTAAGATTTCTTTCAAATCAGATTACTTTAACTTTAAATTTTTTAATTTTACTAAAATAACGTGTCAGATTTATTTTTAAATAATTTCAAAATCGATAAATTTGTGTTTGTTTACAAATTTCTTAAAATTAAAAAAAATTCCGATTTTAAGAAAATTTAAGAATTTGAAATTAAATTTGATAATCAAATGTATATAGTTTCTATCTGAAATACACCAGAATTATTTAATTAATGGAAATAATAAATTTAATGATTAAACTTTCAATTAAAGCTAAAATGAAATCTTCAAGAATGTTTTTTCGTTGTAAAAAAATCATTTTAAACTTAAATATAGAAAATTTATGCCGAAATAGTGGAGGTACCTACTGTAAATAAATAAATCGTTTTTGAAAAGGGAGATAATTATAGCACAATTACACCTTACAAAACATTTCAGACAAAAAGCTTGGTGTATCTAGTAGATCAGTGTGTGTGTGTGTGTGTGTGTGTGTGTGTGTGAGAGAGAGAGAGAGAGAGAGAGATCACACGCTGATGTGTGTATGTGTGCGGAAGCTTACATGTATACTTATCTGTGTGTAAGTGTGTGTGTGTTTGTGTGTGTGAGTGCTCGTGTGAGCTTGTGTGTGAACGCTCGTGTGTGCTTGTGTGTGTATGTATGTGTGTAAGCGCTCACGTGTACTTCTAGGTGAGTTTGTGTTTATGAGTGAGAAGGAGAGTGCGTTCGCGTGTGCTTGTGTGCGTGCGAGCACTCGCGTGTGCTGTGTGTGTGTGTGTGTGTGCGTGAGCGCTCGCTGGTGTGTGCGTGAGCGCTCGCGTGTGTCTATGTGAGCGCTCGCATGTGTCTGTGTATGTGTGCGCTCGTGTGTGTACGTGTGCTTGTGTGTATATGCGTTCGTATCTATATATGTACGCGAGCCCTCGAGTGTCCTTATGTGTGTGTGTGTCTGTGTGAGTATTTTATATATATATATATATATATATATATATATATATATATATATATATATATATATATGTATGAGATATTAGCTTTCATAGGAGGTATACCTTATTGAGAAACTTGACGCAACACAATATTTTCACCTTCTTCTGGATCCCTCATGTGTCCGTAGTTGAACTTCAAAGCTTCTTCGTCCTGTTTTCTTCTCTCAATCTGACCAAATGCCCAGACATTGGAATTTAGTTGGGAATCCATTCCAGATCATGTGCAGAATATTTCATTATGCCTTCGTGTGAATAGTTTTAAATACTTATTCATCTTTCTGGTAGTTTAGTGAGTTGCTTCTTCCCGTAATCTGTACACACACACACACACACACACACACACACACACACATATATATATATATATATATATATATATATATATATAGAGAGAGAGAGAGAGAGAGAGAGAAAGGTATGAGCAACAGCAACTGATAGGCAGTGAAACATAGATTTAGGGTTTATATATATATATATATATATATATATATATATATATATATATATATATATATATATATATATATGTTATTTTTAAGTAAAAACGTTTATTCAGATGCAGAGGATATCTCTGGAAATACTCTTAAAGTACATTTTGCAAAACGCGCTAAAAGTGACATTTCTTTGAGTTGAAATTGCTAACCAATAATTGGTGCTTCTTAAGCATGTGATCTTCCTTCTGAGTTTTATCTAACAGAACAACGCATCACTAAAGTATGTGTTCTACGAGTTGAGAAAATTGTCTACATTAGAATATACATGAAAAAAAATAATTGGGGAAAACGATAGCTTATTAATTTCAACACCCACCCCAAACTAAAACGTTATCTATTAATCATCTGTGTGACCACTCCCTGCCTTCCATCAGTATGGCTGATGCTGACCTCTAGGAGAATGACTCACTGCACCTTCTTGGTCTTTTCGGCAGACATTAACTGGAAAGACTATTGAATCCATTGCTAAACATGCTGCTAAGAAAGCTGGTTCACTGTGTTTTGCTAAACAACTTTTTTATCTCCAGAATTTATCTTACATATCTATAAGTCTATAATTCGTTCATGCTTAGAGTATTGCTGCCATATATGGACCGGCACTCCTGCTGTGTATTTAGACAGCCTTGATAAAATCCAAAGAATCAGCAATATTATTGGCCCTAATTTGCGATCTAGGCTTCAGTCACTTTCACTTGTGGAACTCTCTTCCGGCTTCCTGCTTTCCACTCAACTTTAATCTTCAAAAATATCAATGCAATGTCAATCGCTATCTTTTGATTACTCATCTTTTGTTCTCGTTCCTTAGTAATTTTCCAGTTTCTAATTCTTCCCCAACCAATAATCCCTTGTGACTTTACTGTCTTACTTAGAGCGAATTCTATGAAAAATAATATACAGAATAAGGCATAAAACAGAAGTATTCTTCATTTAATTTACTGTAATAATATAGTAAACAAATGATACCATATTATAAAAAAAAACGAGATAATTTTCTTGAAGGTAGATCACATATTTAGGAAGAATCAGGCACATAAATCAAATACTTAAGTAGCACCCAATAATTTATAGTCGTATTATAGTATGTATTTATAGTCGAGGTCGTTATATATTTTTAGATATTATCTGAGTCTGGCACAGGGCTACAACAATAGAGCAGTTAGGAACATCGAACATACCGCATAAATAAAAGTTAATCAGATGAACTTGACACACACACACACACACACACACACACACATATATATATATATACGTTTTTATAGATACAAATATTAAAGTAAATGCTGTCTTTATAATGAATAGTATTAACATTTACTGACCTGAATGTCTGAGAAATTTCAAAGGAAAATATGTGTCCTCCGATAGAAATCGAACATGTATCCTATACGGAACCGACCTGCTATACTATTTAGCTACAGAGGAAGCGTCGGGTTGGCAAGGTCGAATTACTGCTTTTAGACTACAAATTTCCCATGATTTCTCTTGAACGCTCATATCTGCTCGAAGCGTATCCTTGCGTCCAAAAAATATTTTAATATATTCATTGCTCATATGTTATTTTTATAGATACAAATATTTAAGTAAATGTTCTGTTTATAATAAACAGTATTAACAACATTTACCAGCCTGAATGTCATAAAATTTGATGGATTTCATCTATTTTAAATAAAAGGAAAAAAATTTAAGCTTTTCACAATTTTGACATTTCAGAGACACTCATGAATATTCATCATGTGAACCTCGACGTGGTGTAATGGTTAGCAACAATTACAACGGGGTAGTGAGTCCGATCATCATACTTTCGACTTGTGCCACATCAACGCTTGGGAAATTATTTTTAGCAGTTCAACTCCAAAGCCAATGTCAGTTTTGAGTAATTTTACATTTCTGCGAGCATTAATATCGATCCTAAGTAACGCAATTTAATCTTATATATAAAGTATAGTGTATGTGTGTGTGTTTGTGCGTGTGTGTGTATGCTGACAACTCCGTCCCCACTGGTCTGATTTCAATGATTCATTTTCTTCTACATTATTTACATTATTCGGACTATTGTCCTCATCTTTGTCGCCATATTTATTACAACGTTTCGGCCGTTGTACGCTCCGGCCTTCTTCAGGTGGTTGGAATGTCAAACTGAACCCTTTATTTTGCTCACTGGGGTAGACTGTTCTAGTTCCACGTGCCATGTTTAATGGATGTCAGTTATCAGTTATCTCCTGTTAATTCCCCTATGCAAATTCTCCACTGCCTTATCCAGGTATTGAACTCACACTCTTTGGGTCCTGCCACTGGATTTAACCAATGCCTTTATTCAGTGTGCCATGTGTTCTTGGCGACAAAGATCAGGACAATAGTCCGAATAATGCAAATAATGTACATAATACCTCATCTCATTTTCTTTTTTTTATCTACCGTATTCTTTCCGTCTCTCTACCACCTCCCCCAGACCATGTTCTGTAATCCACTTGCTTAAACCCGCTGGGTATGTCATGCGTTGTTTTCCCTTGTCTCTCTTTCTCTCTATTCGACCCATGAGTATTCGATTCTCCAAACCCTTCTTCCGCATTTTGTCCGAGAAACTTCAGCTGCCTCTTTTTGATGTTAAGCATAAGCTTCCTCCTTGTTTGCATCCTCTCTAAGACCTCATCGTTGCTCAAACGTTCGGTCCTTGATATCCTTAGCATCTTTCTGTAGAACCACATCTCCTTTGCCTCGAGTCTCTTCTTCATCTTTGAGGAGACCGTCCAACATTTGCTGCCGTAAAGGAAGATAGATGGGACAGCCTTAGATGACTTTTGCATAGACACAATCAAAGAAATAATAAATGAAATCTACAACAGCTGGGATATACCGGAAGACGTCAGCACATCTATCTTCATAGAAATTGTTATGGTCCGGTTCCTTTTTAGCACGGTGATAGTCCAAGGTAGAACCAATAAAGAAGAACTCGAACACGGGTATGGAATAACACAGTTATATTACAAACATGAATATATACAGAGAAGTAGAAAGTGTTAGTACGAACAATCAAGTTTAGTAGTAATTGTCTGAACGCGACTCTGTTTCGGACTGCCTCTGACTCGACTGACTGACTCACTCGCTCTGACTGACTGACAGACTCCTGCCGGCCCTCAATCCAGACTTCAGACTGAACTCCCTGCCTCCTCTTGAGGCGCAGTATTTATTACGTATAGGATAGTCCATTATGTTATTATGGGTAAGGTCCCCTAAGAAAAATGCCTAAGAAACCAGGCGCAAACGAATGTGAACTCCACCGACCAATCAGCCTAATGAACCACGTAAAAAAAAACTCATCATCCGTATTCTGATGACTAGAGCACACAGCAGAATAGGAAAAGAACAGCGCCGGTTCGTTAAAGACACCGGAACGAGGAACACGATATTCATGCTCAGAATGTTATCAGAAAGAGTGATACAAATGCAGAAAGACGTGTACCTATGTTTCGTACACTACGCAAAAGCCTTCGACAAAGCACGCCACAAGGATCTGTTGGAACTGCTCAGCAACCTTGATATATGCGGGCGGGAAAGATAGAATAATCAAGAATATATACTGGCAGCAAACAACATGCATACGCATAGGGAAAGAATTCAGTGTATATACAAAACCAGGAAGAGGCCTAGGGCAAGGATGTGTCTTTTTACTGGACCTGTTCAACCCATGCAACGACGCAATACCGAGAGAAATGGAAACCCTACTGCGATTTAACAGTGGCGGCCACAATGTTAACAACATAAGATACGCAGATAACAGAGTACTGATAGCAGACACGGTAAAGAAATTACAAAATCTCCTATAGAAAATAGCGACGGAGAGTGTGAAAAAGGGAATAAGCATAAACTACAAGAAAAAGAATTCATGGTCATCAGTTAAAATATGAGCCTGAAATGCGATTTGCAGGTCGGGGATACTAAAATCAAGCAGGTGCAGATGTTTAAATATCTGGGAAGTGTTTTGACAGAGGATGGTAAGTGCGACACTGAGATCCGTAGACGTATTGGAAGGGCGCATTCCAAAAGCTGGGCAGAATATTGCGAGACAGAAGGATTTCTTTGGTTACAAAGAAAAAACTACTGAGCTGTTATGTGACAATGATTCATAGCTAAACATAGTCTGCTGCTGTTTTTTTTCTTTGCAAAAATTTATCGCTGATAATTAATTTTACTATGAAAATGTATTGCTGGCATTTTTACTATAAAATTTCTTATACTCTCAGCGTCTTATGACCCCAGTTTAGAGGTTAACTATTTGCCGGAACAGTTACCGTGAAAGTACGTGTAGAAAACACAGAGGGAAGCTACAGAACGTCTGTGAGAAAGTGACTGTAGACGAGATGCCAGACCAGGACCAACCAAATTGTTATATCCGTCTGTGGACATTGTCGGGGACCTTGAGACTAACAGCGGGGGCTCCAGACCATATATGGCAGCAGTATTCCATGCAAGGGCAAATGGTTGATTTATATGGACTCGGGCGAAAAAATCTTTCTGATGTGACACAGAGAATCAACTTTCCTTGCAGTAGATGCAGCTATTGATTCAATGTATTTGTTCCATCTTTGGTCAGCGGACAGTGTGAGACCAAGCAGGCATAGAGAGGCGCTCTCGTGGAGTTGAGCATCAGAAATTTTAATAAGTGGTAGGGAGGGTTCTCTGTGGTGGGTAAATGAGATCAGTTTTGTTTTTTTAGGCATTAAAGTTTACCAGTCATAATCTCTTTCCCGAATATATCAAGGCTGCTAAGCAGCTCTAACAGAACGATGTGGCGTACTTTTTCGAACGCCTTTGCGTAGACTATAAAACAAATGCACACGTTATTCTGCATTTACATTACTCATTCCGATAACATTCTAAGCATGAATATTGTATTCCTTGTTCCAGTGTCTTTCACGAACCCGCACTGTTCTTGTCCTATCTCTGGCCTGATTCTGTTGCGCGCTCTATTTATCAGAATACGGATGATGAGTTTTGTTATGTGGCTCATTAGGCTGATTGTTCGGTGGCGCTCACATTCGTTTGTGCCTGGTTTCTTAAGCAGTGCTATGAAGATTGGTCTGCTTAGACCGTCTGGTATATCCCCACTGTTGTAGATTTCATTTATTATTTCTGCAAACTTGTCTATGCCAAAATTATCTAAGCCTGTCAGCATCTCTGTTACAGTTCCGTCTGGCCCTATCGCCTTGTTTCTCATCAGTTTATCCAGTGCAGCCTCTACTAGGGTTTTTAGAATTTGAGGCCCGTCGGTAGTTCTGTGTATTGCTGGTTGTTCTCTTTCGTCGTGGAAGAGTTCTCCAATATATTCGTTTCAGCGCTGTAGAACTTTCTCCTTCTCTAATATGAGCGTTCCGCCTTTGGATTATATTCAGCCTGTTGACGAGCAAGTCTTCTGTCCTGTTATTTCCCTTATTTGTTTATTCATATATCCTTTGGTGCTACTCAATCTCTGCACATTTTTCGTTTGGCTAGTCTTCTTTAGCCTGCATTTGGTCCTTATTTCGTTGTGTCGTTATCTGTATTCCGTTCCGTATTTTGACGCAATTTTCTGTCTCCTTTGCATCATGTCGGGAATCTCATGTGATTCATTTTTTCTTTGTTCTTTGTCCATGAGATCATCGTAATAGTAGAAATTATTCCGTCTTATTAATGGTAAGTTATTTTAGTTGGACATTATAAATAATAATAATAATATTAATAATAATGACAGCAGAGTTCCATAAGATTTATACTAAGCTGTTTGATTAATTCCTCTCAGTAAAATATTCATCTTTGACTTTTTCGTTAAATGATTAAGATCGCCATCATATTAAGCTTTTCGGTAATTTTAGTTGCATGCCTTCAAGATGGCGGCGTTTCATTTGTTTTAACGAGTTCATTACCAGTGCCGCTGTTTTTTTTTCATTACAAGACAAGCAACGTTGATGACCAACATTTACGAGTCTCTCCCCTTTTTTTCGGCCTTGTGCCAGAATTACTGTATCAATAACAAATCTTAAACATGGATCGTTTGTATAAAGACTTAAAATTGTTTATAGTTTTATATGTTTTTATACCGCAAAATCTTTAAAAATATAACTTGAAGAAGACAGACATTCTGTTGAAATATCGTTTAACATTGTCAAACATAGATTTTTTTCTTTTTCTATTCTCAAATCCCGCTTTTCTCTTAATCGTTGAAAAATATTGAAAGAGTTATGGAAATAATTTTGTTTATTATTATTATTATTATTATTTTTATTTTCTTTGATTTCTGGCGTTTACACATTTCTTTCCGGGTCCCGCCCAGGGACCTAAGTTTAGAAATGGCATCATGACACTTTCCACTGACAAAAAAAAAAATAAATAAATTACATAGATAAAGACCTTCATAAATATTGGCTGTACTTGTCAGAACAATTTTTTGTATCTCCTTGAGGCATGGACTTCCAGGAATCCCTTCGATTAGTCTACTGCAATATTTTCCAACCAGTCCTAGGGCTCGAACTACAACAGGGATTGTTGATGTTCCCATATGCCACATTTTCGAGATTTCTATTTCAATGTCCTTGTATTTTGACAGCTTTTTGAATATCTTCAAATATACATTGCAGTCAGCAGGGACTGTCATATCAATAAGGAGGCACTTTTTTTTGTTTGTGGTCTTTAATAACAATATCTGGGCGGTTGGCCTTGATTGTTCTGTCAGTGTGTATTGTGTAGTCCCATAGAATTGTAACAGGTCCTATCTCCGTAACCGGGTCTAGGTGGTGTTCATACCATTTATTATTATTAAATAAATAAATAAAAATATTACATAGATAAAGCCCTTCTTAAAGTATGGGCTCTACTTGTCAGAACAATTTATTATTATTATTATTATTATTATTATTATTATTATTAATAATAATAATCTGTTGGCTGTTTTTGTTTAGCGGCATATCAGCACTGTGTAGCTTATTTAAAGCCGAAATCTAAATATTTTGTTCGCAATTAAATTTTATCTTTGTAGATAATAATAGTTTAGTGATACAAGTCTTACTAATTAACCCATAGCTGGTGGCAGAAGGGGTGGATTAATACCTTTGCAAATGGTATTTGCTATTAACTGAATATAACGAACCAAACTGGATTTCGAACTCTGCTCTCCGATTAAAAATTCCGAACATTTATCCATTACACCACCTGCACATCCAACCTTACAGTATTCCCAAGCGTTCACTCTTCTAGGTACTTACCAGGCTCAACGTTACTTAACTTCAGCGGTCTTATAGGGACCGGTGTTTTAGCGTGATGTGACTGTAAGCCAATAATAATAATAATAATAATAATAATAATAATGCCACGTAAGAAAACAAGGCAAGCAAAATAAATAAGAAAATGCGGAAAGAAGTGACAATATTGCCATAACGCACTCATCAAAAATAGCAAAAGAGAAAAATAACATCAACCATAAAAGAAAACTCTAGAGTCTAGTAATGAAATGAAACTAATGCTGGGATAAAAGCAACCAGCTACTAAAAATAAAAAAACAACAAAAAAACCCCCCCAAAACAATGACTATCAGAAATAGATAGGTGAAGAGCATAAGCGACCCTTTGGAGTCGGTCGTGTCAGACACTGTAGACTTCGCGAAGCCATCACAGTGTGAAAAGCTTTCAAATGACGTCGACTCGTGCAACAGGATATCCGAATGAAGAAGCGAAGCAGTTTGAGAAAAAAAATGGCGTCTGATAGAGAAGCTTGCGAATAGAATCACAAATTTTAGTTGAGAGCTGCCGATGTGCATTGATGACCGGAGAAAATGGAGGATTTAAAGAGAGAAAGGGAGGGAGAAAGAGAGAGAGAGAGAGAGAGAGAGAGAGAGAGAGAGAGAGAGATATGAGGGAAATAAATAAATAAATAAAGAAAACAAGATATCTAAACGGTGGGAATCACATGGAGATTTTGATTGGCTGTTTAGTGTCATGTGATCCCTGCGAGGAATCTTCACGTCGTCGGCCTCCCTCTTTCACTTGCTTAAAATGTAGACGCCATTAGGAAATTTCATTTCGTGACCAAATTGCTATCGTTGGGTTTTGTGACTGTGAAAGCGTCCGTCTATAGTTTGGGTGTGTACGTTTGGGGAAGGTGGAGATATGTGCGAGGAAAGGGAAATAAAATTTTGGTAATTTGGTAGGCTGTAATGATAGCTTCCAAATGGTCAAAATTGACGGGAACGTTGCTGGGGATGAGAGAGAAAGAGAGAACGGCAAGAAGATAAGATTCAAAGGAATGGAGATTACTCACTCAGACAAAGGCAACATGAACACATTTATACATATAAAAGGGTATATAAAGTTATACTTATGTCGTATTGTTATCATCAGAAGAAGCTGCATCTGCCATTACTATTCCATTACTGGAAAAGGTCTTTCTGAAATCCTTCAATGACGATCGTGACTACCCTATTCTCCGTGTTGCCAGTGAACCTTTCTATCTAATCTCGTCCTCTTTCTGTTTGATAGTTTCCTTCTGCGTTTGCTAGCCATTAGGGATTAAGCAACCTTTTTTTTATCTTTTAACTTTCTTTGTATTATGGTTATAGACGTGGTTAAATGAGTCTAAACCATACAGAAAACGTTTAGCATTCATTTATCTGAACAATTAGCGTTATTTTGGCTGGAATTTAAAAACCTACTTCTGGAAATAAAGCGGAGCGAGAAGAAATGACTAAACATCAATTGTAAGAAAGCAGAAGACAACAGGAACAGTCCGAACTACGAATTAGAGACTATCCGGACAACTGACCGACTGACAAAAGCCCGACGGCCAAATGCCTGACTGACAAGAGCCCGACAACCAAATGCCTGACTGACAAGAGCACGACGGCCAAATGCCTGACTGACAAGAGCCCGACAACCAAATGCCTGACTGACAAGAGCCCGACGGCCAAATGCCTGACTGACAAGAGCCCGACAACCAAATGCCTGACTGACAAGAGTCCGACAACCAAATGCCTGACTGACAAGAGCCGGACAGCCAAATGCCTGACTGACAAGAGCCCGACGACCAAATGGCGACTGACAAGAGCTTGTACTGTACTGTACTGATGCGGCATTCACCCTGGGCGGATTGAGCCGGCTTCTTCCTGTTATGAGAAGAAGATTCTTGGGATAAATTACAGAAGTAGGGTACCCAGGCCTACTCGGATAACGTTCTTGCTTGCCGCGGGATTCCACAGACGCAGAGACAGGAACGACCAGAAGCCGCCGGTTACCGATGCAGACGCTCCTGATTTTCACCAGAGCCCTTGTTAGCCGGCGTGTGTGTCAGACCTGTCCGCCTTGGGGCCCTACCAGGAACGAAGTTCCGGGCGGCATAGCTCTGACACTACCGTTTACACCCCGCCCACCGACTGTGAGGTAAGGGTTGGACTTTGGGGGGCTTACAGTACCAGGTGTTCCCAAGCGGTCCCACATCTAAGTACTGACCTGGCTCTACGCTGCTTAACTTCGGTGATCGTACGAGAGTCCGACGACCAAATGCCCGACTGACAAGAGCCCGACAACCAAATGCCCGACTGACAAGAGTCCGATGACCAAATGGCGACTGACAAGATTCCGATGACCAAATGGCGACTAACAAGAGTCCGACGACCAAATGGCGACTGACAAGAGTCCGACGACCAAATGCCCGACTGACAAGCGCTCGACGACCAAATGACTGACAAGAGTCCGACGACCAAATGCCCGACTGACAAGAGTCCAACGGCCAAATGGCGACTGACATGAGCCCGACGGCCAAATGCCTGACAGACAAGAGCCCGACGGCCAAATGCCCGACTGACAAGGGTCCGACAACCAAATGGCGACTGACAAGAGTCCGACGGCCAAATGCCCAAATGACAAGAGCCCGACGGCCAAATGGCGACTGACAAGAGTCCGACGGCCAAATGGCGACTGACAAGAGCTCGACGACCAAATGACAACAAGAGTCCGACGGCTAAATGCCCGACTGACAAGGGTCCGACAACCAAATGGCGACTGACAAGAGTCCAACGGCCAAATGGCGACTCACAAGAGTCCGACGGCTAAATGCCCGACTCAAAATGCCAAATGCCTGCCTGATAAGAGCCCGGCGACCAAATGCCCGACTGACAAGAGCCCGACGGCCAAATGCCTGACTGACAAGAGCCCGACAACCAAATGGCGACTGACAAGAGTCCGACGACCAAACGCCTGACAGACAAGAGCCCGACAACCAAATGGCGACTGACAAGAGTCCGACGACCAAATGGCGACTGACAAGAATCCGACGACCAAATGCCCGACTGACAAGAGCTCGACGACCAAATGACTGACAAGAGTCCGACGACTAAATGCCCGACTGACAAGGGTCCGACAACCAAATGGCGACTGACAAGAGTCCAACGGCCAAATGGCGACTGACAAGAGTCCGACAACCAAATGGCGACTGACAAGAGTCCGACGACCAAATGCCCGACTGACAAGAGTCCGACGACTAAATGTCGCCTGACAAGAGTCCGACAACCAAATGGCGACTGACAAGAGTCCGACGACCAAATGCCCGACTCACAAGAGCTCGACGGGCAAATGTCCGACTGACAAGAGCCCGATGGACAACTGCCTGATAAAAACAATTGTTCGACAGAAAAATACCCGATAGGGGTGCGACGAAAGATATTTTTGGTGTGATTCAAAAGGAAACGCATTATTTCAGTGCAATAAGTTTTCCTCGTATTACACATTGAAAAATAGAACCAATCTATCTATCCAAAAATATTGGTTCTATTTTTCAATGTGTAATACGAGGATGCAACTGAGTCACATCATCAAATGAGGGGCTACTAATTTAAATAGGGGGTGACCCTGAAAAAGGATCTGTAAAATAATAAATCATATTATTGTAATAATCTAAACTAGTTGTTTTTATTAATTTTTTTATGATAAGATATATATCCAAGAACAGATAGTAAATAGTAAAAGGTTGCTGAGAGTTATAATGGACAGGAAGTAGTGGAGAGCCATTGTCGCCAACAATTTAGACCGGCACTAAAGAATTATTTATCAAACAAAAAAATTTCATCAAAATTGGATGACAACTATGGAAATGCATAAACAACATCCGAACACACACACACACACACACATTTTGAGAATTATAGATATAGATAATGTTCCAGTAATAATAATAATGTTAACTCTAATATAAATGATGCAGATAGTAATAATAAACTTAAATATTAAGAAGGCAATAATAAAAGTAATAATAAGAATGAATTTAATATTAAACAAACCAACTCTTGCAATCACGACATAAAATCTTGTATCCGACAAATAGTAAGCTTCTCCTTGGCACAGGGTCTTCATCTCATGAGAAGGTAGGGATGGAATGGTTAGTTATTATCTATAACTTTCCCTTTCGAATAACAGAAAAAATATCTAAATATTCTACATATATATAAACATCGGGCATTTTTCCGTCGGCATTTGCCTGTATTGGGCATTTTTTCGTCGGGCAATTTTCCTTATCGGGTAGTTGTCTGTCGGGGTTTCGTCGGGCTCTTGTCAGTCGGGCATTTGGTCGCCAGAGGTTACTGGGCGTGAAAGAGAAAAGAAACAAAAAAACCGGAAACTCAATCCTAAACAAGAAACAAAGGATAGACCTCTACTCCTGTCCAATAGTTCGGGGAAAGTGTTTTAATAGCGGACAGTATGTTACACTGAAATACTAAGGCGCCTTAGAATAGACAAAGATGCCTTTCAAAAGTTAAGCAAATTATTAAGAAAAAAAAAAACTTTGTTAGAAACATAAAAATAAAAATAGAAGCACACTGCACGATTATGTATTATCTATCCTATATGGCCGTGAATGCTGGGCAATCTCCTCAATCAGGAAGATGAGACTTGAAAGATAAAAATGTGGTCCTAGAGAAGGATGCTGAGAATAGCATGGACTGAATATGGGAGCAACAACAAAGTTTTAGGGAAAATGAAAAAGAAAAAAAAGAAAAAAAGGAAAGAACTAAGAATTATACTTGGAATCAGAAACTGACAGGTGAAATTTCACAGATGCATGATGAGGAAAGAGGGTTTGGAAAAATTGATTGATACTCACGAGATATACTTGGGTCAAGACGATAAATAATTAGGAGAGTTAGCAAAATGACAAAACTATCTAAGAGCTACAAAGGGTATGAAGCTGTAGAAAGCCATGATCACTCTTTAAGAGATGCTGCACACAGAAAGAGAATATTAGGAAATGAGCTTTTTCGATACAGCAAACCTTCGGCACTAATTGTCCGACAAACAGCGTTACTTTTGGAATTAGTGAAGCACTCAGATTATTTTCTTGGAATCTTTATACCTCACTTTCGTATTTGTATCGTATACTCCAGTTTCGTATCCGAGGCGTAAACATTTGAAGTAATATAAAATATCAGATTAAAAATAAAAACACTAATTCTTTAGAATTGGTTTTGTTTACGTTTCGGATACTGTTGCAACGTAGGGAAGGTTACTGAATAGAATAATCAAACGAAGGTTGGAAATGAGCGATAATACTTAGTGTTATACTGTGCCGAACGATTTTTTTTTTTTCCACCGAATGAATTCGAATCTTCGTCGCCAATTGTTATGGTCCGGTTCCTTGTACCACGGTGATAGTCCAAGGTAGAACCAATAAAGAAGAACTCGAACACAGGTATGGAATAACACAGATATATTACAAACAGGAATATATACAGAGAAGTAGAAGTGTTAGTATAAACAATCAGTTTTTAGTAGAGAGAACAATGTAATCTCGACCAGTATCACTATTCCAATGTCTTGCAGTAATTGTCTGAATGCGACTCTGTTTCGGACTGCCTCTGACTCGACTCTTGACTCGACTTGAACTACTGATTCGACTTGAACTACTGACTCGACTTGAACTACTGACTCCTTGCCTACTCCTAAGGCGCAGTATTATAATCCATTATTATTATTATGGGTAAGATCTCATAACACTTAGGAAAAGAACAACACATAAGATTCGCCAGCGGCGCGTAGAAGTAGTCAACTACTAAAAGTGATTCAAATGAATTCCACAATGAATCTCCAACTGCTAGAATATCCGCAGAGAGTTTGACCAGCACAGCTGGAGACAAATCTCCAACTGCAGGATATCTACCAACCACCCCACGCGGTCAGATGTGGCGCAAGGCTGAATTTAATGTGGGGTATGCGATCGCGTAGACTCGTCCAAACATTCCCCGTATACCCCGTATAAAACGAGGTCGGGTAGCTGTTTCTCGAGACGAGACTCTGCCCTTTGACATAGCCTAATCTGAGAATATTCTCTGCCTGGAGGCAGAAAGTTTGATCAGTACAGCTGGAGACGAATCTCCAACTGCAGACCAACATACAGTATTTACTACTGTATTTATGTGAATGGAGACATACCCATTATCGTCTCGGGGTATGCTACAACAGATACGAAACTGAGCAAATATGAAAATTTCGAGAAAATAATCTGAATGAAGAATATGTGCTTTCCCTCATAAGGGAAGATTGGAACTTGCTTAGCTGAGACGTTCTTTATAGCCGAGCGGTAAGCACACGCGATCCAACGATGGTTTCCTCTAAAAGGAGGAACGAAGGCTCAATAACACAGGTAATTTTACTAAGATTTCTCGAATGCGCAAGTTGTATTTCGGCGGCAATAATTCTTACAGACATAGCCGGTAGGCGAAAATAAATAAATATACTGTTTAATAAGTAAATGGAGCGTCTACTCGAATATTAGCAGATGCTAAATATAACGTTTAAAGTTATAAATCAATCAAAAAGTTATAAGATGGAGGAACATATATTTAGTAAACAAAATGATAAATATACAAGAATAAATAATTGTTTTACATTAATATGACCGTTTTGAACTTCCACGGTTTCAACACTTTAAATAACCTGTTGATAACCCGTAAAAAATGAATGAATGAATCAATCAAATCCTTAAAACTTTTGGAATTAGTGAAGCACGTCCTGAATTAGGTTCGGTTTGATTTACTTTGTTTTAAGGCATATCAACCTCAATGGGTTATTTAATGCCGACAACATTTTTAGGATAGATTCGTATGAATAGAATATGTATTCTTTGGTTTAGATTGGTTTGGTTTATTTTGTTTTACGGCATATCAACCTCAATGGGTTATTTAATGCCGAAAATATTTTTAGGATAGATTCGTATGAATAGAATATGTATTCTTTGGTTTAGATTGGTTTGGTTTATTTTGTGGTTACGGCATATCAACCTCAATGGGTTATTTAATGCCAGCAACATTTTTAGGAAAGATTTGTATGAATAGAATATGTATTCTTTGGTTTAGATTGGTTTGGTTTATTTTGTTTTACGGCATATCAACCTCAATGGGTTATTTAATGTTGAAAACATTTTTTATTGCTGGTAATATTTTGTTTTGTCAAAAATCTGTTTCTGATAATATTTTTCTTTCAAAATTGTATTGCTGGTAATAATTTAAAAAAAAAAAAAAATGTTGGTAATAGTTAACTATCTGCCCATATCTGGGACCCTAACAATTGCTACCACCCCGGATCAGGGTGGACCTGTGAACATCAGCAATTAAAATGTGGTTCCGCTTTTCACAAAACCTCCTGATCAGAGGCCTTGCTGCTGGACGTAGTTTAACGTCTTACCCAGGACGGTTGCCTGAATTAAACGTTTGTATTTGTAATTTTAACTGAAAGAGGATCGTTTTGTTGTTTTCGTGTCCTCAGCCATTGTTTTTTTTTTTTTTTTTTTTTACTCTGTCTCTTTTTACTTTGTTGATCTTCCCAACAACTTTTTAAAAATATTTTTTTGCTTGGCAATTCACTTTTCGCTTTATTTTCTTCATATTTCTTTTTGTGATATTCTTAAAGAAATTTTCTTTTCTTGTTTTCATCTTGGCAATTCTTTTAATTTCTCTTTTTTTTGTTTGCAGTTCTTTGGTTTCTGTTCAACATTTTCACGATTTCAACGTTGTGTTACTGTTTTTGAATAACTTTGATATATATATTTTTTTTCTTTTAATCAGTTCCCTCCTTGCAAGGCGATGATGCCACTAAGACGCCAGGTGGTCTACTGGGAGTGAAAGAATATGAAAAGACTTTAGAAGGAACCGGAAACCTAATCTTAAACAGGGATAAACCTCAACCCCTGTTTAAAGATCGGTGAGGCGTGTGAACCGGTGTATAGGTGGATCTATCTATTCATATTGGTCTTATCTTTTTTGCGAGCTATTGTAACTATTATATATGTGAAATTAAAAAAAAAGTTAAATTTTTAGATTAAGGCCCGGAAACCAGTTGTATTAATCATTTCCATTCTGGGGTAAATTTGCATGCTTATTTCGAAAATAAGGAGTTATCGACAATATAAGTTCGGCCTCATTCGCGTCGCGGTTACAGCCCGGCCGACATTGCTGGCTTTGTTTACATATGTTTGCCTCGAGTATAATACGTGGAAGATTCACTTGTCTTCATTACTGCACAATATGCAAACTTTAAATTAAATTTCGTGAAAATTGCTCAGACGAGTAAGAAGATAAGAAGATCAGTAAAAAGGCCGTTAACTGAGTAAGCTTCCGCGCATTGTAACTTTTCGATATGTAGGATGTATGCGTTCCCCCATCTACATATTGGCCGGGCTCGAATTTGCTTAACTCTGATGATCGAACAACCAGTGTTTGCAACGTGATTTGACCGAAGACAGGCCCAATTATAAAACCGACTAAATTTTGCATATTGACTCAAGTATAAACCCGACCAATATTTAACTCCAGACTCAATTAAATAATAACGGTTGAACATCCGTTTCTTTAGATTCGTATGAACAGGATATGTATTCTTTGGTTCAGATTGGTTTGGTTTATTTTGTTTTACGGCATATCAACCTGAATGGGTTATTTAATGCTGACAACATTTTTAGGATAGATTCGTATGAATAGAATATGTATTCCTTGGTTTAGATTGGTTTTGTTTATTTTGTTTTACGGCATATCATCCTCAATGGGTTATTTAATGCCAGCAACATTTTTAGGATAGATTCTTATGAATAGAATATGTATTCTTTGGTCTAGATTGGTTTGGTTTATTTTGTTTTATGGCATATCAACCTCAATGGGTTATTTAATACCAGCAACATTTTAGGATAGATTCGTATGAATAGAATATGTTTTTATTTGGTTTAGATTGGTTTGGTTTATATTGTTTTACGGCATATCAACCTCAATGGGTTATTTAATGCCAGCAACATTTTTAGGATAGATTCTTATGAATAGAATATGTATTCTTTGGTCTAGTTTGGTTTGGTTTATTTTGTTTTACGGCATATCAACCTCAATGGGTTATTTAATGCCAGCAACATTTTAGGATAGATTCGTATGAATAGAATATGTTTTTCTTTGGTTTAGATTGGTTTGGTTTATTTTGTTTTGTGGCCTATCAACCTCAATGGGTTATTTAATGCCAGCAACATTTTAGGATAGATTCGTATGAATAGAATATGTTTTTCTTTGGTTTAGATTGGTTTGATTTATTTTGTTTTATGGCATATCGACCTCAATGGGTTATTTAATACCAGCAACATTTTAGGATAGATTCGTATGAATAGAATATGCATATCAACCTCAGTGGGTCATTTTATTTTTATTTTGTAATAATCCGTTGGTAGACAAGAGAAAGTTTTCATTTTTTATTCATCAAATGATTAAACTCTGCATCCGATATATTGGTCAGAGTTCATGGATAATTCAGTTTTTTTCCCTTTGATTCCGTTTCAGGTTGCATTCAATGTTCGTGTATTGCTGAACAGAGTGCGTTGCATCTTTTGCTAAATCTCTGTTGCTTTCACCAGAAGCTACGTTAATAGATGCTTTCAAAAAAAGCATTATCCAAAGGGAGAATGAATAGAAATATCACTGTTATTTCTTATTTAAATGGAATAATCGATAGCAGCTTCGATTGAGGGATCGGAGAGCAGAGTTCGAATTCCAGTTGAGTTCATTACATTCACTTACGTGGGAAAGGTATGAATCAATCTCTTTTTAACTCAGCTATGGGTAAAATAGCAGAACAGACTGGGTCTTATAACATTTGGGTGGCAACCTGTGTAGAAGAAGGAGAGCTCTGGATCCAAAAGCTGAGTGGATAGACCGATGATGACCTGCCTCTCCCCTACCGGCTACGAGTCGAGTCGACGGGCGGAGTCGCAGTCCGGGCGTCTTACTTGTCGCTTTGCGTAAAAAAAAATCAAGAAATCAAGGTCGAAAATCGAATTAAACCTGTCGATTATTGTCTGGTGATCGTTTACAACGTTTGCGCACACTTTCGGTTGCCGATTGTATGAAAATATTGAAAAAGCAAAAGTTGTTACTCGAAGCGGATTTACCTTTCAAGTAAGCAGATGCGGCCGGAGCGCGCTAGGTAGCGGGCTAGGTCCGAGGCTTGAACACTTGTTCCGACTCACACCAGACCTCAGGCGGATTTCATATATTTGATTTATCGCTAAAGACGTTGGATTGATAGATGGGTGCTGTTTCGAGCAGGCCCCTTGCCTTGAACGCTTATTCTAACTCAAGCTCACCCCAGACCTCACGCGGATCTCATATATCCGATCTATTGCTAAAGATGCTGGAATGATAGATAGGTGTTGTTTCAAGGACGTTCCTTTCCTTGAACACTTATTCTGACTCAAGCTCACCCCACCAGACCTCACGCGGAATTCATATATCCGATCTATTGTAAAAGATGCTGGAATAATAGGTGGGTGCTGTTTCGACGAGGCTCCATGTCTTGAACACATATTCATACTCAAGTTCCCCTAAAACCTCGGGGCGGATCTCATATATATGTTCTATTACTAGAGATTCTGTTATGATGGATGGGTGCTGTTTCAAGCAGGCTCCTTGCCTTGAACACTTATTCCGACTCAAATTCACACCAGACATCACGCGGATCTAATATATCCGATCTATTGCTAAATATGCTGGAATAGCAGATGGGTGCTGTCTCAAGGAGGTTCCTTTCCTTGAGCAGTTATTCTGACTCAAGCTCGCCCAAGATCTCACGCGGAATTCATATATCTGATCTATTACTAAAGATACTATGAAAAATACCGGGTCTTTGCACGGCTCCATTAATTATCTAACTCCTGTTCTTTTCTATCTTTACAAGATGCAAATCAGAAGAAAAATGGAGTATTGTGTCACCATCTGGAGTACAGGTATCCTCTCCTCGCTTGAAAGTGTTCAAAAGCGTCTAGGTGTCCTTGCGGCTAATGAATTATTTTCCGCCCTACAGCCCCTTTAACACAGAAGAAACATCGCCAGCCTCGCCCTCATCGCTCTTTCCATGGCAGATGTTCTGACGCGTTATATTCCTTCGTTCTAACATTTGGAGCTGGGACGCGCCGTCTCCCATTTCTCATTTCCTCTATATTCCATTACTAATAAGGAAATTCTATTTTGACAGTTTCTTCCCAAGAAATACATATTTGTGGAACAGGCTCTCGACAGGATTTTTTCTTGATCACTACAATCCGAACCTCTTCAAGTGTAGGCTTCATCGTCATATTTCCTCCATAAAATGCACTTCTTGTCTTCTCTTATTTTCATGCAATATCAAAGAGTAAACCTCTACATTCAGTAGCACTTGAGCCTTATATTTGGTAAACAGCAGTAAAAAGATGCTATGTTTGTCTTTGGAGAAGTGGCTGCATGGTGGAAAATCATTGATCACCCACAAACCTGAAAAAACGCTTGTGAAATCTGCCAAGGCTGGAGTTTGGGTATCATGTAGATCCAGCACAGATATGGCAATATTTTTTGTCTGATTAGACACATTGTTGTGGAGTTATTTCGCAGTGGAGGCTTGTATTTGTATTAAATCGGTCCTAAAATAGGTTCGACGTACAAAACGTTAGGAAATTGATATAATAGGTATTACGCAGAGTAATCTTGTGGTCGCTGACTATTTTCGTATTCGACTGTCGACTACTGTCGTCTGACATCGACTATTATTTAGTCACCCACCCACGAGGGTATCCTGTGGCACAAGGCCGGTTGAACGTGAGATCTCCGAGCCCGTCGTCTCGGCCAAAAATATACCCTTTGAACCCGTATAAACGGGTTCAGGGTCGGTTTACCTCCCCGAAAGAGAATCCGCCCTTCGGTGTAGCCTCGTTCGGAATCCTCCCCGCCCGAAGGCAGAGAGTTCAACCGTTCAGCCGGTCGTCCGACATCGACTCGTATTTAGTCACCCCCACCCACGAGTGGCACAAGGCCGGTTAGACGTAGGATCTCCGAGCCCGTGGACTCGGCTGTAAAATACTGCTTTGAACCCGTAAAAACGGCTTCAGGGTCGGTTTAAGAATGAGACTCCATCCTTCGGCGTAGCCTCGTTCGGGTTCCTCCCCGTTCGAAGGCAGAGAGTTCAACCATTCAGCCGGTCGTCCGACATCGACTATTATTTAGTCCCCCCACCCACGAGGATATCCTGTGGCACAAGGCCGGTTGAACGTGGGATCTCCGAGCCCGTGGTCTCGGCCAAAAATATACCCTTCGAACCCGTATAAACGGGTTCAGGGTCGGCTTACCTCCCCGAACGAGACTCCACCCTTCGGCGTAGCCTCGTTCGGGTTCCTCCCCGCCCGAAGGCAGAGAGTTCAACCATTCAGCTGGTCGTCCGACATCGGTTGACCTTCGTTTCTCTTACTACTCCTACTTATATTAGATGGAAGAGTCTATTAACTATAGAATAGGTGTGTTTCACCATAACACTCTTGTAAAGATGGCGCATGACAGGAGGACTCAGGTACTTTCTGGAACGTTACAAGGGACCAACAATTTTCTCAGCTTCTTTACCGATGTTATGCACAAGTCTGGGGCGAACTTTCCTCCGAATAGACGTCCAAGGCAATATACCTCAGTGTGAGTTCATTATGACGGGAACAAACTCAGATTCTGTTCGCAGATGGAAAAAAATTACTAGCTTGGTGTTGGTGGTAATGAACGCTACAAACCAGTACCTATCTGTGATAGTTGGGTCAGAGGATAAATCACATACCCAGATTTCGTCACCTAGATTTTTAGAGGTCACCCAACAACCGTAGCATAATCAGAATATATATATATATATATATATATATATATATATGTATATATATATATATATATATATATATATATATATATATATATATATATATGTATACCGGGGTGTAACAGCAAAATTGTACGTCGTCGTGTAATAGTACAATTGTCCAATTGTTACTTTGAACCATTGTATATTAGAAATGATTAAAGATATTTTACTTGAATTCTTCGAGTTTTTTTTTTTTTTTTTTGTGTCCTTAAGAACAATTTACATTGTCCGGAGTGTTGAACACTTGACCCAGTTGATAAAAGTGTTGGTTGAATACAGTAACTTGACCCATACTAGGCTACAGCAAAGGTGAGAAAAAAATCTTGGATAGTTAAAAGGGAGATAACTAATACTGGGATATCCAGAAGAGGCATGGCACGTGGAACTAGAAAATGTAACCAGGTAGATGAAATAAAAGGTTGGGTTTGAAATTCCAATAAACTGAAGAAAGCCGGAGCGCACATAGGATGAAACATCGTGAATATTGGAACGAAGATGAGGACAAAAGTCCGAAGAATGTAAATAATGTAAATAATATATCTCAGTATTTTCTTATGTATATGTGTATATATATATCTATCTCAGATTTTCTTTCTTTATTCTTTGTTACTATTTCTTAATATATATCTGAGTTTTTCTTTATTCCTTTGTTCACATCTATCAATCTCAGTCTTTTCGTATCTATCTATCTATCTATCTATCTATCTATCTATCTATCTATCTATCTATCTATCCTCTTTTTAATATCTATCAATCTATCCAATCCTGATCCTTCCTATCTATCTATCTATCTATCTATCTATCTATCTATCTAAGTTTTTCCTTATTTCTTTGTTCATAACTATTTTTGCATCTATCTATCTATCTATCTATCTATCTATCTATCTATCTATCTATCTATCTAACGATTTTCCTTTCAATATCTATCTATCTATCTATCTATCTATCTATCTATCTATCTATCTATCTATCTAAGTCTTTCCGCATGTATGTATGCGTCTCTCTATCTTACTTTTTTCTTTATTTCTTTCTTCATATCTATCTATATCTATCTATCTATCTATCTATCTATCTATCTATCTATCTATCTATCTATCTATCTATTCTCCTTTCAGTATCTATCTATCTATCTATCTATCTATCTATCTATCTATCTAACGATTCTCCTTTCAGTATCTATCTATCTATCTATCTATCTATCTATCTATCTATCTATCTATCTATCTAACATACTCATAGATGTGAAGTGAAAGAAGCTGAATCGACGTTTCGAAAGGAGAGGTCACACACAGTTCTCATAAGGTTTCTAAGTTTCCGACATTTGGCGCAGTTACAAAGGATAACTGAAAACTGATTGGTGCGGTTAAAAGAGGGGAGGGTACCGACGTTCTGCCGACGTCTTGAAATTACTCCAGATCAATCGTCATGGCGTTAATAATAAATACGTCGACAATGTCAGAAGAATGTAAATTATTTAAACCCACCCCTTCTTTACTTTCGCCATCTTATGTGTCGCTATTTATTCTTACTTACCATTCTGTTGTTCGATATAAGCATTCTCCACTTCTCTTATTCGATATTATTCACTTTAGCGTTTCTTTATTTCCCTCTCGCTCTTTCTTTTTTCTTCTTTCTTACTAACCTATATTTGTTTTATTTTACGACTTTTTCATTTATTGATTCTTCCTTCTTTTTTCTCTTCTTTTTAATTGCTATTTTATATTCTTTTTTTCGTGTATGACTTCCTTCTCTATTTTTATTGCCAGCATTTTCTTTCTTTTATCTTTCTTTCTTTCGTTTTTTTTTATCCTTACTTTCTATTTATTTTACGGTATAATTCCATTCTTTGCATTTTTATTTACATATTCCTTGTCCTTTAGGCAAGGTCGAGAATTAGCCGATTGTATCCACTGCAGATGGCGCAAACAGCCTCCCTCCCGAAAAGAGCCACTAAGCTTTTGGATTCTTACAGAATTAGATATGAGTGACCAATGTCTACTTATTGGCTCATCAAGTATAAACACGAACTATGTCTACTTATTAAATCAAGTATAAATGCGATCAATTTCTACCTATTGAATCAAGTATAAACACGGTCTGTGTCTATCCACTCATCCAAGTATAAAAACAGCCAATGTCGACCCATTGTCTCAAGCATAAACACGACCTATATCTACCAATTGACTAAAGTATAAGCACGACCTATACATACCTACTGACTCAAGTATAAACAAAACTTATATCTATCCATTGGCTCAAGTATAAACACAACCAATATTTACCTAGACAAGATTCAGTAAAATTTAGCATAACCCATCTCAAGCTTCCGTCTAAAATAGACATAGATAACGTGTTGCCCAAGTTCGAAGAATTTAATTATTCGGACAATTGTCTTCATCTTTTGTCGCCATATTTATTACAGGTTTCTGGTTTGTATTCGGCCTTCTTCAGTTCGTTGAAATATATGAACAAAACCTTTATTTTGACAAATTGGGGTAGACAAGAGTTTGAGATGACATGTTTAATGGGTGTCATTTATCAGTTATCTCTTGTTAATTCCTCACCAATTTCTCCACTGCCTTAACCATGTATTGAACTCACACTCTCTGAGTCCTGTATCAAGTACACATGACATAGTGGATAAAGGCGTTGGTTAGATTCAGTGACAGGACCCAAAGAGTGTGAGTTCAATACCTGGTTAAGGCAGTGGAGAAATTGGAGAGGGGAATTAACAGGAGATAACTGATAACTGACATCCATTAAACATGGCATGTGGAACTAGAACAGTCTACCCAAGTGAGAGAAATGAAGGGTTCAGTTCGACATTCCAACCACCTGAAGAAGGCCAGAGCGTAAAATGGCCGAAACGTTGTAATAAATATGGTGACAAAGATGAGGACAATAGTCTGAATAATGTAAATAGTGTGTATGTCAAGCTGTTGACTCAAGTATAAACAGGACCTATGCCAAACTATTGACTCAAGTATAAACACGATCTATATCTACTTATAGACACACGTATAAACCCGACCAATGTAAACTTATAGTTTCAAAATTTATGTCTACCTATGGACTCAAGTATAAATACGATGTATTTTATTTATGCTATGTACTGTTTATAGATTTAGTGTCAGAGGCTTTGTATCTGCCGAACATATCTTTTCCTTGCTAAAATAATAAAGAATCATTACGAAAATTAGTATAATCTGTACTTGGAAACCATTTTAAAATTAAAATTGGACAATTGAGAAATTTATCAGTTCCTTCGAGATGACAGTGAATTTTACTCAATAGTAGTTAGGTTCAGAAATAGTGCTGAACTGCTAACTGTTATCAATCGTCTTATATGGCAGTGAATTCTGGAGAATTTCCTCATGGATTAGAATAAGACGCGAAGCAATAGAAATGTGTTTCTATAGAAGAGATGCAAGCAAATAATATAGGAAGGAACCACAGACCAATATTTCCATAGGACATTTTCTTTCATTCTCTCAATACCATATTGAGTGATAAAAGCAAATACTAAAATCATATATAGGAAACAACCAGAGGCCAATATTTCCATAGGACATTTCTTTTCATTCTCTCTAATGAAAACATATCTCTATCTATAAAAGGCAGGATGTGTGTGTGTGTGTGTGTGTGTGTGTGTGTGTGTAACGAATGCACGGCCGCAATTTTCGACGGATTTGGACCAAAAATTTACATGCACATGAAAAAAGTTCGGGAAGGCCAAGACCGACTTTGCATTTCCTAACTCCCATCGATAGTGGAAATAATCGATTTTTTCATGCTTCTACGGCAGTTTTCATGTAGTTTGCGGCCATTTTGTACTGGCATTTAGGAGAGCTCATAGCTGGCTGCCATGAATAGGCAGGAAGATTCTATTGGCCAGCATGAGAGCTAACAGCTGACTGACACGAATGTTAACTAGCATGCAAAAAATCGATAGCTGCATTCGTCACAAGTGGGAAAAATTTAAATCTGCATGGCACTTTACTCCAATTGGCTCATTCGCTTGCTTAAACTCAACGTTGATTCTGATTCCGCAAGAACTGGGTTTGAGTGTGAAAAAGTATTTGTTGTTAACATTTTTTTTTCATTCGGTTTTTTCCAGTTACGAGTCCTTTTTAAAGCTGATCGTTTTGTGTTCATTTTGTTTAGTTCTTTTCGTAACAGATTTAATGTTTAGTATAGAGCTTAGTAAAAAATTCGCAGTGTGAGATAGGCAAGAAGTAAGGCATGTAGCAACATCAGCGTGGCAAAGGGCACTCCTTTAAGGGCAAGAAGGGCAAAAAATATTTTAAGTCTCTTGATAGCGATTTTGTATGAGTTGTACGTTTTTTTTTGCCACGGGCAACGCCGAGCCATGTTGCTAGTAGAGTGATAAAAGAAATACTTAAAACATATATAGGAAGGAAGCAGAGGCCAATATTTCCATAGGACATTTCCTTTCATTCTTTCTCACGATACCATATAGAGTGATAAAAGCAAATACTAAAAGCATATATAGGTAGCAAGTAGAGGCCAATATTTCCATAAGACATTTCATTTCATTTTCTCGAATGATTCCATTTTGAAGTGACACACACAAATAAGATCAGTATTACTTATTTGTAATCTGTTAATATTTACGTGTGTTCTTCCTCTTTTTACTCTGTGTTAACAAATAGTAATTTTAGATTGTATTGGGGTAGGTTCCTCCATTAGGTCACTTAAAAAAAGCAGCATATCACGATGAATAAAGGTCCATAAATCAACGGAAACAAAATTTTGTCTCAATATGTTTATGTTGTTATGAAGAGGAAAGACCAAAGTATTTTTAAAATATTTTTTGAAATTTTTTACTCCTTTCTAACACGTTGAAAATTTTGGGTAAAATTTTTTTTTTTTTTACGACAGCGCGAAAAGACTAAAAAAAAGGTTTGTTTTATTTTGCGCTTTTCCCGAGGAAAACACATGTTAATTAGGAAATTCTTGCAAAAATCAAATAATTTTCGGATTTTAATGAACCTTTCAGGACTTATTCAGAAATGAAGGAAATTATTTTTGAATTTTTTTTCAGAAAATCTTGTTAAAAAGAGATTTTTTTTTAAAGATGTTTCCACCCACTTACATATTTTCATGAAATTTCGAGAAATTAAATCTCCACGCCCGGGATTTGTTTTATTAGTTATAAGCAGGACTATTTTTAGAAAGTACATCACCAGTTTTTTTTTGTAAAACAGTACCCGCTTTCATAGAAAATCTGCTTTGAATTATAAAAAAAAAATGTAACAAACTATGACATTAATTAATTAGAAAAGCTTTCACCTGTTTTTGTAAATACGTTATACTAAGGACATTATTTTGTGAAGAAATAAATTTTTTTCGATGAATAATGTATTTTTTACAAATTTTTTTCCCATTTAAAAATTTTTTTTCATTAACTTCTTAATACTTCAAAAATCGTTTAAAACTCTTTATTTCTTTCAAGCACGTAATGCAATGATAACGTTAATGAAAAAGTAAATTTACGAATCGAAATTTTAAAAGCACATAGCAGTCGTTTGACACAAAATATTTTTAAATAATTTAAAAAAAATTATTGAAAAAACGTTCATAATTTCTACGTATGGAAATGTATACATGGCATAATCCTTAAAAAAATTTAAACAATTACCTAATTAATAAAAAACTTTAAACTATTATCTAATTAAGAAAGTATGAAATAAAAATAGATATTAGATAATTGCTGAATAAAAATGTTAATATTTAAAAGTACTAGTTAAAACGAAAACCGCGTTCGCTTACTTTGCAAAAATTGTCAATTTTGATCATCCATAGTAATCTGTCATCACCTCGTCACAATCGATTTCTTTGATAAATTCAGACACATCGTTAAGAAATGTTTGGATACAAATTTTTATGCTATAAGTAAGTACTGTTTGTTTCATATCAGATTAATTTAACTTTAAATTTTCTAATTTTACTCAAATAACGTGTCAAAAATATATAAATTTATTTTAGGAAGTTTAAAATCAAAATTTTGTTTACAAATTTCTTAAAATTTAAGAAAATGGCCGCCTTTAAGAAAATTAAACAAAAATCGAGCATATATTTGACATTCCAATCTATATAATTTCTGTCTGAAAGACACCAGAATATGTTATTTAGTGTAAATAATAAATTTAATGCTTTAGCTTTCAATTAATAACAACATATTTAAACAAAACTTTGTTTTCGTTGATTTATGAGTCTTTTTTTCATCGTGATATGCTGACCTAAGGGAGGAACCTAGTATCGGGGCAAACATTGTGAAGAAACCACAAACCAAACCAAAGAAATCCTGATTTTGTTGATCAGCATTATGTTTGAATTTTTCTCAAAATTCTAATTATTCTTCTTTCCAGAATCGGTTAGAAGTTACTTAGTACGCATCGCTTTCCGAAGGAAATATTCGCTGCAATGCTTAAAGTACACAATTACCGGCACACAGATGTGGAGTACTTACTTTTTTTTGTTTTATGATTTTATTTACTTACTTTTTTTTTATTTTTGGTAAACGGTCAATAGTGTACCGTTGCAATTTTATGGTGGCTCGAGTCAAAAATGTCCAGCTTTGGATCATTCGTAAAATGCCAGGAGTTTTATGACTTTCCAATTTTTATCTTTTTCATTTGGTGAATAAAGGTCAGAAAAAACAGATTTTGTTGTTCCCGAGGGAGGCTTAATATAATATTCGACTGTATATAATTATATTAGTCTTCATAAAACACACACATATGTATATATGTACAATATATTTACATATACAAAAACACACACACACATATATATATATATATATAGATAGATAGATACAGAGAAAGAGGAATAGTAGAATATATAAATATATTTGTACATATATGTGTATATATATATATATATATATATATATATACTTGTATATCATCTATATTTATACGTATATGTGAATGTATTTAATGTTTATTTTTACGTACTTGTAGCTTTATTCGTAGACATCTTTTTTTTCCTATTTATATATATTTTATATGTACATATATATATTAATATGTACATATATATATATAAAATGTATATATATATATCACTATGTACATATATATATATAAAAATTTGTACATATATATATATATATATATATATATATATATATATATATATATATATACACTAAAGTTAAAAAATTTAAGGGATACCTGGCTAATTTTTTTTAATTGGCCCCCAAAATAGTTGTTTTGTACATGATTAAAAAAGAAGAGAGATGAGATTAGATATTATTTTTATGAGAAATTTTATTACGAGAAAAAGAAAAAAAAAATTTATGATTAAATTTTGCTCTCGTCAAAATATTCTCCTTTGGCATTGATAACATTGATTTGGCATAAATTTCTCACATTAGATGCTAATGTTTCTCAAAGTTTAATAATTCTTTGTTCTATGATTCTAAGAGGTCTTTTTCACTTTTTTGAAAACTTTTTACTGTAGTGTATGTGCATGTATTAATACATAAATGCATTGTACTCGTATATGCAATGTAAACGTATATTTGTGAAAGATGTTTTGTATGCATAATTTCTTTGTTTCCAGGATCCTTCAGTTACTCCTATGCATACTTTTTCTTCATTTTATCGTGTCTTGGTATATTGTTTTGTAAGCAATTAACGTTTAAGGGGCATTCGTTCTTTATTCTGCAGTTACACGTGGTTTTAATTTGTTCGCGTGGTTTGTTGAAAGTTTTCCTGTTGTGGTTTTTTTATTATTTGTGCCATGTTCTTGGTGCAACTGTAACTGATTTTTATTGTGTTTTTGTTGAATATTTTGTGTAGGGTGCTTGATTCCGGGAAGTGTTTGTTTAAAAGTTTAAACAATATCTTCCTACGTTTGTATTTACGTTTTTGCTGCACGCTGGGTTGAACCATATGATATTTCTTTTCCTGTTGCCCTTTTTTGTGTTCTGTGGTGAGTATGTGAGTGTTGCTGGAAATTTGCTATCTTTTAGGGCTGTATCGTAGTCAAAGGGTGTGAAAGAACTGTCCAAATGTTTTATATTTCCGAGCGCATTCGGCTATACCTCTAGCCATTATCAAGGATTTTCTTTGCCCAGAAAAGAAAGCTCTTGTTCGAACACAAGAAAAATTAAATAAAAAGCTTAACCGCAATACCTTGTCTGTCGTTTTTAATGAAACATGCATAAAGGAAGGATTGCTGTCTAAATATACAACTATCAAATTACACGACCCGGCAACCAACAAGGAAAATAACACCACTACATTCAGGAAAAACCTCGTCTTACGACAAATAAAATCAGCTCAAAATGACATCCAACATTTATTCGGAAATTAAAGACATCCCTACCACACACTAAGACATACACAGAACGCACACACTCAATTAAGCAGAAAAATCGAATCATTCTTGATAATGGCTAAAAGAATAGCCAAAAGCGCTCGGAAATATAAAACATTTGGACAGTTCTTACACACTCTTTGTCGAGAAAAGAAAGCTCTCGTTCGGACACAAGAAAAATTAAATGAAAACTTAACCGTAGTACCTTGTCTGTTGTTTTTAATGAAACATACACACACATATATATATATATATATATATATATATATATATATATATATATATATATATATATATATATCGGTTGTAACAGAAAAATTGTGCAAATCGCGTAACAGCATGGATAATTGTCTATCCCACACCATTTTTGTAAGAATCATTGAAAACCCCGAAAAGACGGAAAAGTAGAGATGGGAAACTGGATCAGGAGTTCACAACAGGAAGAGGGATCATCATTTCGAGCTAAATACAACTTAGAACTAAATACAATCTTATTGTTCAAAGTAGATTCCAATAGTGTTATAAAAACATCGGGGAATTCCAGTAAGATATCTTTAATCATTTCTAAGATACAACGGTTCAAAACTTAACTAACAATTGAACAATTTTACTGTTACACTATTTGGACAATTTTGCTGCATATGAAAAGAAAAAAAGACCAAAAGAAAACTTATCTTAGGCGACACAATTAATTCTGTGATGAAGGCAAATGTAAAGATTTTACTTCGCAACAGGTATTTAAAAACAAAAGTAAAAATATTCAGTTTTTAAAATATTTTAGAGACGCTCATAAATATTCATGAGATTAACTGAAAAGTCTATCGAAATTATGGAGGAGGCTAAGTGACATCATTTAATGTCTAATAAACAAACGTGTGTAAATGATGTTGTTATGCAATTAATATTTACATTATTTTAGTTTGGGATTAATTTATGTGTTATATATTTTAAATAACGGAAGATTATGAAATTAACCGTTTTTCTTTTAATTTTTGTTTACATTTTTATAGTCATGTATGTTGGCTTGGGATAGAATTAATTCTGTTAGGTATGGAGATATTTGAAAAATTCCGGGACGCATAATTTATATTTTGATAAAATTTGTCAAAGCTCTTTTGTGAATGTTCGATCTAAGCAAATTCCTTTCTTTTTTAATAAATATGGCATTCAAGCCCTGAAAGAATTACTCATCGGTCCAAGCCGTGATGTCAACTGTTGTTATATGAAAGAAAATGGTAATAGCTTGATGAAGACTCCATTGCCACATTGTCTAAGTTTCCTAGCATCACACAGCTCACAATTTAAAATGTAGGAGGTATTTTTGCCGCACCTCACATATATATATATATATATGTTATGGTCCGGTTCCTTGTACCACGGTGATAGTCCAAGGTAGAACCAATAAAGAAGAACTCGAACACAGGTATGGAATAACACAGATATATTACAAACAGAAACATATACAGAGAAGTAGAAGTGTTAGTATGAACAATCAGGCTTGTCTACTCCTAAGGCGCAGTATTTATTAAGTATGGAATAGTCCATTATTATTATTATGGGTAAGATCCCATAACATAAAAAAAACTTATATATATATATATATATGTGTGTGTGTGTGTGTGTGTGTGTGTGTGTGTGTATATATATATTTAAGTTTTTTCCTAGCTATTATTATATTCTTTACCATATATATATATATATATATATATATATATATATATATATATATATATATATATATATTCAAGCATTTTGGTTAATTAAAGTAGGCGTATTATGTCTATTCATTTTAGTTTTTAATCCTTTCATGTCCACGAATTAATTTCTTAGTGGTTATAGAAAATTTCCTTTTAAATAATTTTTATTTTCCCAAGTACTTTCAATCTCATCTAAGACCATCTTCAGTGGTTGCATATCTATGGATGTGTTATGCTTCGACATCGTAAGTTCATTTTTATCTCTATTCAAGACAGGTAACTTATGCGATTTAAAAAAAAAAACAATTTATATTTTTAATTTTTTTCAAAGATTTTTTTCAAAGATTTTTTTTAATTGTAGTATTTTAATTTACTATTTTTTTTTATATAAAACTTTGCCTCTATAAATATTTAAGAACTTTGTCGTTATATTCGTAGTTGACTTTATATATGTTGGGCCGCAATTCTCTTATATAAAGGGCTTCCAGAATTTTAAGTTTTTGCTTATTATTATGATGATGAAGCATTGATGTATTTTCAACTAATATCTGTCTAAAATGTGGATGTGGACACGAGTGTTCTTTTAAATGCACTGATATTGAACTATGATCGTTCAAGTGAAATGTAAGCCTTCTCGTCATCGTCGTTGTTGTAAAACCAACAGACGCATTAACATTTTTATCATAGATGCAATCTCTCAAAAGAAAATTTAAATTGATATACGATGTTGCTCTTTTGTAAGATGCTAGTTGACGGTGAAGAGTTAATTCGTGGACTTGAAAGGATTAAAAATAAAATAAATAGACATAATACGTCTAAATTATTTAAGCAAACATGTTTGCCTGAAAATATGGTGCATATATATATATATATATATATATATATATATATATATATATATGTGTGTGTGTGTGTGTGTGTGTGTCTGTGTGTATGTGCGATTGAATAAATTACAGACATTATGCCTGCTAATTTTTAATAAAATCCGTTCATACTCACGAATAGCCTTCAGTGTATTGATGTTAAAGGATAAGAGAAATGAACTATAGCTGTTTAAATTTCTTGTATTTTCATTTCCTAATTACTTTCAATTTTCTCTCAAGATGCAAGTGCTACCCCTGAAGATGATCTTTGGAGAAGATCGAAAGTACTTGGTAAATAAAAATAAAAGAAATTTAAACAGCTATAGCACTTTTCTCTCATCTTTTAACATCATTGCACGGAAGGTTATTCGTGAGTATGAACGTATTTTATTAAAGATTAGCAAACATAATGGGTGTAATTTATTCAATCAGACCATGTCTAAAAGAGAATTTGCTGCCCAAAAAGTCATATATACATATATATATATATATATATGTAAGCAAATATATGGATATAGATCCGACAGTATGAAGAAAAATATATACGGAAAAAACAAACAAAAATCCTTATATGCAATTATGCTGTTTTAATGTTAATATGTCAACGTCGGACGTTTCGGTCTAATAAACCATCTTCAGGACATATTCATAAAATATAATTAACATTATCAATTCAACATGACAAAGACGATGGACATAAGAACAAGACTTATCCAAACAGATAACTGAAAGTTTTATAATATTAGCACTCCGTTTAAACATGGTCACGTTGTTGTCACGTGGGCGACGCTGTGAAAACGTATTCCTAAAATTTGAATATTATATATTTTTCTTCATATATATATATATATATAAATATATATATATATATATATCTGTTATGAAATAGACTAAACCGACAATTATATATATTTTCTGTTTATACGTTATTAATATAAAGATTAATATATAGATAAAGATATTTAATACGCTGCTTATAATAAACAGTATTAACTACGTTTACCGTCCTGAATTTGTTGCAAAAAAAAGTAATTTGATTTTGCTAACCAGACACTTCCTCTGAAGCTAAATGGTATAGTATGAAAGGCTATATGACGTTAACGTGTTGGATACAGGTTCGATTCTTGTCGGAGGACATATTTTCTTCAGGTCGGTAAATGTAGTTAATAGTGTTTATTATAAACAGTACATATAGTTTAAAATTTGTATCTATAAAAATAACATATAAACGGAAAATATTTATACATATTTATGTATAAAAAAAAGTGGAAATAATTATCCATAGCTGATGCGTTTTGTCCTTTGGGGGACTTTACCAAGACAAATGTTAGCATTTAATTTGCTGCACGTGTTTATATACAAGAGCAAGGATGTCATTGGTTTATCAAGTCTTTTAAATTTGAGAACGTTCATAAATATTCGGCAAGTGGTTGAAAGGTCATTCAAAAAATGTGGAAGGCGTAAAGTGCCATAATTCAACACATGCTAAGATATATTTAAGCGAGTAATATTCAAGAAATACATTTTTGTTCATTTTGTTTCGTCACAGATACAACCGACCTGAACAAAATTTACACACACAAACACCCTCCTGTATATATATATATATATATATATATATATATACACCGGGTGTAACAGTAAAATTGTCTAAATCGTGTAAAAGCAAAAGTGTGGATTTGTAAGATTAAGTTTTGTACCGTTGTATTTTAGAAATGATTAAAGATATATTACTGGAATTCTCCGAGGCTTTTATACCACTATCGGACTCTATTTGGAGCAATAAGAATGTATAATTACTTTCCAAACTTAACAGAAGAATTGTGATGGATTCGATCCTAAACGAAAATGACATGATCGTAATTAATTAATCATAGTTAAAGATTGGAAGCTCATGAAGGATTGAAATTAAATTCATATATACATATATTATTCCAGGATCATTTCCCAATTTATGCAACATGATCTTCACCCTCTCTAACCGTCTAACTTCCTGTCCTGGCGTAACAAGTTGCCTCACTGCTTTCATATACGATTTCATTTTCAAGTCTTTTTTCACTGCTCTTTGGAATGCCATAGCTGAAACTCATCTCTCACGGATTTTTCAAATTGATCTTTTTAGGTCTAGGTTGAAATGATGATCCCTCTTCCTGTTGTGACAACCTGATCCAATCTTCCTCTCTACTGTTCTCTTCTTTATTTGTGTCATTACTAAAGGTCTACATGATCTTTTTCGTCTCACCATTGCTCAGTTTGGAAGACATGTCGGGCTGACACAAAACGATTTTAACCTGCTTTCTTTCTGGGTGAATAACTCAAAGGATTTTTCAGTGATTCTTACGACAAATGGTGTCAAGATGACTAAAGGTCTTATCTGAAGCCTGGGAAAAGGAAACTCAGTTTAGTGGTGTTTTAGAAAATATTTTATCTCACACTTCCTGTCAGTGGAACTCCTTTCCTATCACTTTCTCCCCTGACAGCTATAAACTTCAAATAATCAAATGTAATGTCAATTGACATCTTCTGATGACTGGACCTTGACACCTGTCCTTCTCTTTATCCTTTTATCAAACACTCCTCTTCGCTCTTACACTCACTCTCGGTAACACACTGGATGCTAGTGGCACCATTGTCTTGCTTATGGCGATTTGCTTAAAAAAACCCGTTTTTTAATAATCTGATTCTCTTTTGGAAAGCATCTTCATAATTGAAATGTATCTTCGGATTTCGGTGCCATATATAATTCGCCTTCTGTCATAAAATTTCCCACATAGTTAAATTATGTACTTGCTTGATTTTGATGTTTTCAATTCGTAGCACACCTCTTGCGTTGTCTTTCTTTCTAAAGTGGATGCGATGGGTAAATTGTCGCCATTTCATATTTTGAATTTTGCGCATACGCGTTTTTATTTTTATTTTGTCAGTATACTATAGTAGGGTAACTTGGACACCATCAGTGAGAAAGAGAGCACACTGACGCAATTTCTTCAGCCAGAAATTTGGAAACGGCATGATTTACTGCTTGGCATTCTCGCCGTAAGTACCAATACTGAACATTTCAGAGTGTTTGAGTTGTCAATATGAGGACAGTCCAGGGATTCAGAAAACGTTGGATAAGTCTGATGGTGATTACGAAGATATGACAGTTCGGGAAACTGATCGTTCTAAGAAGAAAAACACTCAAATTTGTTGGTGAGGGCCTCAAATCCAAAACAGAGGCCTACGTTAAAATAATGCTGCCATGTGTCAAGAGGGAAGTTGTTTGAAAACATTATGTCTGGCAACATGCAACTGCACCCTGCCAAATAAGCAGGAGAACCCAGTCATTACACATCACTGCTTCCACATCACTCCTTACATCTGGCCGCCTAACTCAATATGGTTGTAGCCAATGGCGATTTTTATTGAATAAATTTACACTTTAGTATTTCAAGATATTTTTGTGTAATTTTGGTAAATATATCAGTTAAAATGAGACGTCAGTCATATTTTCCTTTTTGAGTAATTTAGATGACAATTTATCCATCGCACACTGTTTATGAATAAAAAGATACAAGAGTCACAACTATTCTTTACATTTTTACAATTGTCGCTTAGTTTTTTTTCCCGCTTTACATTAAGAAAAAAAAATAGTTAAGCAAATTCTAATCCCGTGCAAAATATATTGCCGGGAACTTTTGCATTAACGCAATTAATGTGCCCGCTCATATGAAACGGTGTGTTTACTTCAAAACTGAATTTATGTTAATACAACTTGAAGCCTAGATCAAAACCGTCTCGTCGGTGCCTTTCACTGGTCTGTCTAGCACTAGGCCAGTCCTGCTTCGGTCAGCTTAGGTTGGATTACTGAAATGTTTTGTATTGAGTTATTCAATTAAAGATTGGATACGATTTTTAATTGAATTTTTAAAGAAACTTCGAGAGACGTCTTAACCTCAACGAACTGATTGATACGATTTTGATAAGAATTTACAGAAAATGACAGACAATCTATATTTGATAACGGCTGCTTCATCAGTGTTTGTTACGGCTGCTCATTTTGGTCATGGCGTTTACACAGTGACTGTTCTTCATTCCACGCTTTGGTAGTTGCTTTAGTTAGAAAGATGGCTGCCAAAGGTTGGGTTGGAAGGAGACTTTAGCGGATGGAGATGTCACGTGATGACGGTGAGGTGAATGGAAATAAATAAACAAGCTGAAAATATGGTGAATATACAGAAAGAAAATTGTATAAAAAGTTTAACACTTGCTTTAGCATATAATTAGTTAAATTTGGGATGAGAAAAAAACATTCATTCACAGTCAGTCTGTTCATATCTATCTATCTATCTATCTATCTATCTATCTATCTATCTATCTATCTTATTAACCAGTGGAATTCAAACAGCGAAAATGATGAAGCTTAAATAAAAGTGAAGCATGTTACATTGATAAACGTTTCCTATTTGTTCTTTATCTTATCATTCTGTCAGATTCCCAAAACTATCTATCTATCTATCTATCTATCTATCTATCTATCTATCTATCTATCTATCTTATTAACCAACGAAATTCAAACAGCCCAAAGCATGAAGCTTTAGTAAAAGCGAAACATTTTACATTGATAAACATTTTCTATTTGTTCTTTATCTTATCATTCTGTCGTATTCCGATCCATACTTGATTTGCATTTGATATCTATCTATCTATCTATCTATCTATCTATCTATCTATCTATCTATCTATCTATCCCATCCTGACCTTATCTATCTCACACGGGTAAAACGAAGTTGAAAATGCAACTTGAATTTTTGAAAATATTTTTTTTAAAGTAACTTTATGGGTTTCCCAATTCTATGATTTTAAAATTTCAATTGAGATGGAGAGATGTGTGGCTATGCTGTGATGTGTCTCGCTTCTAAATGAACTTCGAAATCTCTTTCCGTTTTATACAAAAGAATGGCCCCAATTGCTATCTGTTTAAAATGTAATCTGATCCCGTTTATGCGGGGTCTACAGGGATTTTTTGGCCGAGCCTCCGGGCTCTGGGACCCCACTTTAAATTCGACCTTGTGTCACATGTGACTCCGTGTGGCAGTTACTAAATTGCGTCGACCTGGGATCTTTCCCAGCTGCGCTAGTAGAAACTCTCTGCCCGAAGGCAGAGAGGAACCCGGACGAGGCTATGCCGAAGGGCTCAGTTTCGTCCGGGGAGGTAGACAGACCCGATCCCGTTTATGCGGGGCCTACGGGGATTTTTAGCTGAGACTACGAGATCGGGAACCCCACTTTAAATTTGGCCTTGTGCCTCATGTGACTGCGTGTGGCAGTTGCTAAATAGCGTCGAGCTGGGTCTGTTGAGTACAACTCAGCCTTACGCAAGATCTACCGACCTTCCAATAGCAGCACTCATTGCTGGATTGACTTGCGACAACCGTGCGTATAACTGTATCTTATTTCTTATTGTACCTGTTATTACAATAAACCTTTACCTATTTTATTCACCGTGTTGTTCAAGTATATATTCCTATTAGCACGGAATATAACAGTTATTTAATGCCGACAAATTTTTTTATTGCTGGTAATATTTTTTTTTTCCCCAAAATGTATTTCTAGTAATATTTTTTTCTTCCTAATGTCTATTTCTGGTAATATTTTTCTTAAAAAATATGTTGCTGGCAATGTCTTTTTTTTTTTTTTTCAGAAATATATAGTTGGTAATATGTTGTGTTTTTTCTTAAAAATGTATTGCTGGTATTCAAACCTAATTTTACACTTTCATAGTGTTTCGACCCCAGCTTATGGGTTAACTATTTACCAATAGCTGGGACCCTAACAGGTGCTACCACCCCGGGTCAGGGTGGACCTGGGGACACCAGCAATTAAGAGGTGGTTCCACGCTTCTCAAAACCTCCTGACCAGAGGCCTTGCTGTTGGGCGTAGTTTATTGTTTTACCCTGGACGCGGATGTAGTTTATCGTCATACCCTGGACGCGGATGTAGTTTATCGTCATACCCAGGATGGTTTAATATGTGAAGGGTTAAAATGTTTGCTATAGTTTTCGCCAGACTCTAGAGATCATTTCCAGTCCCAGGTATAAAGTATTTGATCAAGTTTTAATTCAGCAAATGGATTAGAAATTTAATCCTGCGGATATATATGGTCTTGTGAGTGTCAAATTCTCCAAGCACTCTTTCCTTATTATATCTTACAGGAATATCAGCTGACTCTTTCTGATTCTCAGTACGTCTCTTATTTATTATTTAACTTTCTCGTTGTACACATGCCCCTACCAAAGCTGATAAAACATGGTGAATATTGATCGAATTTTTTGCCCTTCCTTGCCTTTAAAGGAGTGCCCTTTGCCGTGCTGATGTTGCTACATGCCTTACTTCTTGCCTATCTCACACTGCGAATTTTTTCTAAGCTCTATACTAAACATTAAATCTGTTACGAAAAAAGAACTAAACAAAATGAACACAAAACGATCAGCTTTAAAAAAGGACTCGTAACTGGAAAAACCGAATGAAAAAAAATGTTAACAACAAATACTTTTTCACTCCCAACCCAGTTCTGCGGAATCAGAATCAACGTTGAGTTTAAGCAAGCGAATGAGCCATTTGGAGTAAAGTGCCATGTAGATTTAAATTTTTCCCACTTGTGACGAATGCAGCTATCGATTTTTTGCATACTAGCATGCTAGTTAACATTCCTGTCAGTCAGCTGTTGGCGCTCACGCTGGCCAATAGAATCTTCCTGCCTATTCGTGGCAGCCAGCTATAGGCTCTCACTCTGGCCAGTACAAAATGTTTGCAAACTACATGAAAACTGCCGTAGAAGCATGAAAATATCGATTATTTCCACTATCGATGGGAGTTGGAAAATGCAAAGTCGGTCTTGGCCTTCCCGCTAACTTGGAGCATGTGCATGTAAATTTTAGTGCAAATCCGTCGAAAATTGCGGCCGTGCATACGTCACACACACACACACACACACACACACACACACACACACACACACACACACACACACACACACACACACACACACACATATCCTGCCTTTTATAGATAGAGATAAAAATAAAAACAAAACAAATGAAAAAATGTACAAAACAGACATTCGTCGACGTTTTGCAGTTAAATCACACTGAAAACAACAGCTCTCTTTCGATAAAGGAAATTAAAATGTATCGTGCCCGGTGAGTACCTAGCTGGGAACACCGAATATTTAAACAACCACATACAACCTAAAATATCTTCCGGCTTTAAATAACCCACAAAGGGTTGATAAGCCGACAAAAATAAATCGCTCAAAACCTATTCAGCCTATCATATCTGAGATTGTAAATGAACCCCATAGATTAGTTTTACAAACATGTTTTGTTAATGCCAATTTTATTGCGAAAACATTGACTTACAAAATAAAATCTGGCATAGTGCATATCTGTGACGTGTATATACACATTTCTATGCGCAGAATAAGCTTATTGATATATGTAAATATAGCCACACACACACACACACAAACACACACACACACACACACACATATATATATATATATATGCCAAAATTCATTTACTTCATAGCATATCAATATTCCCCAGTTTTTGGCTTACACTATATATATATATATATATATATATATATATATATATATATATATATATATATATGAATGAGAGTGCGTGTACCAATTCCACTGCTTCCCTCTCCTTTTTAGCCAAAGAGCGAACGCCTGTCCAAATTGTTCGAACCATGAGATGTCTTGTTGCTGGCAGCAATCTTCTTTTGACTCTCGGTAACATAAGAAGACATTGGCAGCCATTAAGTCTCATGAAATATGCATTTGTCATAGATGCCTTGCCACCTCAACTCAGCGGCAGTTCAATTTCGGCCATTAATCGTCCAATCCTTCCCTTTACCCAGCCTCAGCTCGATATGACCATTACTTTCTATATTATTATTATTATTGTTGTTGTTGTTGTTGCTTGTTATGATTGTCTTTCTTTTAGAAATAGTTTTTCGAGACGGAGGTACATTCTACTTATTACCATTCTCTCTTTTGATCGTGTTCTTGTATGCTCTTTATTTCTACCCTTTGGTGTCGAAATTCTCCTTTGTGCCTTCCAACTTCTCTCCCTTTCTTGTTTGTTTGTTTGTTTGTTTGTTTGTTTCTTTCTTTCTTTCTTTCTTTCTTTCTTTCTTTCTTTCTTCTGCTTAGCTCTTTCCGAATCTATCATTCTTTCTTTCTTAAAATCATCTTTTAGTTTCGTTCTTTCTTTCTTTCTTTCTTTCTTTCTTTCTTTCTTTCTTTCTTTCTTTCTTTCTTTCTTTCTTTCTATTCATTGATTATGGGATGTATTTTTCTAGTTTTTTTCACTCCCCTCTTCTGTCTTTCATTCATTCTTTTTCCATTCTTTCCTTCTTTTCTATTCATCGATTATGGGATGTTTTTTTCTCGTTTTTCACACCCTTCTTTCTTTCTTTCTTTCTTTCTTTCTTTCTTTCTTTCTTTCTTTCTTTCTTTCTATTCATTGATTATGGGATGTATTTTTCTACTTTTTTTTCACTCCCCTCTTCTGTCATCCACTCTTTCTTTTTCCATTCTTTCTTTTCTATTCATTGATTATGGGATGTTTTTTTTCTCTCGTTTTTCACACCCTTCTTTCTTTGATTCTTTCTTTCTCCCATCCAGGTGATAAATATCCTCCTTAATTTCCCTCTCACTTCCTCCACACGCTTAAATAGCAACATTCATAAGCAAATACAAACGCTGTTAATCGCGCGTAACTCCATAAACCATAAACCATTGAATAAAGATCTTTACGCTTTTGATTTTCTAGCTATTACTTTATATAGAACATAACGGCCAGATAAAAAATATATATGTTGCTGCAAATATTCAGAGACAAAGTCCGTTATACAATAAAGAAGGAATACACTTGTAAAGAGACGGGCAAGTCAGAGCAATAATAATTATCGCGTTTCCGATTCAATAAAAGCATCTCGCCCATTTTTTGTTAGCTTTCCATTTAAACGAATGATTTTCTCGGTTGTCCAAACCAAGCGCGTCTTTGGTATGACGATAAACTACTCCCCGTGTTTTGGTTAACACGATAAACTACGTCCAATAGCGAGGCTTCTGATCAGGAGGTTTTTAAGTACGTGGAACCATCTCTTAATTGCTGGTGTTCCCAGATCCACTCTGACCGGGGTGGTAGCACCTCTTAGGGTCCCAGCTATCAGCAAATAGTTAACCCCCAAAATGTTAACAACAAATACTTTTTCACTCCCAAACCAGTTCTGCCGAATCAGAATCAACGTTGAGTTTAAGCAAGCGAATGAGCCAATTGGAGTAAAGTGCCATGCCGATTTAAATTTTTCACACTTGTGACAAATGTCTTGCAGGTAATATTCTTTTTTTTTCCAAAATGTATTGCTGGTAATAATGTATTGCTGGTAATAATTTTTTCCCAAAAATATATGAAACATCTCCAGAACGAAACTTTCGTATACTAGCAGCAACTTTGGGCCATGCTGCTAGTATATATATATATATATATATATATATATATATATATATATATATATATATATATTTCATATATCAAGACATAAAAAGGGCAAAATATAACAGACGGAAAATTTGAAACCTCCAAGTACTGCCATTGTTTTCTGGAGCTGAAAATAGGTTTTCATATATTTTATTGGAAAAACACTGAAAATAGGTTTTCATATATTTTTTGGGAAAAAATTTATTACCATCAATACATTATTACCAGCAATATATTTTGGAAAAACAAGAATATTACCTGCAAGACATTTTTTTAAAAATTTTACCAGCAATACGTTAAGAAAATATTACCATTTTTGAAAAAAATATTACCATTAATACATTTAAAAAATATTACCAGCAATACATTTTCGAAAAAATTTACCAACAATACATTTATAAAAAAATATTTCCATCAATATATTTAAAAAGTATGTATTACCAACGATACATTTTTGAAAAATATATTACCAGCAATACATTTTTGAAAAAAAAGTTTTACCATTATTTCATTTTAGAAAGAAATATCACCAGTATTACGTTTTCTAAAAAAAATACCAGAAATACTTGTTTTTGAAAAAAATATTTCCATCAATATATTTAAAAATATATTTATTACCAACGATACATCTTTTGAAAATAATATATTACCAGTTATAAAATATGTTGCTGGCATTAAATAACCAACTGAGCTTGATATGTCGTCAAAGAAACCGAATAAAACCAAATCAAGCATCTCTTCCCTTCTAGTGTAACATTGTTTTTTTTTTTTTTTTTTTTTAGCTGACTTATAAGGTTATATAAAAGACCTATCCCTCCATATTTGTCTACCTGTCAACACAATTATAGCGTGGGGGGAATGAGAAATCTGAGATCTGAATTTGAATTCCAATCCAGTTTTAAATTTAATTTGATTGGTTAATTATGATCACGTGATTAGACAATAATTTTTGCGCCACAAAATGATGGTCATAAAATTTTGTTGTCAAAATTAAGAAGAGTCATGGTCCAGTGAGCGAGGCTCATGACAACAAATAACATTGGTAAAGGTATGAATCCATCTACTCCTCCAATCTATGTGTTAGATAGAAGGATTCTTAACTTAGAATCTTTATTATTCTATAAAAAATTATTAATGCAATATTCACTTGGACAAAAAAGAAGAATTATTCTTAGAAACCAATATATGTTTCGTCTTTAAATAACCCACAAAAGGTTGATAAGACGTAAAAAATCAACCAGTCAATCAACTGTCCATACAGTTATCTTCGGAAGTAAAGTGAATTCTAATGACATGTTGTAGAAACGTGAGCAAGGAGCCAAAAAGAAATTGATTAGATTTCAGGACACAAATACAATTTAGATTGAGAGTTATTCATCTCTATCTATAAAAGGCAGGATGTGTGTGTGTGTGTGTGTGTGTGTGTGTGTAACGAATGCACGGCCGCAATTTTCGACGGATTTGCACCAAATTTTACATGCACATGGTCCAAGTCAGCGGGAAGGCCAAGACCGACTTTGTATTTCCCAACTCCCATCGATAGTGGAAATAATCGATATTTTCATGCTTTTACGGCAGTTTTCATGTAGTTTGCGGCCATTTTCTACTGGCCAGAGTAACAGTCTATAGCTGGCTGCCACGAATAGGCAGGAAGATTATATTGGCCAGCGTGAGAGCCAACAACTGACTGACACGAATGTTAACTAGCATGCTAGTATGCAAAAAATCGATAGCTGCATTCGTCACAAGTGGGAAAAAATTTAAATCTACATGGCACTTTACTCCAATTGGCTCATTCACTTCCTTAAACTCAACGTTGATTCTGATTCCGCAGAACTGGGTATGGGTGTGAAAAAGTATTTGTTGGTAACATTATTTTTACATTCGGTTTTTCCAGTTACGAGTCCTTTTTTAAAGCTGATCGTTTTGTGTTCATTTTGTTTAGTTCTTTTTTCGTAACAGATTTAATGTTTAGTATAGAGCTTAGAAAAAATTCGCAGTGTGAGATAGGCAAGAAGTAAGACATGTAGCAACATCAGTACGGCAAAGGGCACTCCTTTAAAGGCAAGGAAGGGCTAAAATATTTTAAGTCAAGTGATAGCGATTGCTGTATGAGTCGTACGATTTTTGAATCAAGCACGGGCAACGCCGGTCCATGATGCTAGTATATATATATATATATATATATATATATATATATATATATATATATTTCAAGACATAAAGCCAAAATTTAACAGACGGTAAATTTGAAACCTCCAAGTACTGCTATTGTTTTCTGGAGCTGAATGTCGTAGCGAAAATAAAATCCAGAAATTTATATCATGGTTTAATCGAAAACGCATTCAGTTTTTTCTGTAAAACTACATTCATTTTCCTCGGAATACTTGTAGAAACGTTTTCTGCGAATTAACACAGCTTTGACCGTGGATTATCTACAGTAGAAATGTGCAGTCTTTCCCATTTCCCGTGGGAATTTTCCTACGATCGTTTTCAGATACGTAAGATAAATTTTCTAACTCTAGTAATTTTCGGGATAATGGCTACCTATTGATATTCCTATATAAGCTGTAGGTCGCGCATCAAAACGAAAAAAAACCAAAACAAAACAAATAAAATTTAACCCAACTTAAAAGATCAAGGGGGTAAAGTGACAAGTCACAAGACAGCAGACGTTCTCTTACACCTTCCATCTATTTTTCATTCGTTTTTCTTTACATTTCTTTTCTTTTCTTTTCTTTACTGTGTAGGTAGGTTTTTAGCTTTTGGTCTTGCTTTCTTTCATCTTTTGTTATCCCGGATTTTTTCTTGACTAAGGTGTTAGGTCGTTTGTCTGTTGTCTGTTGATCGCATCAACATCGTTGTTTATTCTGTATATATATATATATATATATATATATATATATATATATATATATAGTTAAGTTACGAAGAACTTGGTAAACCGAATGGGTAATTCAAGGAGGATGAAATCCTGAGAGCTCAATGAATCCAGAGCTAATATTTAATGAAAAAACAGACCAATTTAAAATTACCATTACAATAATTTATTTCACTAAAAATCCTTTTGGTGAAATAAATTATTATAATGGTACCTTAAAATGGTCTGTTTTTTCATTAAATATATATATATATATATATATATATATATATATATATATATATATATATATTAAGAACTTTTTAATGTTTATACGTTCTTTTTATAGATACAAATATATAAGGTATAAACATAAAAATGTCTTAAAATAATTGTCAGACTTTGTCCATTTCATAATGTGTGATACATAAATCTATCTATCTATCTATCTATCTATCTATCTATATATATATATATATATATATATATATATATATGGTTCCATATGGATAAATTGTCGCCATTTTATATTTTTCGTTTCGCGCATGCGCGCTGTTTGTTTTTGATTTTGCGGACTACACATTATAGTAGAGTCAGTTGGGCAACGTCTTTGAGAAAAAGAGTGTCATGACGCAATTCACCCCGCCAGAAATTTGTAAACTGCATGCTGTACTGCTTAGCAATCGCGTCGGAAGCTTCAATACGAACATTTCAGAGTGTTTGGCTGTCAATCTGAGGACAGTGTAGCGTTCGGAAAGAGTTGAATGATTCTAATAGTGATTATGAAAGTGATTGGCACGATCACTAGTGACGGTGACCTTATACCTCCATTTTTCTTCTAACAGGGCCACAGACTCAACAAGGATGTCTGCATCAATTGCCTTGAGTGGTAGTGCTGATCTTGCTCAAGAGGGTGGCTGATAGAAGACCCGAAATACACTGCACTATGCAACACAAGCAGGAGATCCCAATCATAGTTGTCAGACAATATCTGCGATTACATCACCCCTTACATCTGCTCGACTAATTTCCCAGATTGCAACCCCCTTGATTATAATGTATGGGGAGAGTGACCAAAAAATCATTGTAACATCAAAGATAAACTGAAGGTAAGAATTATGGCAGCATTCACCGACTTAAACAAGGAGACCGTCCAGAAAATTTTCAGGAGATTCCTAAGTCGTCTGGAAGCTGTGCTTGAAGCCAATGGCGATATTATTAGATAAATTTAATCTTTAGTGTTTCAAGATATTTTTGTGTAATATTGGTAAATATATTTATTAAATGAGACATCAGTGTTATTTTCGTTTGCGTAATTTAGACGACAATTTATCTATCGCACCCTGTATTTGGTGATTCAATGTTCACCATCATTGGTTTGTTTAGCAGCATATCATATTATTTGGGTTATTTGTGGGTAAGCCGACTCGTATTCCCGGCATAGTTAGTCACCCGTAATTATTTAAATCTCCCTTGTGTTGTTCAGATCATTCATTGGTTTGTGTCAAGCATTAGTAATTTCTTTTACAAAAAAAGTATTTTGGTATTGCTGGTAACTATGGAAATGTATTGTTGGTATTTTTTGCTATAAAACTGTATTTTTATACTTCCATAGCATTTTGATCCCAACTTAAGGGTTAACTATTTACCCATAGCTGGGACCCTAGCAGGTGCTATCACCACGACTCGGGGTGTAACTGGGAACAACATAGTTTAAGAGGTGGTAGGTGAGGCCGAAATCCAAAGTAATAGCGAATGATGCCTTCTAAAAGTTAAGTAAAGTATTAAGAAACAAGAAAAACTTTTTAGGAACAATAAAAGAAAAAAGAAAAAGTATACTGAAATTTTATATAATATCAATCCTTCTGTATGGCAATGAATACTAGAAAATTTTCTCAAAGATAAAGAGAAGATCGTGAGGCAAAAGATATATGGTTCTACAGAAGGATGCTGAGAATACCATGAACGGAGCGTGTAAGCAACCAAAACGATTTAAGGGAAATGGAAACATAAAGGACACTTATAATCATAATCAGAAAAGGAGAGTTGAAATTTCTTGAGCACATCATGAGGAAGGAAGGCTTGGAGAATTTAACACTAACGGGAACTGACGAAGGCAAAAGAGAAACAGGTGAGCAGTGGGCCACCGACCTGAACTATTTATGTGAATAGACATCAGAACAGAGATAGAAGGGAGTGCAAAAAGACAAATGTTAGTTGTATGTACAAGGGTTAGGAAGTTGTGGAGAGCCATGTTCGCCCAAATTTTGAAGGGAACGGCATATAGAAGAAGAAGAATGAATGATATATATATATATATATATATATATATATATATATATATATATATATATATATATACAGGGTGCGATGGATAAATTAACGTCTAAATTACGCAAAAATGAAAATAACACTGACATATTTACCAAAAATCACACAAACATTTCTTGAAAGTCTAAAGAATAATATATATTTATCCGGTTCTGAAATTGGTAAATATCGACCGTTTATGTTTGAGTGTGTAAGAATTTAATTGTTTTATCTGTGAAGTAAATATTTGAGTCGGCATTTATTTTGTTCGAGAATAGGAAAATCTTGCTTCTTTTTATTTGAATCTCTAAGTATTTACTTGTTAGGTGGATACTTTTGTGAGGGTCACCGCTCTACACTGAATGCCATTTGCATATTTTATAGGCCGCGGACAGAGCAGTATCAGGTTTGAGGTACACGAGGTATTTCAGCATATGTCTTATTATCCTAATTCAATTTTTAGATGCATATGAAATCTGCCTTTCTGAAACTAGTAAAATAGTAAAATGTGTTGAAACATTAACATCAGAAAAAAAAAGTTTCATTCGTTCTATTTTAAGCTATATTTCCTTTTAACTAGTTTAATTCTGAATCGAAGAATTATTAGCAGTTGATTCATCTCTGTAAGTAACGTTTAATTCTGACCGATAACGTCTTGAGGTACCCTAATAATATGCTAGATTTTAATCTAATCAGTATGTCGCTTGCTTTATGCAAGGAAACGACTAAACGTCTCGAGGTACCCTAATAACGTGCAAGATTTTAATCTAATCAGTATGTCGATTGCTTTATGCCAGGAAACTACTAAACGTCTCGAGGTACCCTAATAATGTGCTAGAATTTAATCTAATCAGTATGTCGCTTGCTTTATGCCTGGAAACGACAACACAGCAGTTTAGTTTTTCGTAGACTTCATTCTACTCGTGTTCATTACATCCATTTACGTGCCAACACTCTTGTGAAATATAGGAGTGCGTCTCACTTTCCCCGCCAAGCTATGGGTAAATAGCAGAACAGACTGGGTTCTATAGCCTTTTGTGGCAACCGATATAGGAGAAGGAAAACTCTGAATTCAAAATCTGAAGGCCTAGTGTACAGACCGAGTGCGACCCATACGATAATACTTAGTCTTCGACTGGTAGTTAAGAGCTTGGAGAAGAGATGGGCGCCGCCAAGTTATATGAAAGCCCATTGAAAGAATCCTGGGAAAGCATAATTAAAGTTTGTTTCTTCTGTCCTCAAGTACCACCCCGACGCGGTTTAAAAATAAAAAAGACTTCATTGTCAAGGAATAAAAAAAGAAACAAAACAAAAACGAATCGATCAAAATGTAATAGGTAGCTCTACGCAGATCATGTAGAATAGGCTTTACCGTCAGTGTGATTTCAGAGAAACTAAACCATTGTGTAAATTAAATGAAACAACCGCTTTAGTTTCCTTTCTTTCAACATACGGTCAGTTTTAGACCCACTGAAGTGACAGGGTGTTATCGATTTCTTTTTCTTTTCTCCTCAGATGAAGTCATTTGCAGTGGTGTGCAGAAATATGGATCTATTTTCGGGGTGTATCATGAAATTTATTTGGACTTGAATGATATTGCGTCATCCTGATTGCATCAAATTTACATCACGCCCAGATACTAGTGTCTCGACTGTCGATTAGTTGTCTTACGGCCATTGTCTGCGATGGATTTTACTCCAAGGAAGCGTAGGAAAACCGTAATGCTGCACAAAAAAAAAAAAAAAAAATGGCAAGCCTTACCCGCGAGCAAATCAAAGTACTATAGATTGTCCTGGAAACTCACTTGATTTAAATCCAATCGAAAATATGTGGTCAATCTGCAATTAACGACTTTGTGGAATGGATATACTAAGTACTAAAATGTGCACTGGGTCAAGTTTCATTGGAAAAATACGAAAAAAAAGTAAATAATAACGGAATTAATCGTTTTGTTTCAATTAATTTGCACAATGGTGTAGATAATCATGGTCATCCACATCTTCCTCTATAATTAAATTGCATAAGAGTGTAAGTGCATGGTTGACATAAGTTGCTCTCCTAGCAACGATTCATCCCATGTAAACTTCTGCCACGATAGGGTAGGTTGTTTTTTCACTTCTGTTTGCGCTCAGGATGATGCGATAAGTAATGACACCAAAAATTAGAATCATATCTTTTTCCAATTTTTCAGCATTTACTTTTAAAGATTATCTCTACCTAAATACCTAATTTTCGCAGGTTTTTACTTACAAACTGATTTCAAATTTTTACTATTTCAGGAATAAATCCAGATAAAATTGATATTTTCATGTATTAGATACATTGAATGAAAAATATATCCAGATCAGAATTCTAATTACGAATCACCACAAGTAAAACACACGTTTTTTTTACTGTATTCGACAAGTAAAAACTGTAAAAAAATTGTAAAAGATTACAAAAAAAAGCTATTCAGTGAATAATTTGTTCGATCATAGTTAATAAAAACAAAAAAGAAAGTAAAAAGTACATAACACCACAATACTATTGGGTACATATTTTAACACAAAATATTTTAAATGTGTATTGTTTATTGGAAATCAAACTAAAACTACTGTACTGTATAATAAAGGCTATTCGAATAATTTGGACCGATTTTAAAAATGAATTAAGTTTAAGCGTCTAATGATTTTTTTCTTTTTCTTTGAGATTTGTCGGACATTTGGGTGATATTATTTTTTACATATAATTGCCGTGACTTAAATAACATGATCCAGTAGAAAAGTAAATAAATTTTCGCCAATAACACTTATTTATTTACTGCTGACTTTGAAACGTCTTAATGAAACACCTTTATATATAATCCGTCTTAATGAAACACCCTGTATATTACATCATAATATCGCAAAATTGTTCAGTATAATTTCCCTTTGAAATAAAAGAAAGTATTTTTTGATGGCACAATGATTTAGTAATAATCTTGTCCATATAGAATTAGTAAAGCTATTTATAAATTTATTAAGTTTGTTATATAAGGCTTTCACTGATCACCGGAATAAAATTCCAACGCTACGATTTTGAATCTAAAATTAATCTTTTAAACTCGTTTCCTAAAAAAAACAGTAACGCTTTGGAAAAAATATTTTCTCTCTTTATTAATTATGTAAACACGTGTTCGGCCCATCGGCGCGTGGGATATGTGCACATGAAAAAGAAAAAAAAAAGAAAAAAGAAAAGGTGGCAGATATATAAACACCTACCCTAGAAGCAGCCTCTCTCTTATAAGTTCACTAGAAGGTTGGTTCTCGTGCTTTGATTGAAAATTACGGTGAGAATATTGTAATATTATAACAATGAGATTTTCTCTATGAATGGGATTTAGTATTGGCCTTTTGAGTTGGTAGTTTATTGTCAATGCTTTTTGCGCTATTGAAGAGTCAATACAAGGCTCGAGAGCTACTCAAGGTAAAGATTTACTGAATAAGGTACATTTATGGAGGTAAACATAGGAGGTAAGAATTTTACATAAGAGTGAGACAGGACTTAGATGAATTGTAGGTTATTTAAAGCCGGATCATAAATTTGGATTGTAATATTTGTTTTTGAGAAAATAATGATTTTTCTGATACAATATTTAGTATATAACCCATAGCTGAGGGAGAATAGGTGGATTTATACCCTTCTCATGTATAAGTGAATTTAACGAACCTAATTGGAATTCAAACTCGGCTCTTTGTGTTCTCATTACAAGCCGTTATCCGTTATACCACCTGCACATCCCAGAAGAAATATGCCCCAAAGGTTAGCCATTCAAGTACCGACTGAGCGGAACGTTGCTTAACTTCGGTTAACGTCCGAAAACCGGTGAGTCAACGTGATATGGCCGTAAGCGTCAGCAGAACGAGAAAAAAAAACTGTCCAAATGGAAATTACTTCTTACTAATGAAAAACGAAGGCAATCAATAGGTTTCGCCTCTCTGTACATAGCACAGCCAGTCGCAGCTGAAATAAGTCAGTAATTTTCTATACAAATAGCGATAGACTTGCAAAGTTTTTGCCAGTGGAAAAGGTGTTTTCTTCTTTAGTACTGAGCATGAATAAAACGTTTTCCAAAAAATGACTGACAGACACACACATATATACACACACACATACATACATATATATATACACATATATATATATATATATATATATATATATATATATATATATATATATATATATATATATATATATATATATATATGTGTGTGTTTGTCTGTCATTTTTGGAAAACGTTTTATTCATACTCAGTACTAAAGAAGAAAACACCTTCAAATCAATTTTTTCAAAATATATCTGCTTATAAAAAAAGATTTGTATTTAATTTATAATTCCTATTGTATGTAATTTATATGATCTGTTGAATAAATACATTGTGCTCTCTTTGTGGATCAGTTTTAATATTTTAATATTATTAGGATTCACTTAGATTATATACCAACGGATCATTTCCCACACAAACACATGGTTTTGATCCTAGCTAGAGGCAACCGGACGTCTCGCCACACTGATGAGCTGTGATACAGCGAAACAGCCTGTCTGTGGATGACAATATATAGGCTCCTGAAAAATTTATTTCGGTTGAGTTCTCTGGGGAGGAAGTGTAGGTTTGTAAATAGTGACTATTACGGCAAGACGTTTCGGTAAATCGAATCAAGTTCTCTCAGTCACTGTGTGTTTATCTAAAAATAAATCTGTTTAAATTCACCTTCATCCGTGCCGTGTGCCAACGGCTTAGGGGTAGAATCCCCCGTCTGACGCCAATTCAGTCGGGTTTCGATCCTAGCTAGAGGCAACCGGATGTCTAGCCACACTGATGAGCTGTGATACAGCGAAACAGTCTGTCTGTGGATGACTATATATATATATATATATATATATATATGAAGACAACGGACTCTCCCATCAAGTTCGATGTATGATGTTCGACGACCACAAACTAATTATCTGCATGCCTATGACTTGCATGATTTTTTAGACTGACTCGAGAATTGCACAAAAGACCACAAACAGTAGAGGAGAATGTATTGTATCCAACTGCAGAAGGAACATTGTCAGCTCTCTTATTTTGCTTTTCGTTTCATGTAGTCGACTGATGCTTGCTTCTCAATGCAGCTATATCAATATTGTACTTCTTTAGCTCCAATATATATATATATATATATATATATATATATATATATATATATTTCTGTAGTTCACTGCTACCAGCAAGCAGAAATATTTCTTCCCCTGATGATGGTCATGTTTTGCCGAAACTAATCGAGGAATCTAAATGAAATAATGATAATAAAAAACGAAAAGAATATTAATCTACAACCCAGTGACTCTGAAGATTTTATATTTTATTGTTCAATATATATATATATATATATATATATATATATATATATATATATATATATATATATATATATAAAGCAATGAGAACGAAAATAATATATAAATTCTAACGTTCACAGCATTAATTCAAAAGAGGGCCTGATACCGATATTAGAAAATAATTATTTGTTATAATTTTATCATATCGACAAAAACAGTTTACTCACTACAAATATACAACTTCGTTTTGGTGCATTTCAATTGACAATATGTATAATATGTATATATATATATATATATATATATATATATATATATATATATATATATATATATATAGAAAAAACTAGGTAATCCGTATGGGTAAACCTAAGGAGGATAAAATCCAGAGAGCTCAATGTAAATTCAGAGCAAATAATTTAAATAAAAACAGACCATTTTAAGGTTTCATGTAATAAATGATTTCACAACAGCCCTTTTAAAGGACTGCGGATTATCAGACTTTACCTCCAAACAAAAAATGAAAAAAATGAAAAAAATGAAAAAATATATTTATATATATATATATATATAATTTAACAAATAAAATGCATTAAATATTCCTATTATTACAATTCCTAGTGATATTAGTCATTAAAGTAAGTAAACGTTTTAAAAAACATATTTTAAAAATAATAACAAAAACAATCGATGTATACATCGACTAAAAAAGAAAATATGTATCTTAATAATTAAGTATTATAAATACCTAATGACATTACAAAATTATAATATAATAAACAAAAAATATAAGAATAAAAAATGAATAAATAAAGATATTTTTTTAAATACAACATCGCTTTCTCTGAGTAAAGAAAAAATCAATGCCGTTCACTCCAACATCAGCACCTCCCTATCACCTTATTTATTAAACTTTGTATTACGTCTAAGATTTATTACTGATCCAGTAATTGTGGCACATGGTGGAAAAAAGTGGGGAGACTGGTCAAGGTTGGTCATCACTAGCTAATCGGATTCACGACTCATTCAGCATAATAATTTATCCATCACCATTCGCTCCTTCATGCACCAAAATACCTAACACACACTGGGCACTTACTGGGAAAAACACCGCATAAGTTGAAAATTCCAATATGTACAGTTGTGCATAATATATATATATATATATATATATATATATATATAATGAAATGGACAATGTCCGACAATTATTTTAAGAATTTTTTATGTTTATACGTTGTTTTTATAGATACAAATATTTAAGTAAATTAACGACATTTACCGTCCTGAATGTCCGAGAAATTTTCGTAGAAAATATTCCTGTCGGAGGACGCATATTTTTTATAAAAATTTCTCGGGCATTCAGGCCGGTAAATGTTGTTAATACTGTTTATTATAAACAGAGCATTTGCTTAAATATTTGTATCTATAAAAACAACGTATAAACAAAAAAATGTCTTAATATCTATCTATCTATCTATTTATCTATGTGTGTGTGTGTGTGATTAAATAAATTAAAATTTTTAACATAATCCGTTTGTACTCACGAATAGCCTTCCGTGTATTGCAATTAGATAATGTGAGAAATGTGCTATAACTGGAAATTTCGCTTTTATTATCAAAGTACTTTCGATTTTCCTTTCGGGATCATTTTCATTTTGGAGAGGATGTAAACAAAGAGGAATATTATACTTAACATCAGGAAAGGAAGCTAAAATTTCTGGGACTCGTAATGAGGTAGAAGGGCTTGGAAAATCTGATACTCACAGGGCGGATAGAAGGAAAGAGAGAGAACACGTGACATACTTAACGGGCTTAAACAAGTCGATGGCTTAACAGGGTCTGGGAGAAATAACAAAAAAAGAAAACTTATTGAGAGCTACAAGGAGCAGGAAGAGGTGGAGAGCCATGATCGCCTACGCCCTGAAGGCAGACGACGCATAAATGAAGATTTTTTTTCCTCATGTCTTGTTTCTTTCTTCACTTCATTCCCTTCTGTCTTCCTTCTTCATTGTCTTTCTTCGCATTTTAGTTTTTGCTTCCATCTTTCTTTCTTTTTTTTTCTTTCTTCTTATACTTTGTATTTTCCCCCTCTTTTCTCCTGATCGTATTTCCTTCCTGCTGTTATATTTCTTTCTTTCTTTCTTTCTTTCTTTCTTTCTTTCTTCTTTTTTACCCTCATTTCTTGATTCTTTCCTTCCATCCTTTCTTACTTTTGTCTTCATTCTTTCTTTCTTAATCTCATACCCTCTTTATTTCATTCCTGTCTCGCTTCACCCTTCCTTCATTTCTTTCTTCAATCTTCTCTTCTTCCTTTCCTTCTTTTCTTTCTTTTTTATTATCCTTCATTTACTTGCTTCTTTCTTTTCATCTTTGTTTCTTTGTTTGTTTGTTTGTTTGTTTGTTTCTTTCTTTCTTCTAACGTTTATTCCTTCTTCCGTTTTTTCATGCCTTCTTTCTTTAATTCTTCTCTTGCGTCCGTATTTTCTTCTTTCTTTTTCTTCCTTTTTTTCTTTCTTTTTCTTCCTTCGCTTCTTTCTTTCATCTCTTTCTTTCTTTTCTTTCTTGTCTTCCTCCATTTCTTCCATCATTGTTTCAGTTCTTCAATCTTTCTTTTTTCCTTTCTTCTTTCATACCTTCTTTCATCCATTCCTTTCTTGCTTCCGTCTTTCCTTCTTTCTTTTTCTTCCGTCTTCCCTTACTTAATTCATTCTTTCTTTTCTTCATCTCCTCCCCCTCTCCTCTCTTCCTGCCTCTCTGTCGTTCGTCCCTCTTTCTTTTATTTGTTCTTTCTATTCTTTCTTTCCTTTTCACCTTCTATTCTTTCTTTCTTTCTTTCTTTCTTTCTTTCTTTCTTTCTTTCTTTCTTTGGCAAACAATTGACGTCTTACTAAGCCGTGATTAAAAACCAAATAAGAAAGATATTTTTGGCTGTGTTTCTAATTTGCCGTGTCGACCATCGATCAGGTCAAATTAGCCGCTGATGGTCAGTCATTTGTGTTCGGACGCACTGACCAGTTAAAGCAAAATGGAGATGGTCAGTAAGTGGTAACTAATCTGCTGCTGGGATTTTGTTTTTAGTGTTGGCCAGAAGTGGGGGTTATAAACGGTTGGATAAACACAGAAATTAAATGATAGAAAAAAAAAAAAAAAAGAAAGAACGAAAAGAGGACCCGTCAAATGAGGGGCCATGAAATGAATGGGGGGTGACGTCTACAGGGAAAAGGACTGGAAGAGGGAAATGTTGTGTTTAATTATTTTGGGGAAATGGCACGGATCGAATGGAAGAATGTATAGTGGTAATTTCAATGACGAGTAGCAACATTATTGTTTCTGGACGTAGATTAGGAGTAGCAGAAAAAGAAAAGGATAAAAAGAAAATGATGATGATGATGATGATGAACTGGATGTGAAGAAGATGATGACGATTATTATAATGATGATTATGATGTGTGAAAAAGAAGAAAAAGAAAGAAGAAGAAAAAATCATGATGGTGGTGGTTCTGGATTGATGTGATAAAGAAAAAGGAGAACTAGATGTGAAGAAGAAGAAGAAGAAGAAGAAGAAGAAGAAGAAGAAGAAGAAGAAGAAGAAGAAGAAGAAGAATGAATGAAAGAGACAAAGATGATGATTATGATGAAGAAGACGAAGAGAAAGAATAAAGATAGATGTATATGAATAAGAACAACAAGATGGTGATGATAATCAAGGAGGAGAAGAAGAAGAATGAAGAAGAAGAACAACAACAGCCGCAAGAAGACGAATAATTTGATGATGATGATGATGATGATGATGATGATGATGATGATGATGATGATGATGAAAAAGGGGAACTGGATTTAAAGAAGAAGAAGAAGAAGAAGAAGAAGAAGAAGAAGAAGAAGAAGAAGAAGAGGAAAAATAACAACAACAGCAGCAAGAAGATGAAGATATTTATTATTATGACGATGATGATGAAGAAGGGGAACTGGATTTAAGAAGAAGAAGAAGAAGAAGAAGAAGAAGAAGAAGGAGAAAAATAAGAAGACAAAGAATGAAGAAGAAGAACAACAACAACAACAGCGGCCGCAGGAAGACGAAAAATTTTATGATGATGACGATAATGAATGGGAAATGGATGTAAAGCAGAAGAGAGGAGGAGGAAGAGGGGATCTGAATGTAAAGAAGAAGAAGAAGAAGTATAAGAATAACTACAAGTGAGACAGATATTGAATGAGAAGGAAAAAATATTTAAGAAAAAAATAGCAGAAGACGAAATTTTGAATGAAAAAGTAGTAGAATAAGAGAGAGAGGGGGAGAGAAGAAGAAGAAGAAGAAGAAGAAGAAGAAGAAGAAGAAGAAGAAGAAGAAGAAGGAAAGGACATTAAAGAGGTAGGCTAAATTCCAAGTGGCCTTTTACCATAATTATGTGACCTTTAACACTGCTTTGGCATCTCATTCTAGCATAACACACATTTGACATTCTAATAATATAGAAAGTAACCGAGAAAGATGTGCGTCCATTTTAGTTGTTATTTTCTTTAATCTGAAAGATATTTAAACAATTTCGTAATAGATAGAAACTTTTATGAATTAATTACAAGCGAAAGCATCGATCGTTTGGGGAGAAGTAAGATATTTTAATTTCAGAATGTACTGGAAGAAAAACTTTATAAATTCCCAGTTGATAGAAATATTTCCTTAACACATTTATTGAAACCTAACAACATTGCCACAGAACTACGATAAGTACCTTAGTAGATATACAGCCAAAAATAATGAGTGAACACGTGATATTTGAAAGAACTCAATTTGTCGCCTTGTTCGCTTGTTGATTTTTATGGCGACATTGTTTACATTGTTTACATTCATATTATTTGCAGTCGTTTTTTATTTATGTTTTTTACAGATCATCCTGTATAGGATGTTTGGAGTTAACAATAAGTATTCTTTTGTTTTGTTGTGTTGGTTGGTAATATATGATTTAATGGAGCTATTATCAAATAAATAACAAGTTAATCGACGAGATAATGTAATGATAGCTGGAATTTTTTATTCATAGTACATATGAATTCTCTAAGTTGGCAGGCAAATTCTTAGACGTTATTGGTTTATTGTTGTTGCATCGTTGGTGGTGATTATATGGAAACGTTTTGTATTACGGGATAATATTTTCTTTTTTTGATATTCTCTTAGCCGCAGCAATACTTTACATCTTAGTGTCTTTATTGCCTTGTTTATCGGTTAATAGAAATTATAGATAATGTTTTATATTTTGAAGTTCTTTATAGAATATTGAGAGTGTATAGTATATTTTTTTGTAAAACGAACCAGTTCGGACATTCATAAGTACATCACATCATCCATCATAGTCGCGCATCAAGGTCGGAAGGTGTTGTAACCTAGGGAAGGTCACTGAATAGAATAATCAAACGAAGTTTGGCAATGAACGTTAATACTTAGGACAAGAACAACACATATATCTACTAACCGCCCCACGCGATTAGATGTGACACAAGGCCGAATTTAATGTGGGTTATCCGAGCCTGTATAATTTCATCATATAGACAAAAACAGTTTACTCAATAGAAAGATGCACCTTTTTGCTTTATGTATATTTTTTCTCAAACAAATAGAAAAAAGGAAGTGGCATTTCACATACAGGTTGCTTTCAAGCAGAATTGTTCATAGCCATTTTTTGGTTCTCACCAGTCGAGGTGCAGTTGAAATGCACCGAAACGAAGTTGCATCTTTGTAGCGAGTAAACTGTTTATGTCTATGTGATAAAATTATAAAAAATAATTATTACTCTACTATCGCTATCGAGCACTCTTTTGAATTAATGCTCTGAACGTTAGAATTTATTTATTATTTTCGTTCTCCTTGCATCGGATATATATATATATATATATATATATATATATATATTAGGTTGGTGCAAAAATAATGACGTAATAATGTCGTTTTTGACGTTACGTCAAAAAACGACATTATACGTCATTATTTTGCACCAATTATATATATATATATATATATATATATATATATATATATATATATATATATATATATACTCTGAAAGTATAAATTATGTACAAAATATCTGTATTTGGCAGCATGAAATTACGTACAAAATATATAGATTTCGGCATTAAATAACCAATAGAGATGTTGATATACCGCTAATCAAAAGAGAACCAACCAAGTATTTTCCATTAGTAATAATCGTCTGACAGAAGCTAATCGTCTGAGGGAAGCTATTTGCCTTCAATTAGCATGGCTGATGCTAACCTCCAGGAGAGTAACCCGTTGCGCTTTCTCCGGTTAACGAATTATGCAGACATGAAGTGGAAAGATTATATATAATAAAGTGCTCGGACGAACTACATTCCTTGGTTCCACCAGTTCTACCCTTCACGGCCAGGACTCGCCATGCCACTCACATTGTAGCAAACTATCTACACCCCTCCGCGTTCCATCGGTGAGAAATTGTTCCACTCGAACAGCTTCTTCCAATGAACCACTACTATGGATGTTTTCTCAATCACTACAGTTTAAACCTGTTCAAGTTTAGGGATAACCGTTATTTTCCTTTCCTATCCACATAAACTGCCTCATAATTAAACCTCTACTGCGGGCTGTGTCCGCGCTTTGTACAGAGAGAACCTTACTGACCCCCCCCCCAAAAAAAAATCCCCAAAGAACCCCAAACTCCTAATTCTGATTCTACAGTCTTAATCTTTTCAAATCTAGGGTTAGCCGTTATTTACCTCTTCTATCCACATAAACTGCCTGATAATCTAAACTTCTACCGCGGTCAGTGTCCGGGCTTTGTACAAAGTGAACCTTATTGAAAAAAATAAAAAATAAAATAAGAAATAAAAAAAAACTTCCAATTCTGATTCCACAGTCTTTATCTGTTCAAATCTAGCGTTAACCGTTATTTTCCTTTTCAATCAGCATAAATTGTCTCTTAATGTAACTGTCTACTTCGTGTGGCCTTGTACAGAGTTAACATTATAGTAAAAACAAAATTGCTTGAACACCTGCTAAAAACGTTGGTTCTAATGTCGTCCTAGACATTCCTTCTCGTCCGAATCTATCTTAAACACGTCTACCATTCACCCATGTATTGAATATTGCTGCCAAATCTGGTCTGGTTCTGCTATGAATTTAGAAATTCTCGAGGAAACCCGTGTTTTACGGTGTTTTGACGGATGAACATAAGAGCAAGACCAATCCAAACAGATAACTGAAATCTTTTATAAGATCAGCGTTCCGTTTAAATATGATCACGTCAAGGAACAATATTTTACTATAGCGAAAATCTTAAACGTTTACGATATGAAAGATCTTTCAATTTCCCTTTTAATGATCATTATCTTAAACGGATAAATTAGCTTTTATCTTACTGATAAATACGAATTTACTAGATATGTAAGATAGATTCTGGGGAGAAAAATGGTCTCGCACGAAACAAGGAACAAACTTTCTTAGATGTTGGCCTAGCAATAGATTCAATATTCTAGAGACTTCTGACGTATGGTTTAAGTAAAAAGTTCTCCCGACATGTAATTCAGTCGAGTATTTACGAGACGTCGTGGAGAGGTCTATTTGCACACAAGCTCCTATACTTACAAATAGCGTGTAACTGTTGACAGCTATCGAAACAGTATGTTTCAACTTATCTCTGGCGAGCTACCGGCCACTTGTCGAATCGACGTGCCAATGACGTTGCATCGATTTACTTCCCTTCGTCGGGAGAAGGGATTCGATAAGATGCTAGGCAACTACACTAGCTCTTTCGGCAGGTCAATAACTAAAAATACACACATATACTCATCAGACCAAAATCAGTTTTCAGCAATAAATGATAATATTTTTAATCCATTTATTGTTATATCTGATGTTGGTCTGATGAGACAAAATCGAAATGAAATATTACGATTTTTTTTAAGTCTCCGATTTCATAATTATATATATATATATATATATATATATATATATATATATATATATATATAATTAAGTTATGAAAAACTTGGTAAACTGAATTGGTAAATCCAAGGAGGATGAAATCCTGAGGGCTCAATGTGAAGAACAGAGCTAATATTTAATGAAAAACAGACCACTTTAAGGTACCATCATTTATTTCACCAAAATCCTTTTTAAATTATTGTAATGGTACCTAAAAAGTGGTCTGTTTATCATTAAATAATTATATATATATATATATATATATATATATATATATATATATATATATATATGTGTGTGTGTGTGTTTGTGTGTGTGTATAATCAAAATCCGAACAAAGAATATATAAAAAACACTTGGATCTTTTTAATTCTTAATTTTGTTCTGTTCATTTTCTTCACAAATATATTTTTTTTAAGTTTATTAACAATTAGTGTTTAATAAAAATTAAATTAATCACAGTGTTTCTAAGTATCGAATTTACTTTGGCATTTTTCTTAATTATTTCAAATGTTTCTTTCATTTTGATTTAAATTAAATTTAAATTTGAACAAGAGAATGATTCCTACCCAAAATATAGAAGAAGAAAGTCAGAAGATGCAGGTCTCATTGTCAAGATCGTTTTGATCAAAGAGGTCCATGGGGGTGGTGGATACAAACCCACCCCACTGAATTTTTCCCCCTTTGATTTAAATTAAATTTAAATTTGAACAAAGGGATGATTCCTATCCAAAATATAGAAGGAGAAATCCAGAAGATGGAGGTCACATCAAAATGAGACAATATGGAAGTCATGTTGTGCAAGAAATCACCAATAAATGGGTACAATACATACTTCTGGCGACAATTCAATTGTCATATTAATGTTGAAATCTTCTCATCAATTCTTTCACTTAAGTATCATCATTTTCTTACAAAAAATGTGTGAAACGCAGTAAGGTGCGGGTAATTCGACTAGTGTAAATAGAAAAGTAAACATTAAGGTCAAAATCCAGAGTCGAAAGTCTGTTTCATGTTTAGGCGCAATCGTCAGGCCAATATGTATGTGTTTGTCAGTGCGTATATACATATATATATATACATGAATTATTCACACAAAAACTAATGCAAAGGTTAATGATTTAAATGGCGAGACATCCATCATATAGTTCATGCCACTTTGACAGAAAAATTTACCAGTAAAAAATTCGTTCATCACCATATATGAACGCACAACCTTTAAAAAAAAATTTTAAATCAAACTCAGCGTTGCTTTAGCGCGCTCCAAAAACAGTAAATCATTTTCAATAGCATTTTCGGATACAACAATACATATATTTTCGTTGTCCTCTTATTACTAAGAGAAAAAACAAGAACATCATCTATTCTATACCTGAAGATGTCTGTAGGAACAGACGAAAGCTTGTAGTAAAAATAAGACCTAATACGGCAGAAATTTATATAAACAGGGATCATTTCATTCATAACGGATACGGAGGTTTTTGTATATTATTTGAATTGTTTGCGATGATGGATGTCTCGCCATTTAAATCATTAACCTTTGCATTAGTTTTTGTGTGAATAATTCATGTATTTTAAATTGATTGCACGTTTATCGTAATTTAAATAACTGATCCAAGTGCGACTTTTGGATAATAAATGCGACATTACTGTAATTATTGAACAATATAGTTCATGCCACTTTGACAAAAATATTTACCATTTAAATCATTAACCTTTGCATTAGTTTTTATGTGAATAATTCATGTATTTGTAAATTGATTGCACGTTTATCGTAATATATATATATATATATATATATATATATAATAAAAAGAATAGAGAAACGGCAAACGTTTTTGGTTGCAATGTGGATTTTTTTTTAAATATGCTTTATTTTCCATCATTTTGCTACACGAGTTTCCGGGTCGCGACCATCATCAGGCAAAGGGTGGGGATTTCCACATATTACTAAGAATATTTAATTTTTTCCCTTTATATTTTTCGATGTTGAATATTCTCTAAATGAGACATTCTCTTTTTTCTGTGTTATTGACCCAAATGTCAAAGACATTTGGGTCAATAACACATTTGGTTCCCTAACATACAAAAAAAAAAAAGAATGTCTGATATCGAGAATATTTACCATCAAAAAACATAAAGGGAAAAAACAAATTATTTTCAATAATATGTGGAAATCTCCACACTTTGTCTGATCACGGTCGCGTGACCGGAAAAACGTGTAGCATAATTATGTAAAATAAAGCATATTTAAAATAAAATATACACATACAACCAAAAGCGTTTACGGTTTCTCTCTTTTTAATATACACACTTTTCTCTCGTTGGAACTACTACAACCGCTTCCCTTTATATATATATATATATATATATATATATATATATATATATATATGAAGAAAAATATACTGAAAAAACAACAAAAATCCTAATATGCGATTATGCTGTTTTAATGTTTAATGTCAACGTCGGACGTTTCGGTCTAATAGACCATCTTCAGGACATATTCATAAAACATAATTAACATAGACCATATACAATTAAACATGAAAAAGACGATGGACATAAAAGCAATACCAATCGAAACATATAACTGAAATCTTTTATAAGATCAGCGTTCCGTTTAAATATGATCACGTCGTCGTCACGTGGGCGATGTTGTGAAAACGTATTCCTAAAATTTGAGTATTTTGAATGAAAAACGAAAAGAATTTTATTTTTGATCTAAAACTTATATGTACGTTTGTCGAGCATTAATCTTGCTAGAAAAGGGGAAATATTAAGGAAGCCATGTCTAACATATAAGTTTTCTTCATACTGTCGGATCTATATCCATATATTTGCTTACGTATATATCTATATATATCTATATATCTATATATATATATATATATATGACCCCCTCTCTCTCTATATATATATATATATATATATTCATATATATATATATATATATATATATATATATATATGTACATATATATATATACATGTGTTTGTGTGTGTATAGTAGAGACTGACCCCCAAAGGCTCCAGGTGTCATTACCTGTGTCAGAGACAATGGTGGCTACCTAAAATTGTGGAGCCACATATTCGCGCCCTAGTTTTAATGGGGGACTGGAATGCCATCCTGGACTCCAAGTTGAAGAGGGGCAATGTCGTCTATTGGGAGAGGGCGATCGCAGCCTGTTCGATCTGATCGACGATTATGGTCTCGTCGATAGATACCGGGTCGATCATCCCAAGGAAAAAATGTGGACGTGGGCTCTTAATTGGCCGTCTGACAAGGTGGTTAGCTACCTTGACAGAATGTTAGTGAGAAGAGCCGACATAGAACTACTAGATTGCCCTGCGTTCCACTGGGTAGGCTATTTGGATCACAAACTCGTTTGTGCACGGGTAGCGTTAGACAATAGGCCTAGAATGGCTGGGTACTGGAAGTTCAATCTGTCTTTACTGGACAGGCGGGACTTCCAGGAGCAGATAATTAAACTAGTGCAGCGTGAGCTTGTGGGGGCGGTTATCGGGAATAGATGGTGGGAACGTCTTAAATGTAGGATTAGGTCCTTCACCACTGATTTCAGCAAACGGCTCGCTCTAGATAGAGCTGAAAAGGTGAAGACGCTTAAAGCTAGTTATTCCCGGGCGGAGGTGGGGGGGGATCCCTAGAGATAGCCTTAGCTAAGGAGGCCCTGGATCGATCGAATAGCGAGCGGTACATGGGTCAGGTAATTAGACATAAGTTAAGCAAGATGTCTTCCGAAGCCGTGAACTTGGGCGCAGATCTGCGCAGGGAAGAGGTCCGTCGAGGTGGCGATCGTTACATTCGTGAAGTCAAATCCCGGAGGGGCGTACTCTTCAGGCCACTGACGACATGTGCGAGCGTTTCGGCGCCATTTCGAGAACCGGTTTACTAAGGAGCCTGGTCTCCGTGAGGAGGAGTTTCGTAGCTATTTGGCTGATTTTCCTCGGCTTTCGCCGACTGAAGCGGCTAGCTGCGAGGGGAGAGATTACGGAGGGCGAAGTCTACGCGGTTTTGAAGAAGGTCGGCAGAGGCAAGTCGCCTGGTCTGGATGGTTTGCCCTATGAATTGTACTTGAGGGCTGTCGCACATCTTTGTTCCAATTTTGACTGCAGTGTTCAACAACTGGTTTCGGTCGGGTCCATCCCCAACCCGATCACCAGGGGTGTGATCACTCTGTTGAAAAAGGGCAAAGGTGGTGGGGGGAACCTAGATGATTACAGGCCCATAACTCTGCTAAACACAGAGTTAAAGATTATGGCCAAAGATCCTGCAGGAGCGTTTGCAGTCAGTTGCCGAGTCTCTGTTGGGACCTGAGCAGACTTGTTCTGTGAAGGGCCGAAACAATTCAGAGCAACCTGCATCTGATCCGCACGATCATAGAGGGTGTAAAGACGACGAAGAAGCCGCGCTGATCAATTTGGATCAGTCCAAGGCATTTGATAGGGTCGACCATCGCTACCTTGCTGCTGTCCTGCAGGCCGCTGGATTCGAACCCAACTTCTGCCGCTGGATTAGCCTCCTGTATCGCTCCCCAGTGCGGTGGTACAGGTGAACGGAAGGTTGTCGGACGCGTTCGTGCTGTCTAGGTCGGTTCGTCAGGGTTGTCCGCTGTCGCCTCTCCTTCATGCTTTGGCGTTGGAGCCTCTTCTTCGCCGGCTGAAGGACGAGACCGGCAGTCCGGCCCTACGTGGAATTGCCGTTCCTGGAGGGTCTCGAGCCAGGGTTTCCGCGTACGCCGATGACGTATCTGCTTTCGTGTCGTCCCGCAACGACAGTGAGGCGGTACAGAAGGCGCTTGATCGGTACGAGAAGGTGACAGGGGCCAAAATAAACCGCGACAAGTCGTCCGGCTTGCAGTTAGGTGTCTGGAAGGGGGTCGCTCTTCCGGGCCGCTTCGGTTGGACAGACGGTCCTGTCCGCATTGTGTGGTTTGGGCCTGACCTCCAGCTGGAGAAGAATTGGTCGGAAGTACGAGCAGAGGTCGATTCCGCCGGTCAGACTTGGAATCGACGGAGGTTGTCCGTGAAGGGCAGGGCGGAGGTGTGTGCTACATACATTTTCCCCCTGATTCTTTATCGATTGTCCGTATTTCCTCTCTGTAAGACCCACAAGAAGGCGCTCGAACGCTCGCTATCCTCCATTTTATGGAGGGGACGCGGGAATTGGCTCGACAGACGAGTCTGCACTAAACGTCCGTGTCATGGGGGGCTGGGAATGCCGCACCTGCCGAGTCAAATTCGTGCCTCTAGGTTGGCTTTCCTACGCCGCGCATTGACTGGAGGAGATCCGATTATGGAGGGGATTGTTAGGGACGTGTTCCCTGGCCTTACCATCAGTCCCCCCATCTCGCGGGTTGAGCGCGGTCGTAAACCCCGGGATCAATCGGTTTTCCTTCGCGAGGGCCGTTCCCCGGTCCAGTGACCTTTCTCGGCCTAGGAAGGTCTTCTATCGTGAATTAGTGGAGAGGCCCGCGAAGGATCCCCTACGAGATATACTCGGCTTGTCGGAGGAGGAGTTTAGCTGGCGATTGGCTCGGAATCGGCTGCCTCTCAACGACATGGCTTTCATATGGGGCTTGGCGGATTTGCCAGACTGTGAACGGTGTGGCCTTGGCTTAGAAGAAACGGCTGCGCACGCCTTCTACCATTGCCCCAAGGTCCGCCCCTTATGGGACCATGTCGGCGAGCTGACGGCTCGTCTCGCTCCCGAACAGCTTGTGTCCATTGATCGCGCATACGCGTGTGACAATGTATCTCCCCCGTATTCCGGGATGATACGGACGGTGTTTCTGACGCTGATGGCCACGGCTCGAATGGTGATTTGGACGACGCGAAAGAAGGAAGTCTTGCGAGGCAATCGTCTTTCTCATTCGAGACTAATTCAATTCTTTGAGCATCAGCTCAAGATGAAGATTAGATAGGATAGAAAACGATTGCATTCGACAGTCTTTAGCTTTTCGTGTGAACGGGGCTAGCCTTGATTTTCTCTTTTAGGTCAACCTATTGCACATCGGGGTGGCTTCCTGTGGAACCCTCCTCTTGGTTATGTTAGACAAGCTTCAGTGTACCTAGTTAATGTGAGTAAGTGCTGTTCCTGGCCTGCATCCCGGCCGTTCTTTGGTTATGATCCAAGTCGAGATTCCCAACCTCCCAGTTTGTTTTGACCCACCCCCTTTCATCTCGACTGGGTCAGTTTTATATTTTCCCATTCCAGCCTAATATTTTATACTTTTCCCACTCCCTTAGTGAGAGCGTCTCTTGATTTTGTCCCTGGGCAGAATACAGCGGTCTCTCTGTTTTATGGGTTGGACGGTCCCTACTAACATCAATTATGTTTAGTTTGTATTTGTGTTTATTTTAAGTTTATTATTGGGTTCATTTCCCTCCCCTCTCATTTTATCATTATTAGAATTGTATATATATATATATATATATCATCTTTAAAATTTTTATGGCATGGGGCGCGATTTTGGTAGGTCTCCCTTGAGAGCACGTGGTATTATGGTGGTTGAAGGCTTGTTTGGTGATGGACGAGTTCTTTTGGTGAATGAGTAAAATGTAATGTACGAATGGGTCGCGAATCTGATTAGCTAGGTATAAGATAGTTAGTGTTGACCAGCCTCGACCCCTCCCTTTTATTGGCCCCGTGCCACTATTTGTAATTTTTGTACGAATAAATATCAGTCTTAACTCAGTATCAGCATTCTAATCTATTAAAAAATCACATGAGTTACCTCCTTTGCATAGAGGTAAAAAAAATACTTTGTATTAACGGTATTAACGCATAACACATCCAAAGATATGCAAACCCTGAAGATCGTTTCAGATGAGATTGAAAGTAGTTGGGAAAATAAAAATTATTTGAAAGAATATCTTGGAATTTTTCTTAATCAATTTTCTTTAGCCACCAAGAAATTAATTCGTGCATTTGAAAGGTTTAAACTAAAATAAATAGACAAAATACGTCTCTCTCTCTCTCTCTCTATATATATATATATATATATATATATATATATATATATATATAAAAGAGCTAAATGCTAACACACACCCATGCTAATATGCACACTTGCACACATCATACTGGCTGATTCCCTAAGAACCAAATAACACACACACACTTAACAGAGACACATCCCCTTTACAGGAACCAATAAATCTGTCAAAATGACCAAGGGAATTCAGAACAGCATGAATTTATCCAGCTCTTATCTTAAATAACAAAGGAGACTGACAACACAAGGCTGACCAAAATTCATGTTAAAAAAATAATTAAAAAACAAATGAAAACTACAGACAAAAGTTCATTTTCTCCATCAAGACATTCATTTCTGTAGTTCACTGCTACTAACAAGCAGATTTTTTTTTCTCCTGATGATGGCTATGCTGGCCGAAATTAGTCGAGGTCTAAGTGAAATGATAAAAACGAAAAAAATATTAATATATATTCCAGTGAGTCTTGATAATTTTAATTTTTAATATTTTTATTGTTCAAAACATATATATATATATATATATATATATATATATATATATATATGTGTGTGTGTATATATATATATATATATATAATATTGGTAAATATACACATACATATGCAGAATATATAAATATATATGCATAGGTGCATACACATACATATATTTTTTTGAATAAAAATTTCAAGAGGAAGAATCCAGATATAACTCAATGTCTAGGACAGAGACAAAGGATATAATAAAGGCTTAAACACTAATATTCCATGGTCATAATTTATTCCATTGGAATCGTAAGCCTTTATTATATATATATATATATATATATATATATATATATATGTTCCTTTTTTTGTTTTTCTTTCGAGAAATAAGATTATTTTTATTACCTTCCACCCTCCTTTGCCATAGCTAGCACGTAGAAACCATGTTTTGAAAGTAAACTATTTATATTGTATTTATAATCCTTCATTAAGCAATAATCTTAATTTTAATATTTCTTTCCAATAAATTCATCTCTATCCTATGTCAGCCATTGAGAATCAGCCATCCGTCAAAACACCGTAAAACACGTCCACAAACGACTATTGAAATGATCTTTTGATAACAGCAATAACATTGTCAATTCTCATGTTTCAGCCGATGGCCACTTCCCGTGGTCACTCTATTCACTCGCCTGCCGCCTCCCTCCGGACCCTTGACCATAATCAACACCAGTCCTTTCCTTTAGCCGTTCTTTTTATCTTCTCCGGGGGCTGGGCGATGTACCGTAGATCTACTGAGAATGGGCGCTGCCCGGGACTGCGAAGAACTCTTTGTCCAGATTATGCTGTTTACACGCTTATTTGGAAGAAACATTTCGAGCAGCAAGAGGCGACAATGGCTAACACCTCCAAGCTCTATTCTCCGGCTTTGACGGCCAGACAATGAGCAGACATTTACGTCAGTACTCCGTTTCCGTTTGGCGAGCCACTTTTTCAATTGCGCAATACGCCCGACACCCTAAACCTCTCTTCCTACAAGGCTCCGCCTTTCGCCCCTATTGTTGCTGACAATGGAATCAGAAGTGCTATTGACAAGGCTTCTTTAGCTTGCTAGCTACCCGTCTCATTTCTCCTTGTTCTTTCTCTAGCGAGGCTGTTGTTTATTTAGTCTTCATTGTGCCTATCCGACCCCTGTCTTTCAGTGTGTATACAAAGAAGTTGATATAAAACCTGATAGATAATCGCGTTTAGGAAGTACGATTTCGCAACTAGACAAATCATAGCGCATAGCAGCCTCGTTTTCGAATTTCCATTCTTTATACTATTAATAAATGTATGATAATTAAATGGGTATAAAACCATTTTTTTTTTAAATTTCTCGCTGGATTTAATTAACCCTTACAGTAACACAATGCAGAGAACTAGAAGACCTATCAATGTTCATTCTTGGCAACCTAAACATTTAACAACGTAAAATATAAATATAGGCAAACTTTATATACATGACTGTTCAAAGATTTGAGGCCACCTTTGGTAATTTTTTAAAATGGCCCCAAAAGTGATTCAGGCTTTTGCTGCTACCTTCTTGAGCAGTGGTCTTTTTCATTAACCAAACGTGAAGCATCTCAACTATGATTTTGAGGATGACGCTGCCAACTGTTATATATAATTGTAAGTATTTTTTCTTTCATTGTCAAATTTACCAAAAGTTTGAGCCATGCTTTATATAAAAGAAAATTACTACTAACAAGGTATTCACTGAAATGGTTAATTATCTTTTGTTGACTTTTACTTTATTCTTGTTAAGTATTTATATGCGATTATAATTAAATACTGTTTTATTTTAACATTGAAGTCTTGAGTTATACTTAATCATTAACGGCCACCGTACGTCACACACGCACACACACACACACACACACACACACACACACACACACACACACACACACATATATATATATATATATATAGTTTAAATTATTTTTATAAGGGAAGAATATTTCGCACATTCCCCCATTAAACTTATCAAGCAGGCTCACTTATTTCTATTGTGTATTTGGGCAGCAATTACTCTTTTATACAAGCAACAGAAAAAATAAATTAGGTTACTTATTAAATGTATCTTGTATTCGTACAAATATTTTTATTTCTGGGAATAAATTGTGTAAAAATGTTCAAATGTCTCACTAGATCCGAACACTTTCGGCTATTCTGTTATCCATTATCAAGGATTTTTTAAAACTGAATATGCACTTTTTTAAATATGTGTATCTATAGAGATGAGAATATATATATATATATATATATATATATATATATATATATATATATATATATATATTCTTTTTATATTTATATATATATATATATATAAATATTATATATATATATATATGTATATATATATATATATATATATATATTAAAGGAAAAAAAGAGAAACTTATAATAGCCGATATGTTGCGTCCTAAGAGGGACTATATCAAGGCAAAAATAAAATTATTTTTTGACGATTATTCATATGAAAGATCAAAAAATGTCATTTGCCTTTCAGAATTTTAGGTGTGCGAGTGCCTATAAAAATACTTTTCACAAAATAAAATCCTTACATTTACCGTGATAAAGTTTCTCAGAGGACGAAACGCGTCGGCTAAGATAAGTTTTCTTGTTGTCTTTAGTCATATTGTCTTTTTACAAATACAAACTATCTGAAATTTTAACACACACGCACACACACATATATATATATATAGACAGAGAGAGAGAGAGAGAGAGAGAGAGAGAGAGAGAGAGAGAGAGAGAGAGACAAAGAGAAAGGTCACATGGAACAGTGGATAAAGGCGTTGTTTAGATCCAGTGACAGGACCCAAAGAGTGTGAGTTCAATACCCGGTTAAGGCAGCGAAGAACTTGGGCAGGGAAATTAACATGAGATAAATGATAACTGGAACTAGAACAGTCTACCCCAGTGAAATAATTCCAACCACCTGAAGAAGGCCGGAGCGTACAACGGCCGAAACGTTGTAATAAATATGGCAACAAAGATGAGGACAAATAATCCGAATAATGTAAATAGTGTACATAATACCTCATCTCAGAAATATAGCCAGATAATGAAGAGCCGAAACGTTATGATAAATATGGCAACAAAGATGGGGACAATAGTCCGAATAATGTAAATAGTGTACATAATACCCCATCTCAGAAATATAGACAGATAATGAGAGGCCGAAATGTTGTAATAAATATGGCAACAAAGATAAGGACAATAGTCCGAATAATGTAAATAGTGTACATAATACCCCATCTCAGAAATATAGACAGATACAGAGAAAAAGAGGGAGTGATCTACGGTTAACGCAAGATTCAGGGTATTTGAAAAGTGCATTGAAACCGAATGTAGTTCGGGCTTTTGCCGCTGCCTTCTTGAGCAGTGTTTTTTTTTTTTTCATTAACCAGACGTGAAAGAGCTCAATTGTATGATTTCGAGGGCAACGTTGCCAACTATTGTATATAATTCTAAGTACTGTTTTCTTTCATTGTCAAATTTGCCAAAGGTTTTGGGCCGCGCGTCTTATGTGTATATTGAGGACAACCGGTAATGGCTTTATTTACTTTGCGATTTCTAAAATAGACAGTAGCATCACTTTACAGAAACGAATATTTAACTACCGATTACAGTTAAATGCACCCGGCTTAGGATCTCTTGTTCAGGCTGACAGATCCCACAAAAATAACATTTGACAGTAAGGCCGAGTATAAGCAAATAATCTATATTTCAACAAAAGATCTTAATAGAGATTTACAAAAATCTCCAGTGTTATCTTTTGGGAATTTTCATTAGTTTATTCAGCTCTTTATTTTTTTTTGATTAATCGTTTACAAGCCCAAGGAATTAATTTTGAAGCTCAGGAAAAAAAAAATCTTCAATGTAACTTTATAGAAACAAGCACACGTCTGTGGTTAAATAATTTCATTTTGTTTTTCTTTTTCGTAAGATAATTCATCTTCTTTACCTGCTGTGTCCACTCAAAGCGTAATGGACCTCCACACAAGCCGGTGTTATTACTGATATTCTTTATTTTTGCAAAATGTAAATTTACAGAGCATAAATATTTTAAATTATCTGATTTAAAATATGGTTTCTTCGCTACACAGGAATTACCACGTTTCAAAAACCGAAGTTAAAACTTCAAATTTCATTATATAATTAAGTTAAAAGCATTAGATCCGTTTCATCTTCAAGGGAATTTCGAAATAATTTATTTTTTAATATACTGTGTTTTAAACGCTCATACAATTCATAATTTTTAGTTTCCAAGGATACAGAGAAATCCAATCATCTAGACAGGTGCTGTAGCGTGTTCATTTTTATTAACTATTATTGTATCAATTATGAGTTACTTTCGAAAAAGAGGTGAAGTCTAGGTAGGATAGGGGTGTATTTTTTCAACGAATTTTGCCATCCGTTCAATGCATATATATATATATATATATATATATATATATATATATATATATATATATATATATATATATTCCAGAGCTTAACCTGACACACAGTCAGTCTTTTGCAGCTCTTAATAAACTTCGCCTTTTTGCTATTTCTCCTAAATCCTGTTCCGCCATTCATTTATTCAATCCTTCAATATTTGTTGCTTAAAATATTTCTTTAAATACCATCTCTATCTATAAAAGGCAGGATGTGTGTGTGTGTGTGTCTGTGTGTGTGTGTGTGTGTGTGTGTGTGTAACGAATGCACGGTCGCAATTTTCGACGGATTTGCTCCAAAATTTACATGAACATGCTCCAAGTAAGCGGGAAGGCCAAGACCGACTTTGCATTTCCCAACTCCCATCGATAGTGGAAATAATCGATATTTTCATGCTTCTACGGCAGTTTTCATGTAGTTTGTGGCCATTTTCTATTGGCCAGAGTGAGAGCCTATAGCTGGCTGCCACGAATAGGCAGGGAGATTCTATTGGCCAGCGTGAGAGCCAACAGCTGACTGATACGAATGTTAACTAGCATGCAAAAAAAAAAATCGATAGCTGCATTCGTCACAAGTGGGAAAAATTTAAATCTGCATAGCACTTTACTCCAATTGGCTCATTCGCTTGCTTAAACTCAACGTTGATTCTGATTCCGCAGAACTGGGTTGGGTGAAAAAAGTATTTGTTGTTAACATTCTTTTTCATTCGGTTTTCCAGTTACGAGTCCTGTTTTTAAAGCTGATCGTTTTGTGTTCATTTTGTTTTAGTTCTTTTTCGTAACAGATTTAATGTTTAGTATAGAGCTTAGGAAAAAATTCGCAGTGTGAGATAGGCAAGAAGTAAGGCATGTAGCAACATCAGCACGGCAAAGGGCACTCCTTTAAAAGGCAAGGAAGGGCAAAAATATTTTAAGTCAAGTGATAGCGATTGCTGTATGAGTCGTATGATTTTTGAATCAAGCACGGGCAACGCTGGGCCATGCTGGTAGTGTTCATTTAAAACGTAGGCAATCAAGGATCATTATGTATTCCTATTCTTTATAATCTGTGAATTGTCACGGAATCTTGAGAAAGATAGTGGAATTGTTTCCTGTTACCTTCTCCACGGCTTTGGATTCAGTGTAGTACTTCTATTAGACGGGCTGTCGGTCAAGAATAGAGTTTACTCTGCTTTTTAACCCGTATATGGTGGGCAAAGGCGAAGGTATTGATTCGTGATTTTTCAAGAATATTATTGTGAAATTGAACGAAACAGAACAATTTGAACTCGGCTCATCGATTCCATCTGCCGATCTGATAAGTATAACTCTTAGTTCAAATATCAGAGGAATGACTCCAAAAACATCTCATCCCCAAATTTATAGACAAATTGTACAGATGCATACTGGGATTTTTTCCTAGCCAATAAGATTGACCAATTCTCCGTGCCACGGATGTCAGTTATTGGTTATCTCCTGTAAATTTCCCTCTGAAAGTTCTCCACTGCCTTAACCAGGTATTGAACTCATAGTCTTTGGGTCCTGTCACTGGATCTAACTAATGCCTTTATTTACTGTGCCACTCAAGGACACATGACACAGCGGATAAAAGCGTTAGTTAGATCCAGTGACAGGACCCAAAGAGTGTGAGTTCAATACCTGGTTAAGGCAGTGGAGAACTTTCAGAGGGAAATTAACAGGAGATAACTGATATCCATTAGACATGGCACGTGGAACTAGAACAGTCTACCTCAGTGAGCGAAATAAAGTGTTCTGTCCGACATTCCAATCACCTGAAGAAGGCCGGAGCGTACAATGGCCGAAACGTTGTAATAAATATGGCAACAAAGATAAGGACAATTGTCTAAATAATGTAAATAGTCTACATGATATCTCATCTCAGAAATATAGACGTATATTGTTTGCTTCTTTTTTTTTTTTTGCCTTGTTCTTTTTTTCTTTTTGTTATTGTCAGTTCTGTTTGTTGGGCAGATCTGGCAATTACATTTAACCAACGTCAATTACTCTATATTTTTCACTGGCTTTTACAATCTTCATTTTTAAACTTATTTAAATAATTTAAAAAAGCAAATAAAACATGTTCTAGTGATTATCTACTGATCGCTTGCTAAATGCGACCAGCAAATATTCACCTTGTAAAGACATTAATATGAAACAGCGTAACTTTTTAGCGAGAATATTGAGCAAGAAACTGAGCCAGTGTACAATTGGATGAAGCTTTTCACACACGCCATTGCTACGTAGGTAGCGATGCGCAAACAATTTTATTCCATTATAGATATTCTCATTCTTTTACGCAGGCCTTTATTATTTTTCTGCTTCTGCTTTTACGTATTCGTTACCATTTGGTTTTTGCTCATTGTGTGAATCTCCGAGGTGTTCGCCAGCCATTTCGTGTTATTCCACAGCTGTCTTGACACCCTCCACGGTGAGGTCATTTTCACGTGTGTTTCCATTGTAAACAGCCTCGAGTAATGACTTTATTTACCTGACAAAATAGTACGACTTTGCAATCGGTTTGTTATCTCTAACCACACCTTGATTGGATTTCTGTTAGTTTTCTCTTTTCTATCAATATGAGCCAGTTTCTTCCGACCCGTCTATCTATCTATCTATCTATCTATCTATCTATCTATCTATCTATCTATCTATCTATGTGTGTGTGATTCAGTTCATATCTATCTAACTATCTATCTATCTATCTATCTATCTATCTATCTATCTATCTATCTATCTATCTATCTATCTATCTGTGCGTGAGATTCAATTCATATCTATCTATCTATCTATCTATCTATCTATCTATCTATCTATCTATCTATCTATCTATCTGTGTGTGTGTGATTCAGTTCATATCTATCTATCTATCTATCTATCTATCTATCTATCTATCTATCTCTGTGTGTGTGTGTGTGTCTGTGTAATTCAGTTCATATCTATCTATCTATCTATCTATCTATCTATCTATCTATCTATCTATCTAACTCAAACTGTTCCTATCTATCTATCTATCTATCTATCTATCTATCTATCTATCTATCTATCTATCTGTGTGCGTGTGTGTGATTCAGTTCATATCTATCTATCTATCTATCTATCTATCTATCTATCTATCTGCGTGTGTATCTTTGTGACTCACTTCATATCTATCTATCTATCTATCTATCTATCTATCTATCTATGTGATTCAGTTCATATGTATACGATTTAGTTCATATGTATGTATGTATCTCTCTCTCTTTCTCTCTCTCTCTCTCTCTATCTATCTATCTATCTATCTATCTCTTACAGACTTCAACGATGGGGCATGTAGTGAAGATCAAACTATAAAATTAATGATCAACGGGAAAGTGATATTTCCTCATTTGTCTGTTTCTGTTTCTTTCTCTTTCCTTTTCTCACTCGATTTTTCATTTGTTCAAATCTATTTAAATAACTCTGTTAGATTTGACTAAATGAGCAAACATTTTTTTTACATCTTGTTTGAACCGAGATTATTTCTAATATTCTAAATCAATTTCTGTCATATTTGTTTTTATTCCTGTTTCTCACAAATTAAATAACTAAATGCCGTGACGGCTTACCAACTTGCGCACCTATCGACCCGGCGCAAAGTATGTAGATTGGATACTATTGATAAATTTATATGCCGTTTCGAATATTCTGGCCCTTACAAGCCTAAACCTTTATTGCTAAATTTAGAATTAAATTTAATTCATTGATCCAGTATAAAAAGGCAATGGTTTGATATTGAGCAGGTGTATTATTTTATATCTTTTCAGTCAGTGAATAGAAGGCTTGGAAAATTTGATACTCACAGGGCAGACTAAAAGACGTTGGGACAGAGGAAACCAATGCATAACATAGTGTGCTTCAGTAAATGGATGGCTGAACAGGGTTTTGGAGAAACAGCAGACAGAGGAAAATTATTAAGCGCTACAAAAGACAGGAAATTATGGAGCGCCACGATCTTCTACGTCCTTAGGGGTCACGACACAAAAAGAAGAAGAAGAAGAAGAAGAAGAAGAAGAATGAATGAATATATATATATATATATATATATATATATATATATATATATATATATATATATATATATATATATATATATATATATATACATACAGGGTGCGATGGATAAATTGTCGTCTAAATGACAAAATGAAAATAACACTGACATCTCATTTTAACAGATATACAGTGTGCGATGGATAAATTACCGTCTAAATGACGCCAAAATGAAAATAACACTGACATCTCCTTTTAACAGATATACAGTGCGCGATGGATAAATTGTCGTCTAAATGACGCCAAAATGAAAATAACACTGACATCTCATTTTAACAGATATACAGTGCGCGATGGATAAATTGTCGTCTAAATGACGCCAAAATGAAAATAACACTGACATCTCCTTTTAACAGATATACAGTGTGCGATGGATAAATTGTCGTCTAAATGACGCCAAAATGAAAATAACACTGACATCTCATTTTAACAGATATACAGTGTGCGATGGATAAATTACCGTCTAAATGACGCCAAAATGAAAATAACACTGACATCTCATTTTAACAGATATACAGTGTGCGATGGATAAATTGTCGTCTAAATGACGCCAAAATGAAAATAACACTGACATCTCATTTTAACAGATATATTTACCAAAATTACACAAAGATATCTTGAAATTGTAAAGAATAATTTAATTCAATAAAATCGCCATGGGTTTCAACCATGGCCTCCATACGACTTCGGAATCTCTTGCAACTCATCTGGGCAGTCTCCTTCTTTAAGTTGATGAACGCTGCCATAATCTTTGCCTTCAGTTCAGCTTTGGTGACAAGGAATTTTGTTGATCTCTCGTTCAACTGCGCCATACACAAAATAATAAACTGGGTGGCCGTCTGGGGATTTAGATGGCCAGATGTAAGGGGTTTACGTGGTTGCAGAAATTTTCTGACAGCCATGACTGGGTTCTCCTGTTTGTGTGTCATGGTGCAGAGTACTTATTGGAGATTTCAACTCGAATGCCAAGCAGTACAGGATACCGTATCCAACTTTCCGACGGAGTGAATCGCGTCATGGTTGCTCTTTTTCTCACAGACGGTAGTTGCCCAACTGACCCTATTATACTGTGGAGTTGACAAAATCAAAACCAAGCTGAGCACGTCGATGGCCTAGGTGTTAGAATCTGCGACTAATACCAAATCAGTCGGGTTTCGAGCCTCTGCCTGAAACTATCGGATATCTAGCCATACTGTGATTCAGTGAAACAGCCTGTCTGCGGATTACTGTATATATATATATATATATATATATATATATATGTGAGAGAAAGCAGTGGGTTCAGTGGTAGTTTCGAGACAGTCACTGTCCCGTGCGATCATTTTTTTTTTTTTTAAATCTATCGGCTTTGTTGTACAGACATAATATGTGCACTTCTTATCCTACCCTCTTTTGGACTGCTTCAGGTGAAAGAGTTTTGAATTAACAGTTGTCTTTCTCCTAGACTGATTGGCAACGACGGCAAGAGGGTCACAGTTTACCTTGCTAATTAACCTACTATCCCTCAATCTAATCGTCTCTCTCAATTACACTACCTCCGCATCTATCTATCTATCTATCTATCTATCTATCTATCTATCTATCTATCTATCTCTCTCTCTCTCTCTCTCTCTCTATATATATATATATATATATATATATATATATATATATATATATGTATGAATTAGAAATAACGTTTACGAGTAACCCACACTTGGGGCGATCCAAGAAGTTAAACCTACCGGAGTGCAATGGAAGGGCTCACTCTGGGAAAACGGCCTAGGTCTTCACCGTTTCTTCTACTCAGTGTATATATATATATATATATATATATATAACATGTGCAGACAGTAATTACTCATGGTAAGTTGCTTGTGACTTTTATGTAATAAATCTACAAACAAATAAAATATTTTGCATTTTATTCTTAATAATCAGATTAACCGTCCTAATTTTGTTGAATTAAGTGTATACTGTACCACAGTATAGCTGCTGATACATTTTATTCAAGTTAGGCACTGCCCAGAGGGCACGTTCTTGATATATATATATATATATATATATAAATATATATATATATATATGGATAATGACAAGGAGAATGTTATTCAGAGATCTCAATATAAAAACAGAGTGAATATCAATGAAAGTAATTTCGGTACCTTTGAGTTACTCTCTTTTTGAATTTAAGTATATATATATATATATATATATATATATATATATATATATATATATATATATATATTCTTTATTTAGTGCTCAATATCAGAGATAGAGCGTGTGTATAAAAGCATTCGTGGACTGACAACTGCATCTAGCATGAAACAGCCTGTCGCCTCTTAGTGTTGACTTCAATGTCACTTTTATATTTACACACGCTTTATCTATCTCTGATATTAAGCACTTTATCCCATAAATGTAGCACATCTTAAGACTATATTTCTTCATATTCAACTCATGATAAACAGTAGAGCATTTTAGCCACATTTATAACACAGTATATATATATATATATATATATATATATATATATTTATATATATTATAATAAAAAGAAAGAAATGTAAGATATATAATCCGGTGTTATTACTGATATTTTTATTTTTACAAAATGTAAATTTACAGAGCATAAATATTTTAAATTATCTGATTTAAAATATGGTTTCTTCGCTACACAGGAATTACCACGTTTCAAAAACCGAAGTTAAAAACTTCAAATTTCTTTATATAATTAAGTTAAAAGCATTAGATCCGTTTCATCTTCAAGCGAATTTTGAAATAATTTATTTTTTAATATACTGAGTTTTAAACGCTCATACAATTCATAATTTTTGGTTTCCAAGGATACAGAGAAATCTAATCATCTAGACAGGGGCGGTAGCGTGTTCATTTTTATTAACTATTATTGTATCAATTATGAGTTACTTTCGAAAAAGAGGTGAAGTCTAGGTAGTATAGGGGTGTATTTTTCAACGAATTTTGCCATCCGTTCAATGCACACACACACACACATATATATATATATATATATATATATATATATATATATATTCCAGAGCTTAACCTGACACACAATCAGTCTGAAGAATGTTTATTAGCGTTGTTAAAATTTAAATTTTGAAAGCCTTACGAAGTTTTTGTTTAAAAATACATTTTGCAAAACAAAATCCTTATATTTCCCTTGATAAAGTCGATCAGGTGACGGAATATATCGGTAAATAAAACATTTCTTTACATCTTCATTCTTACACACACACACACACACACACACACACACATATATATATATATATATATATGACGATAAACATATAGTTTTAAGATATACAGCATATCTTAAAAGTACATGTGCATCTTTATATATATCAGGTCATCCCATAAGTTCTTTCTGAATTTTAACTTTTTGTTAAAATGAACGAAATTTAAAGAGTATTTTATAATGTCTCATGGATCTTAACAGCATTTTTATGTTTAGATGCATTTAAACTGATCAAATCTTATTTAAGAGAACAACAAAATTCAATTTTGTTTGATTAAAACCCTACTAACATGGAAGTACCCAAGAATCATTTGAGGCACATAATGATTTATGAATTCAAGAAAGCAGCGAAGTGGCTAGAAACATTCACTCAGTTTATGGAGTGGGATGTGTGAATGAAAGAACTTGCAGAAGATGGTTTGCAAAATTCAGAGGTGGAGATTTCACCCTTGAAGATGAAGATCGAACCGGACGTCCAGTTGAGTTTGATGAAAAGCTTCTTGAAGCAGCTCTTGAAGAAAATCCTGCTTTATCAGTTGAGGAATTGGCAGTGGTTCTCAGTTCAAACCATACAACTGTTTATCGTCATCTTCAACAACTTGGAAAAGTTCCTAAACTTGGAATATGGGTGCCTCATGAATTGTCTGGAAACAATCTCAAATCCCGAGTTGACATCTGCTTTTCTCTCCATTCTCGCCAACTTGTTTCACCTTTTTCGGAAAGACTTGTGACTGGCGACGAAAAATGGATCTTTTATCGAAATGTTAAGCGTCGTAGACAATGTCTTGGTAAAGGGGAAGGACCCCAGCCGAGAAGGGAACTTCATGGGCAAAAGGTTCTTTCAATCTGGTGGGATCGTCAAGGAATAATCCACTTTGAATTCTTACCACCTAATGCAACAATTAATGCTCAAATATACTGTCAGCAATTAGAGTGTTTGAACCAAGCTTTGAGGAAAAAAAGACCTGCTCTAGTGAATCGAAAAGAGGTGACCTTTCATCAGGACAATGCGCGACCCCACACAGCAAGAATCACGTCGCAAAAGATCGAAGAACTTGGTTGGGAGAAAATTCCTCATCCGCCTTATTCTCCCGATCTTGCTCCTTCAGTCTACCATTTGTTTCGTAGCTTACAGAATTATTTGGAAGAAACAGCTTTTGTAAGACAGGAAAAGGTTAAAACTGACATTTGTGAGTTCTTCGAATCAAAGCCAAAAGAATTTTACAGTAATGGAAATTGTAAGCTTGTTAATAGATGAAAGGAAGTCATAGATAATCAAGGAAAATACATTGTTGATTGAATCTGTAATTAAATGTAACATTTGGTCACTTGTTTTCTTTATTCAAAATTCGGACAGAACTTATGGGATGACCTGATATTTTTTCTTAAATATAGCTAAATGTGCTCAATATCGGAGTGTACATTGAGGTCAACACCCAATGGCGACAGTTTGTTTCATGCTTAAATGCTATCCTCATGGGTTGATGACTGCGTTCAGGCATGAAACGGATTTTCACTGTTGTTCTGTTTCCACTTTTATTTTGAGAAATACTCTGTCTCTCTCTGATGCTGAGCACTTCAGCTAACATATAGAGTATTCAAAAACATTTTATCGTATATATATATATATATATATATATATATATATATATATATATATATATTTAAATAAGTTTTTTTGTGGTACAGAACTTAATAATAGATAGGAAAAGACAATATTTATAAGGCATTTTTAAAAGCAAAAGCTAAAATAAAAACAACCGGTTTCGTCCCAGGACTTATCAATTTTATTTATCCTGGGAATTTAAAAAGACACTAAATTATTTTTTAATTAACGGATGTAATCGAATGGGGGAAAAAATTATGAATTTCAAGAAACTAGAGTCCAATAATATTCAGACCCAGCAAGCATTCCCTCTGTTTACAAAGGAAAGGCTCACGGGATCTGATATACAAGGACTCTAGAACCTTGAGGTGAAATGTGGAGTGGGACCTAGATAAAATTATAAATCGGTCACAACTAAAATTTTCCACACATTTCCTTCTATTTATTAAATGTTCAGCAATAGCAGACCCAGAACTGTTAGTCAGTTGGCTATTCCTGGAGGACGGATTCAAAATCCTGATGGGGTAAATGCTGTTTTATTCTCGAATCCAAACGCTGGGACGTTTATATATATATATATAAATGTATATATTGAATAAATTTCAAACATTATGTTCGCTTATTTTTATCATAATCCTTTCATATTCACGAATATATTTTCGTATATGCAAATGAAATCATTCGCAAAAAATCCTCTGTAGTGATGAAAGCCATCTTCATCTTGGTGGATTCGTTAATATGCAGAATTGTCGCATTTGGGGTGAAGAAAATCCGAGAAAGATTGTTTAAAAGCATCCTTAAAACATCACTATTTGGTGTGCATTTTTTTGCTAGCGAAATCATTGTGCCGTATATTTATAAATTTGTATCTTCATTTTCGTAATAGGCTTCGATAACTTTAACACGTTGTTTGATTGTTAATCATTCCATGGTTGAAATTTCCAAAGACTTAAGTTTTTAAATCTGAAAGAAAAAGAAAAAAAATCACTAGACGCTTAAACTTAATTCACATTTAAAGTCAGTCCAAGTTATTGGAACACTCTAATGTCATGACTTTTTTGTAATCTATGTTTTTTAGCATATATCGATGAATTTTGGTTTAAAAGTAATGAAAAGGGGTATCAATTTGTTTTAGTTCTTCAAAAAGATCACCCATCAAAGCGAAAATTCGATTTTACTATATAAGCAATAAGGGTAAAAACTAAAATGTTTCAGAATCTTTAGTTTTCATTGTTGTAATTGGATAGTAGTTCCATATTTTACACAGTTTATAGCTCTAGCATATCATACAAACTTACAAATAAACAAAAACAAGTTCTAGATGACTTCAGGAGGTTCAAGAAGTTTCTTGGAAAATTTCTTGAGAGTGCTGCTGTCGAATCTCAGAATATGAATCTGCGTCTCTTCCCAGTATCCCCTTCCATGAAAAAATTACTACAACCCCAAGGCAAGATACATGACCAAAAAATACGGGGGGGGGGAATTAAAAGAACGGTTAAATACATAACCTCATGTTATTCAAAACAAGAAACACATAAAAAAATCCCAGTTGGAAATAATTTAAATACTGATTTACACACACACACACACACACACACACACACACACACATATATATATATATATATATATATATATATACATATTTCTACTATATATACCTACTCACTTTCATTTATTAGGCATTGAATTGTATCACCTCACGTCCATGGCCTTGCCTGACTTTTCCGTTATCCTGATGAATATTCATGAACACTCCCGTTAAATCAAATATATATATATATATATATGTGTGTGTGTGTGTGTGTGTGTGTGTGTGTGTGTGTGTGTAAAAACTTTTCAGATGGAGTATATTTGCAAAGGGACAATATAAGTAAAGATAATAGGAAAACTGGCTAATAAACAAAAGTGTGTAAGACATATTTTTATTAGTGGCATTGAACTGTCACCTCACGTCCATGAACTTGCCTGACTTTTCTGCTAACCTGATGAATATTCATGAACACTCCGATAACTCAAATATATATATATATATATATATATATATATATATATGTTTGCTTATTTATGTGGATGCTTGTCCCAAAATAATATCCCTATATTTTGCCTTGATAAAGTCACTCAGAGGACGAAACGTGTCGGTTAAGTTTTCCTTTTATCCTCATTCATGTTGACCTCTTATAGATATAATCTATCTGAAATTTTTACATACATACATACATGCACACACCCACACACACATATACATATATATATATATATATATATAGATCCGACAGAATGAAGAAAAATTTGGAAAAAACAAACCAAAAATCCTTAAATTGAACTGAATTGTATTTTAATGAATATTGTCTTGAAAAAGGTTTATTAAACCGAAACGTCAGACGTCGACATTTCATTCATTTTAAACAACATAATTGCATTTAAGGATTTTTGTTTGTTTTTTTCCAAATTTTTCTTCATATATATATATATATATATATATTAACAATAATTACCGTATTACCTTTTTTAATAGACTTTAGAAATCATTTGAAACGGAAACTATAAGATATATGGTTCTAATAATAAAGTATTTAGGGCACGCAAATATATACAACTTAAGATTTTTTTACATTATTTACATTGTTCGGACTCATCGTTATTGTCCTAATCACAATGTTTTGGTTCCCAAGGACACATAACCCACTGGATAAAAGCGGTGGTTGAAGTAATCCAAAAGTGACTTGACCCAAAGAGTTGTGAGTTCAGTACCGCAGCAGAAGGAACAAAAACTAGGAGAACTGTGTTACTAAAAGGAATTAACTGAAAATGAGATATCCAGAAAAGGCATGGCATGTGGAATTAGAATAATCTATCCTCTTGGACTGAAAGGGTTCGGTTTGAAATTTCAACATATATCACCTGAAGAAAGCCGGAGCGTACAACAGCCGAAACGTCATGAATATTACTATAAAGATTGTGAATATGACGATAACGATGATGACAACAGTCTGAACAATATAAATAGCTTAAGAAATATTAAGTTGTATATGAATGTGTGCCCTAAACATTTGCTCAAGACTTAGAAACAAAACTTAAAATTGTTATTCCAGATTTAACGAAAATTTTAACAGAGATATATAACAATTCAACTCACGTATTAATCTATTTTCTTTATGTTTGAAGCGTATAATATCTCGCGTCCTGGGTAAGACGATAAACTACGTCCAGCAGCAAGGCCTCTGATCAGGAGGTTTTGAAGAGCGTGGAACCACCCACTTAATTGCTTGTATTCCCAGGTCCACCCTGACCCGGGGTGGTAGCATCTGTTAGGGTTCCTCCTATGGGCAAATAGTTAACCCCCAAACTGGGGTCAAAACACTATGAAAGTGTAAAAATAGATTTTAATACCAGAAATAATTTGTAAAAAAATTATTACTAGCAATACATTTTTGAAAAAAAAACATTAACATCTATACATTTTTTTTTTTGGAAAAAAAATTACTAGCGAAGGAAAATTATTACCAGAAATAGATTTTTGGAAAAAATATTACCAACAATGAAAATTTTGTCGGCATTAAATAAGCCATTGGGGTTGATATGCCATAAACGAAACGAAACGAAACGAAACGAAACCAAACCAAACCAAGTATAATATCTCATAAATTGTTTAATAATAAATACAAAGATTCCAGTAATCAAATATTGTAGACAATTAACTTAGACTATAAATCAGTTTATTATCGTTTTAAAAAATAAAATTATATCTCCCTACTTAGTCTAAGTGAGTAATATTCTGTGAGTTCAAGTCTTGATCTGAGTAGTACTGACTGTGGTATCAGGGAGACTAATAACTGATTAGTACTAAATAAGGAAAAGGGAAGATATCCCTAAACATGGACAGAGGAAATAGAAGATTAAAGTAAGATTACAGAAAGGGTTCGTATTGAAACCCTAGAAGGTTACTCTGATCAAAAGGTTACCCTGGTCGAAAGCCGAAACATTGCGATAAAAAACAAGATTGTGACATTAATCCGAATATAAATAATGATAACAACTTATTCTTGAAATTCAGACAAAATATATTAACTAGTAGTTCTGCACTATATTTTAAATTTTTTTTTTACTTCTAAAGCTATTTTAATATTTTTTAAATATTAGTTAAATCGACTTACTAAATTTGCTGTTTGTAACGTGCCCTTTTCACTATAACTATGCCTCTTCAGATTTCTGTTGTGCATTTTCAAATAGTCTGTTACTGCACTAAAAATATACGTAAATTCCTGTACATGCTGGATTTTGACATCCTCAATATGTAAGTCACAACTTGGACTACCCCTTTTGCTGACAACTATGTATTTTTGATTTTACGTTATGATTACTTTATTCTATTCTTCGTTGTACCTCTTTCCTTCCTCTTGGTTTTCTTTCCTCTTTCTTTTACTACACATTTCTTTATTATCATATATAAGTTCAAAACAATTACCTCTGTTCTTATTTTAACACTTATTTTTTTACTTTATTTTCCTTTACTAGGTAAGCTTGATTTATTTGGGAAGGATATTACAATAATCCAGAATTTATGCTGAGAGCAAACCATCTACATACGAATAGAAAATGAATTCACACATTATGAAATGGACAAATTCCGACAATTATTTTAAGACATTTTTTTATGTTTATACGTTCTTTTTATAGATACAAATATTTAAGTAAATGCTCTATTTACAATAAACAGTAATTAACGACATTTACCGGCTTGAATGTCCGATAAATTTTCATAGAACATATGCGTCCCTCGACAGGAATCGAACCTATATCCTATAAGGAAGCGTCATATATCCTGACGTGCTTTTACCGATTGAGCCAGAGAGGAGGGTTTTGGTTAGCAAGGTCGATTTTACTGTTTTTAAACTACAATTCTCCATGATTTTCTCTCTTACATTCATATCTGCTCGATGCGTATCCAAATGTAAACAAATGACGTCACACATTATGAAATGGACAAAGTCCGACAATTATTTTTTTTTTATGTTTATACGTTCTTTTTATAGATACAAATATTTAAGTAAATGCTCTGTTTATAATAAACAGTATTAATGACATTTACCGGCCTGAATGTCGGAGAAAAGTTCATAGAAAATATGCGTCATCCGATAGGAATCGAACCTGTATCCTATACGGATACCGTCAGATAGCCTGACATGCTTTTATCGATTAAGCCACAGAAGAGCGTTTCGGTTAGCAAGGTCGATTTTACTGTTTTTAAACTACAATTCTCCATGATTTTCTCTCGTACATTCATATCTGCTCAAAAATAGAAAGGAGAGTAACATAAAGACGTGTCTTCTACCAGGACACATGATCCTGAGAGAATTAGAAGCCATACCAGGATTTATTATTGGCGGCCATAATATATATAATAGATATATACAGATGACACAGTGTTGATAGCGGACGCAGAAAGGAAACTAGAGGAACTCCTACAGAAGGTAGTGAAGGAAAGCAAGAAGAAAGGACTAAACAGCAAATGCAAGGAGACAAAATGCATGGTTGTTAGCAAAAAGAACAGCCTTAACAGGGAAATTAAAATTGGTTTGGTTTAGTTTATTTTGTTTTACGGCATATCAACCTGAATGGGTTATTTAATGCCGACAACATTTTTAGGGTAGATTCGTATGAACAGAGTATGTATTCTTTGGTTTAGATTGGTTTGGTTTATTTTGTTTTACGGCGTATCAATCTCAATGGGTTATTTAATGCCAACAACATTTTTAGGATAGATTCGTATGAAGAGAATATGTATTCTTTGGTTTAGATTGGTTTGGTTTATTTTGTTTTACGGCATATCAACCTAAATGGGTTATTTAATGCCGACAACATTTTTAGGATAGATTTGTATGAATAGAATATGTATTCTTTGGTTTAGATTGGTTTGGTTTATTTTGTTTTACGGCATATCAACCCCAGTAGGTTATTTAATGCCGACAACCTTTTTAGGATAGATTCGTATGAATAGAATATGTATTCTTTGGTTTAGATTGGTTTGGTTTATTTTGTGGTTACGGCATATCGACACCTCAATGGGTTACTTAATGCCGACAACATTTTTTATTGCTGGTAATATTTTGTTTTGTCAAAAATCTGTTTCTGGTAATAGTTTTCCTTCAAAATTGTATTGCTGTTATTAAGTTTTTTTCCAAAAAGTATTGCTGGTAATAGTTAACTATTTGCCCATAGCTGGGACACTAACAGTTGCTAGCTACCACCCCAGATCAGGGTGGACCTGGGAACACCAGCAATTAAGTGGTGGTTCCGCACTCCTCAAAACCTCCTGATCAGAGGCCTTACCCAGGACGAAAATTACAAATTGGAGATACGAAAATCAAACGGGTACAGAAATATAAATGTCTGGGAAGTGTTTTAACAGCGAACAGAAAGTGTGACTGAAAACTGAAGGCTCATATTGAGATAGCAAAAGATGCCTTCCAAAAATTATGAATATCATTAGCAACCATTAAATCTTGCAATGGTTAACTAGCTTTCTTTTTTTATATGAAACAAAGAATTGGTGAGAAAGGAAACTACATGAACTCCTACTGAAGGTAGTAAAAGAAAACAAGAAGAAACGACTAAACATCAATGGTAAGAATCGATGGTAAACATCGATGGTAAGAAGACAGAATGTATGGCTGTCAGTAAAAGAAAGAGCAGAACAAGCGAATACCAAAATTAATCAATTTATATGTCTAGGAAGTATTTTATCAGAGGGTGGAGTATGTGACACCGAAATCCGAAGTCGCATTGAGATTGTGAAGAAAAGTTAAGCAAAGTATTAAGAAACAAGAAAATTTAATTAGAAACAAAGAAAAGAGTACTGAACTGTTATGTAGTATCTCCTACAGAAGGTAGCGGCGAAGAGTGTGAAGAGGGGGGAATAATCATAATCATAATCATAAACGAGAAAAAAGGATTAAACAGCAACTGCAAGAAGACAGAAAACATGGTTGTCATAAAATAGAGTAGCCCAGCATATGAAATACAAATTGAAGGTAACAAAATCAAGCAAGTACAAGAATTTAAATCTCTGAAACAGAGGATGGAAAATGTGACATCGAAATCCGAAGGAGCATTGGAATGGTGAAAGAGGCCATCCAAAAATTTATGAGAAAAATTTTGCATTATTTACATTATTCGGACTGTTCTCCCCATCTTCATTGCCATGCTCACAACGCTTCGGCCGTTGTACGCTCCTGCCTTCTTCAGGTGATTGGAATCTCGAACCGAAACTTTGATTTCGTCCATCGGGGCAGATTGTTCTAGTTCCACGTGTCATGCCTCTTCCAGATGTCTCAGTTATTTCCCTTTAACTCAACTCTCCAAGTTTTGGGTTCACCACTACCGTGGCCTGGTATTGAACTCACAACTCTTTGGGTCTAGTCACTGGACCTAACCAACGTCTTAATCCACTGGGCCATGGGTCCTTGATGATGATGATGAAGAAGAAAAAGAAGAAGAAGGAGGAGGAGGAGGAGAAGAGGAAGAAGAAAAAGAAGGAGGAGGAGGAGGAGAAGAGGAAGAAGAAGAAGGAGGAGGAGAAGAGGAAGAAGAAGAAGAAGGAGGAGGAGGAGGAGGAGAAAAAGAAGTAGGAGAAGAAGAAGAAGAAGAATATTGTTCAAATGGATAGCAGAACAGAGATTAGGAGATGTAGAAAAAGACAAACTTTTCTAAGAACAGGAAATTGTGGAGAGACATGATCTCCCTCGTCTTGAAGGGACACGGCACATAGAAGAAGAAGAAGAAGAAGAAGAAGAAGAAGAAGAAGAAAATGAAGTATCCATTGTTCCAGATATATTCCCCCTCATCATCGCCATCACAATCCTCACAACACTGACCATTAGTCGACTTCGTTCAAAACAACTCGAGGGTTCTCACACAAGTGTCATTCTTCGAAAAATCGAACGCATTCTTTTAAAAACCTATCTATCGTCATCTATTTTCGTTCTTTTTTTTTTATATCCCTTTCATGTAAGCGCCCCCTGCCCCGTCAGTATCTCGTTCAGTCTCCGCCCCATACAACTCACTGCCATTTTATTTTCTCTGAAACTCAAGAGTAGGTCGCTGATAATCTAGCAACTGGTTCCACTCTTTATTCACTGTGTAAAAACATCCGTCGTCCCCGCAACCGTTTTCGCGTCTGTTGCACTGATTTCCTTCCAGCCCTTATCCCCAAAGACACGCCCCCCTCTCCCACGGGAGATGCACTGTTTACGCTGTTGGGTTTTGACATCATTTGTAATTCTTTCTCGCCTTCTGGCCTTTTCTTCGTCCCCTCGTCCAATTCATATTTACTTTGTCTTCATCTCCTTCGGGCCCCTTTACGTCTCCGTGGAGAAATTTCACCCGTCGACCTGTCAACTCAGACACACGCCATAGAGTGTCTTGTTCAAACATGGCGGCTAAATACGGCGAAGGCAACTCGGTTTTCGAAAAACAAAAAAAAAACACTTTCTTTCTGTTTCCCACCTGTTTTTCTTTCTTTGTTTATTTTTTTTTATGTAATATGCCAAGTTCTCTTTACACTATTTTCTTTTTCTAATCATATTCTTTTTTTTTTCTAACCTTTCGCTATATTATTTTCTATTTTTCTTTTTCACACTCCTTTCGTCTTTCTTGTTTTTCCATTTCCCTCCACGCTTCGTTTTTCATTGACTCCCATTCATTTTTTTGTTTTTCTTTTTTGCGTCTTTGCGCATTTTGTTTTTTACGCATTTTTCTTTCTTTCTTTCTTTTTCTTTCTTTCTTTATTTCTTTTTCTTTCTTTCTTTCTTTCTTTCTTTATTTCTTTCTTTCTTTCTTTCTTATTCTGCCGTTTCTATTCATTTTCTTATTAGTGCACTTTTTCTTGTTCTATCTTTCTTTCTTTCTTTCTTTCTTTCTTTCTTTCTTACCACCTCAACAAACATTCCCGAAGAGTTTAACTAATATAATCACTTATAGAATTCGTTGGTCTGAAAGGAATGTCGTATTATTTGAGTGGGAATAAAAACCTGCACATATTTAACAAAAGTTAATTGCTAACGTTCCAACCATTTTATAGTTTATCCATGCTTTTTTGGACATACTTGTCCCAGCATTAGTTACACTTTTTAAAATCAGCGAGCGAGTCTTGTTTAGAGAATTGTAGTGGACAGACCTGGTAAAAGCATAAAAAGAAAAACAAATAAAACAAAGCAACAAAAATAAATAAATAAAAAATAAAATAAATAAAATAAAGGAAATCGTTGTACGATACGCGACGAATTCTAAAACTTAAATAATCAAAAGAAATGGATACTTTTCGGACAGACACCGTTGTAGCAATGCAAAAGACAGTTATCTCCCTTTGCTTGAGATGATATCACGTGTAACAACTGACGGTCGCTTATTGACGTCACTCCTTTGACTGATGAAATTGGTCAGCTTTGTCAGTCAGCTTCCAGGAGTCAAGTTTTTTTTTAGACAGATACCACGCGGGGAAGCTTATAAACCCATGGCGCTCTGTTTATTTGGGAATATATCATCATTAGATATAGAAAGTATTTGTGGCTCGCAGTACTCATGTTGGGGAAAAAACCGATGAAATTGTGCATATGGGGACTAGTTAGAACTTCATAGAGACATTGTGGTATTACGGTGACTGTAGTGAGAATGTTAAGTAAGAATGTGTTGTTTTGACATAAGCAATATTGTAGTTTGTTTGGGTCAGTGAATGTAGCTAGCTAAGTTAAAGAGAGGACAGCTGAAGACCGGCCTTTCCTATACCCTCTGTTAAAGCGGAAATAAATGTCACTCAATAAAGCTTCCGTAAGCACCACTATAACTCTTTGTCGTTGTACATATAGGTTTAAATTCTGTGTTTGTTTAGTTTTCAATTTTTGTGTGGACGTCGCGTGCCTACGTAATGACGCCTGTGTTTATGTTTAATTCTTGAAACAATAGCATTTTTTAAGTCCGTATAAAAAACATGTAATCATTAAAAGCATATTAACTCCTAAAAGAATTGGACTTGTTTTGGCTGCAAGTTTTATGTACACGCGGGAACCCCACATTAAAAATGGCATTCGACCGCATTCGGAACGATGGGCCTTCCGTGAGTGTATTTTAATTGTATGATAAACATGACGAATATTGGAAGCGAATATGTAATACTAACTTACGACAATGTCCAAGTCTTATGTTCTTTACGGAGAGATCTGACGAATATTGATGATGTGTAAGAAGTTTGGAGAGTCTTTTGAATCTGTATTTATTGTATGATGATTATTAATATTACTATAGACTCACTATTTATTAATATATATTCCAGGTATGTTTTCCGCGTTAGTTTGCGTATTTTTGTTTTAAATAAGGTAGAAATTTCAAAACTAAAATTATGACCTGTTTCTTTTCTATCTGATACTAAAAAATTAATGTGTTTATCCCAACGGAAGTCACTTCTGCGTTTTCTAGTGTGAGTGGACATGGTTCAGTGTTGACTCCAAGACAAGACAAGACAAGACAAGACGGAACTGAATCAGATAAGATGTGTTTGATATTTCATCATTTCATCAATTGGTTCAACTTGATCTATATTCCTAGCAGTCTTGTAGGAGAGCTGAATTATCAGCAGGACACTTGTAATTATCTGCAATATTTTGTTGAGTCAGTCATCAACTGCTTTCTGTGATCCTTTTTTTTTTTCAACTCTTGACTTTATGTAGAGTAAGTAGCCATGGTTCAATGTAAATGGTCACACTACCCAACAAACAGAATTGACAAAGTTTGCAATAAACAATAACAAGAGAAAAAAAAAAGAAAAGACAGGCAAAAAATAATATAAAGCAAACAAACAATATATTCAAGACAAAACAACAATAATAAGGCAAAAAGTTCACAAACTAAGAATTGGTGTTGACACTTCTTCTTTTATGTGCCGCCTCCCTTCAGGACATAGGTAATTATGGCCCTCCACATCTTCCTGTACTTTGTAGCACTTAATAAATTTTGTCTTTTTGTTATTTCTCCCAAACCCTGTCCTGCCATCCATTTACTTAAACCCATTAAGAATATCACGTGTTGCTTTCTACTGTCCCTCTTTTCCTCTATCCACCCTGTGAGTATCAGATTTTCCAAACCCTCCTTCCTCTTTTCATGTTCCCAGAAATTTCAATCACCTCTTCCTGATGTTAAGTATAGGTTTCCTTTTTGTTTCCATTCTCTCCAAAACTTTGTTGTTGCTTGTAATTTGCATTTTGGACTCGTATTTGGACAAACGAACATAGTGCTCTGACTCCAAGACAAGATGGGACTGAGTCAGATAAGATGTGTTTGATATTTCATCTTTTCATCAATTGGTTCAACTTCATCCATATTCCTAGCAGGCTCGTAGGAGGAGTGAATTACAAGCAGGGCACTTGTAATTATCTGCAATATTTTGTTGGACCAGACATCAACTGCTTTCTGTGATCCTTTTTTTCAACTCTTGACTTTATTTAGAGTAAGCAGCCGTGGCTCAATGTAAATGGCTACACTGCCCAACAAACAGAATTGACAAAGTTTGCAATAGACAATAAAAAGAAAAAAAAACTGGGCAAAATTAACATTAAGCAAACAAACAATATATGCAAGACAAAGCAACGGTAATTAGGCAAAAAAGTTCACAAACTAAGAAATTCGGAGAAACGAACGTAGACTTCCGGGTTCAAGACAAAACAAACCGAGCTAAATCGGAGAAGTGGCCTTTCTTATTGGTTAGGAATAAATCCCAGCATGCATTTGTGTAGTTCTGCCTATAAATTGGTGGTGGTGATGTGTGTGTGTGGTGGGGGATAGTTCTACAGTCATACCTAACTTAGATTGGAACTAACAGTGTTAATTTTGATATTACATTTATGTTGTACCCTGTTTAGGGGCCAGAAAGAAAGAAACAGAAGACGAAGGTAGGTTGAACAAGTAGAGTGAAATAACAGATATATATATATATATATATATATATAAATCAAGAGTGTTAGTAATAAGCAGATAGAAGTATACGTCCGAACGGTTAGTTAAAACTGCGTCTCGACTGCCCACCCCCACACAGAAGAAGTCTCGCAAGTTAGTATTTATGAAGAGGAGGAAGAGTTCATTCTCCTGTGGGTGGGTTATTACAACAATTTGCCACGTTATTACAATATTAATTTCGTAAGTAAAGAACGTCTGTTAGGAATAAGGTTCAATCCAGACCCCCAAGTAGAAGTAATTGTTAAAAATGATGGCAAAATGGTTAGTTATTTCTACCTATTTACATTGTTCGGACTATCATCCTCATCTTTGTCGAATCACCTACATTTCCTCTGTATTCTAATCGAAAGTGTTACATCTCCTCCTCCTTCTTCTTCTTCTTCTACATCTGCTCCTCCTCCTCCTTCTTCTTCTACACCTCCTCCACCCTTCTTCTTCTACATCTGCTCCTCCTCCTTCTTCTACACCTCCATCTCCATTCTACTTCTACACCTCCTCCTCCTCCTTCTTCATCTTCTTCTACACCTCATTCTCCTTCTTCTTCCTCTACACCTCCTCCTCCATTCTTCTTCTACACCTCCTCCTGCTTCTTCTACACCTCCTACTCCTCCTTCTGCTTCTTCTACACCTCCTCCCCTTCTTCTTCTACACCTCCTCCTCCATTCTTCTTCTACACCTCCTCCTTCTTCTTCTACATCTCTTACTCCTCCTCCTCCTTCTTCTACACCTCCTCCTCCTCCTTCTTCTTTGTGACGTCTTCCTTCAGGATGTGTGCAATCATGGCTCTCCACAATTTCCTGTTCTCTTAGTAAGGTTTGTCTTTGCTATCTCTCCTAAACCCCTTTCTGCCAATCAATTACATAAGCTGATTCAAAAGCTTACTCACTTCTTTTCTTTGACCGTCTTGCCTTCAATATATACTTCAGGATTACGGCCACATCGCGTTAAAACATCGGTTCCTGTACGATCACCGAAGTTAAGCAACGTCGAGTTTTGTCAGTAACTAGATGGGTGACCGCTTGGGAATACCAGGCGCTGTAATCTTGGATCTGTTTGTGGTGTAATGGATAATGACTAGGAATTGTTAACCGGAGAGCCGTGTTCCAATCCTGATTGGGTACGTTATATTCAAATAACCTTGGGAACGGTATGAATCCATTTTTCTCCTCCCACCTATGGATTAATTAGTAAGATTTTATCATTAAAAAACATGATTATCTCCAAAAGAATAAATTTTCCTCCAATCTAAAAATATTTTCTGGCTTTAAATAACCTGAAAACGGTTGATAATTCGTAGAAAACAAATCAATCAATAAATATGTCCTTCAATTGTCGCTTTTCTTTCAAAGTATAACGGTCATTTTGTTTCCAATTTCCCTAAAACCTCGCCGTTGTTCATATGCTCAGTCCATGATAGTCTCAGTATCCTTCTGTAGACCCACATGTCAGTTGCCTCAAGTCTCTTCTTCATCTGTAGGGGAATGTTCTAACATTAACTGGCAGATAGGTAGACCGAAATTGCCTAATAGTTCAGCAATCTTTTCTTTGTTTCTAGCGGAATTTTCTTGTTCTTTCTTTGCTTAGCGTTTAGAAGGCATATTTCGCTATTCCTACGCAACTTCGGATTTCGGTGCCACATTTTCCATCCACTATTTAAACACTTCCCAGATATTTAAATGTTTGTACTTGCTTACTTTTCGCATCTCCAATTCTGTTGGTCAGTTCACTTTTATTGCATCCTGGGTATGACGATAAACTACACCCGGCAGCGAAACCTCTGATCGGGAGAGCTGTTGGTTTGAGGAGCGTAGAACCAGCTTTTTAATTGCTGTTGTTCCCAGGTGCAACCTTACCCGGGGTGGTAGCAATTGTTAGGATCCCAGCTCTTAGCAAATAGTAAACCCTCAGACTGGGTTTAAAACACTATAAAAATATGAAAATACATTTTTATAGTAAAAATTTCAGTAACAGATTTTAATAGAAAAAAAATCCAGTAATGAACTTTAACAGTAAAATTTAAAAAATCCAGGAATAGAATTTAATAATAAAAAATGTACAGCAATAGATTTTAATAGCAAAAAATTTTAGCAACAGATTTTAATAATAATTTTTCCAGCAATAGATTTTAATAGTAAAAATTTCTCGCAACAGATTTTATTAATAATCTTTCCAGCAATAGATTTTAATAGTTAAAAAATTCAAGCAATAGATTTTAATATTAAAAAATTCTAGCAACAGATTTTAAT